>RPOG01000369.1:0-409433 GCA_008086565.1 Thalassoma bifasciatum | reverse complement strand
CTCCTCTCTGTGTTTTCAGGTCACTTTTGAGTCCCAGTTCCGCTCCTTCGACCCCGAGGTGCAGTTCCAGTACTTCAAGTCCTTCAGGAGGGTGAGGATCAGCTTCAGCGACGCTTTGGCTGCGGCCGAGGCCCGACTCCGCCTGCACAAGACCGACTTCAACGGGAAAGAGATGAGGCTGTACTTTGCTCAGGTAACGCGTCACACATCAGCTGCTGCAGCTTTGAAGAGAGGGGGGGGGGGTCAGAGTGTTTGATGTCTCCTGGACGCTTTTGAAGTCAGGGAGTGAGCGGTGCTAAACTTTGTGTTGATGTTCTGATGTTACTTTCTGAAAAACTGATGTGTGTGTGTGTGTGTGTGTGTGTGCAGTCTGTGCACATAGGGAGCCCTCGCCTGGAGCCCCCCAAACCAGAGAAGCAGTTCCTGATCTCTCCCCCTGCCTCTCCACCTGTGGGCTGGGAGCAGTCCCAGGACGCCACGCCGGTCATCAACTATGATCTTCTGTGCGCCATCTCCAAACTGGGACCAGGTAGATGAGAGTCCAGACCTGAGGCTCATCAGTAGAAGGAGCCAACCTTTGAGTCTGATCTTAATCCTCCTCGTTTCTCTCGGATTGCAGGCGACAAGTACGAGCTCCACACCGCCACGCCCACCACCCCCAGTGTCGTGGTCCACGTCTGCGAGGACGAGCGCGGCGACAGCTCAGCGCCTGACGACAGCGACCAGGACGACAAGCCGCGCAACCCTCGCCCCAAGATCATCCAGACGCGGCGCCCGGACTACAAAGCCCCCGTGGAGCAGTGAGAGACGCCCGGCAGGCGGGCGGGGGGCGCAGGCATCGTGACGGCTGCAACATTTCATCTTGAAGTGATTTGAGGAGAGCTGAAGACGCTCTCAGAGGTTTGAGGAAGGTTTTGGGACTTTAGGAGGCACCTGAGGGCGCTGCAGAGTCCTGTAGATGAGCATTTCATACGGCAGAGAGAGAAAACATAGAGTGCTGCATTCATGTTCCGTGGGAAAGAGAGCAACTCTGGACTGCTGAGAGTGAAACAGCTGAGTTGATTGTAAAGTGTGTTTCAAACTGAGCTTTGCTGAAGGACTATTTTTTAGAAGTGTGCAAAATGTGTGATGTGAAAAATCCAACTGATGTTAAAAATAGGGGGAATTGAAGTGGATGCACTGAAATGCAACGAAAGACCTGATCTAGCTTTTGGTTCTTCCCACATGACATGAATGCAGCCTCATTCTGACGATCCATGGAAAGTTTTGAAGCTGAAAAATGTCTCAGACTGATTTTTGCTTGGGTTCTACGTGTGTGTGTGAGAGTGCTGTAGAGTTTACACACCGCTGGCATGCGCCCTTTCACATCTCGTGTCACCACCTTGGAGATGATGGCGGCGGCGTGGAGGCGCTGCAGCTTTATTGTTCTTCATCCCTGTTTGGTGTCAGCTGTTTGTGGTGGGTGTCCAGTGGAGTGAAGGTGAGGAGTTTGGAGCTGACGTGTTCTTTCTGTACTGGTGTCTAACAGTGTTCTTCTGGGGTCGTTGGGGTTTTATACTCTGCTTATTGTCTGTCTGTGTCTGTCTGTCTGTCTGTGGCTGTAGTGTAGAAAAAAGCCTGTTGCTCTTGGACATTTAATGGAGCCAAATGTAACGACTGAATTCCTGCTTTTTCTTTTCTTGAAAGTCTCCAGCTCCATGAAACTTCTCTGACATTGGTGAGATGTTGGTTTGTAAAGAGACTAAAAGAAACCAGCGCTCACTCACTCCTGTAAAGTAAGAGAAAAGAAATGTGTGTGTAACAGTTACTGACCCTGTTGCTGTATGATGTGTACACCACCTGACATCATGTAAAGACAGCACTGATTAATTGATGTGTGTGTTGGCTTAATTTGAAGCATTATTGTAGACACTGTATCACTTTCATCCTGTACTTTAATTTTGAGTGTAAGCAGCAGCTGCAGTTGTTGCTGTGAAGCTGTTGAAAGAGAGTGAAGCTGCTGTCCCCTCCTGTAGAATTTAACAACACGACTTCTATTTACATGAAATGTTTCTTTGTTTTATTTCTATTTGGCTGTTTCATTTTTGGTAGGGCTGTTTGTGTACAGGCTGAGGTGCATGTAAAATGGTTGAAGCAGCACGGTGAAGCACAGGACGCACCGCCCTGAGAGCTGACCTGTCCCCTGTTTGGGGGACTGGAGCTTTCATGCGGCTGTTAGTGGAGCTACTTTTGTACCACTGCTGTTGGATTCATGTCTGTTTGGAGAGGAGCATCATTGAGTTATCATAAAATAAAGAGATGAAGTTTCAACCTTGTAGTTGTGGTGGTGGTGGTAGTTCTTGTGTGGGAACAGCAGAGGGTGCTGCTGCTTTCTTGGTCCAAAGCACAGTGACAGATGGAGAGATTAGAAAAGTATACCTCTATTTTTTCCATAAGAATACTATCAGAGTGGTGATGAGAAGTGTCAAGTTTCTATCCCAATTAAAAATCCCAAACTTAATATCCTTCACTGACTGAATCCAGCTCTACATATAAGTGCAGAATGCATGGGACACTTCACATGCAATAAATAATGATTCAAATGTTCAATATCTTTGTACTAAGGGCACAGTAATTCATCTCAATATAAGATCCATCTTTCCAGATTGTTTTGTGGGATACTTTTGTTTGAAGATTTTCCAATTGAATTCCTTTCCTTTTGGAGTTAATGTATCTGAAATAGATCCCCTTCTTCTGTTGTCTGTTTCAAGACAAGCAATCAAGAGTAATCAATTTAAGCAATTTCGCTTGGAGAGTTTAGGTTAAATGTTGAGTTTTTTTTATTTCGAACATTTCACAATATACTAACTCTCAATGAGGATGGTAAAAACAAGGTACTTTCTGTTTCACAACATAACAGAATCGAACAAAATTAAAGTAAAAGAAGAACATAACAATCTGAAGACAGAGGGTTACATAATTATAAAGGCATCCATAAATAGAGAAAACAAGCAGAGTGGAGACAGAACAAGGTTCAGTGTAAAAACTTAAGGAATGATAACAAAATGTAAGTACTCTAAAATTCTAATTTAGATAAATATATATGTCGTGGGGGACATAAGTTTGATTTTCATTTTGAATAGCACATTGTTTGAAAAATATATGAAAATAAATGTTTGTCCATCTGCTATGTGCAAAATTAGGTTAACATTTTTACATGATCTAAATTTATAGGCTCGAGCAAAGACGTCATATCCTGCCCTCTGTTCATGTACTATTTTTGATTTAAAGGTAATGCTTTTTTTCAGTTGTCTGATACTGTAAAATCAAGGAAAAGGGCAAGAATGAAGTAAAATAAAGAAATGAATAAATGTAATAGAATAAAATAGTGGACCAGTTACTATGGTTACCAATCTGATGGTTCAAGACAGACGGAGAAAACAAACTGTCGACATCTAGTGGCTTAAATAAGCAGGTGCAGGGGTTAACGCTTCCAAATATTTAACTTTTTTTTTTTCTGAAGTAATATTTATAAAAAGTTAACTGCTGTTTTTAACACTGGTGGTATCTTAAAACAAATGTTACTTAAAGCAAATAAAAAATTCCCTAATAATTTCTTCGCACGTCTCGTTCACTGTGACGTTTAGCGGATGTGACGTAGACACTTCCGGTTGGTGTAGTTCCTGTTTACATGCGGTCACATGGGTCTCTCCGTGTTTTAAGCTTTTTATTGTTTTTGTATTAAGTTTGATTAAATAAATGGAGTTGGATATCAAGTACCGTGACCACGATGGAAGTTTGGAGAGTGTCTCCGTCAAAGACGAGGTGAGTAAATGTGAAATAAACAAACCAAGGAGCTAATGCTAACGAGGCTGATCCAAATCATGTTGCTTGGATTTGTTTTGTTGATGTTTTTGTAGCTCCAAATAGGACAAACGTTTCTGTGTTAAATGTGAGTTTGAAAGAATTAAAGTTGTGTTTATGTGCTGGAACTTGTACTCATACTCCAGTACCTGATTGGTTGTTGTTGTGAGTGTAAATGATTCTTTGATGTTTGATAGTGATGGAAGTTTGAGTTTATTGACAGTGTCATTGACGGCTCTTGTTGTTGTTGTTGTTGCTTGTGTAACAAACACTGTTTGCAGAGTGACATCGACATGTGGTTTGTTTTAACAGAAAGTGAGACAGTGTTTGTTTTTTCGTTGTCTGACCTGTGAATACAGACTTAATAATAATAATAATAATGATGATAATGATACATTTTCTGTATGGAGTGCTTTTTTGAACACTGAAAGATGGTTCACAGTGGATCAAAACATCAAGTAAAACAACACAGTAATAATAACATTAAAAAGAACCTGTAACAGAGAAAATCAAACCATGAAATACATTTCAAACAGTCATAAAGTTACAACTTTGATTTACTGAAGTTGCAACCAAGAAAAGAAGAAGAAGCTTCTGGTTTGCGTCTTCTTCCTTTTTTAGGGATGTTTATTTTTGCATTAGTTCAAAGGAAGTTGTTCCCTCATTCTAGGATAAAAATACAAAGAAATAATTTGAAGTCAAGGGGAAGTGCGAAATTGAGATCCACAAAATGAAATACAGAACATGGTGCAGTTATTGAAGATGCAGCTGTGAAACCATGGTAACACACAGCTCCTGTCTTTGCCTTAAAGATGACATTAAGTCCTGAAGACAGTGACTTGTGACAGAGGGAAGTTCCAAAAAAAGAGGCAGATTTGGACATGTAGCACCTTGAAATCAGAAGTATGAGCATGAATCTAAGAGCTGAAGTGTGTTTTGCCTCTTGCCTCTTGCCTCGTGTGTTTCAGTGCGACATGAGGGAGCCCAGCGTGCTGCGAGTGGCTCTGGTGCCGAGCTACAACTCCTTCACAGACGTGCACCGCTTTGTGGAGACGCTGGGTGAAGCTCTGAAGGCTGGTGATGACAGGAAGTGAGCCTCTGCTTTTTGACTTAGTAACCGTGTGGAAGAAGAAGAAGAAGAAGAAGAAGAAGAAGAAGAAGAAGAAGAAGAGTTTCTTTGCACCTGTGCTGTGTTTTTGCAGCCTCTGTTGATGTGTTTGCAGCTGTAAGTGTGCAGAAAGTGGATTGTAGTTGAGCTTTACTTAATTTATAGTTAATGCCAGACCTGTTGGTCAACATAAACACATAGAAACCTTCAAAACCAGACAATATTTTAATGCAAAGAGACATTTGTGGCACTGTTCCCATGAACAGAATGAGAAGCGTGTTTTAGTCATTGCCAGTTGAGAAAGTGACATGAGTGTTTCTGTTTTGGTATCAATGAATGTGTCTGTAAAATGTGGAAGCACAGTGTGAATTGTGGACACATCTTTGTTTTATTGCAGTTTCACCAAAGATTGTCCAAGATGATGTCTGGATGTGTGTAGATGAATCTGTAAAGGTGAGAAGTTGAAGGCTTGAATGTTGAAGAGGAACAACTGCTGAGGTGTGTGCTGTCTGACGTGTGTTCAATAAAGAGTTGAGGAATAAAGTAATGGTTGTGGCTTTTTTGTGTGTGTGTGTGTGTGTGTGTGTGTGTGTGTGTGTGTGTGTGTGTGAAAAACATGAAACATTTGAGATGGATTGAGTAGTCTGAGTGTTATTTATATAATGAAATAATGATAATAAGGAGAATAATAATCTCTGAAATAAACCAGCTTGAAGTGCTGTGCAAACAGTGGCTGTCAGATGAGTTAATTGGATAATTGGTTGCACTGGTGATGTGGTCACATGTGACTGAGGCCACACCCACTTGCCTCAATGCTATTGGATGACAGGTGTATGTGGGCGGGGTTTTGCAGAGTCCTGTGGACATAAAACCTGAGAAGCTCAGTCTGCTGTCAGGACTGGAGCAGGTAAGTTGTCAGGTGAAGCTCTGGTACTTTGAGCACTTTTGCAATTGTGTCTGTGCTGACGATTCTCTCCTTTTCTGATCTTTACAGGTGTTTGACGTGAGCTCGGCCCTGGTTTCTCTTGAAGGTAGGTTCACCTGTGTTAGTGTTTGCCTGCTTTGACTATATTAGTGTGAGGAAATGCAGTTAACTCTCTGCTTTTCTCCCTGCCTGGCTGTGGTTCTCCCAACCAGGTGTGTCGAGTTTAGAGCTGAGCTGAGCACTTCCAGCTCGACTTTGTCCCAATTGTTTGGCACCAACAAGCTTGTTTGCTTCTTTCCGACCAAGGTGAGTTTCTTCTTTAGTGTCACCACTTTGGCCAACTTTTGCAGTTGCAATCCACTAACTGGTTGTGGTTTGTTTGCAGGATCTGTGCTAAGCTGAAGTGGCCTGGACTTTTCCAGAAGGTAGGTTGATGTTTTAGCTCCACTTTGACAAACATTTTAGTCCCCAATCCATGAACTGACTCAATTTTGTCTTCTCAGGTGTAATGCTAAGCTGGCCTGGATGCCCCAAGAAGAACAAGGTGGGTTTCCTCATTTGAAGTAGCAAATTGTGCTCCACTTTGACTCCACTGTTTTAATTCCAATTAACAAAGAGTTTGCTTTTTCCTTCAGGTGTTATGCTAAGCTGGCTTGGATCTGTTCCCAATGAGGTGTGTTTCTTTGTTTGTGGTTAGCATTGTTAGCACCACCTTGACAAACTCTTCTTGTTCCAATCCACTAATGTTTTTTGCTTTATTTTCAGGATGTTGAGCTACACAAGCTTGGAAATGTTCTTTCCAACAAGAACAAGGTGGGTTTTGTGTTGGACTTATTTTGGCTCCATTTTGACCAACTGTGTTAATTTCAATCCACTAACACTTTATTTCTTGTTCCAGGTTTGATGCTAAATGAAGGTAGCCTGGATGTGGATTTTCCAACAAGGTGTGTTAGTGTTGAATTGAATTTCTTAATGTCAAATTTTTTTATCTTAGAATTTTTTTTCAACAGTAACCATTTTTTGTCTTTTCTTGACAGGATCTGGGCTCGTTCTCCAGCTTTGGTGTGTTTCCTTTTTTTAGTGTTTCACATATTTTTTGCAGCACTTTAACCAACCATTGTTGTTTCAATCCATTAATTTTTGTTTTCTCTTTCCAGGGTCTTGGAGATGCTACACTGGCTTGGCACTGTTCCTTTCAACAAGATGGGTTTCTGTGTTGATTTCCAAAAGTAAATAAAGTTATTTGAAATTGAAATCCTTTGCTGAATTTTCAAATTTCAATGTTATGATTATTGTTTCAATAAAGCTTTTTATTTTTTTCCCTCCCCCACCAGGATGTGGGCTGGTCCTGTAGTCTCCAGTATCTTTGTGCACGCCCTGCAGCCTCAGTTGTCAGCTCCCTCCCTCCCTCCCTCCCTCCAGGACTTTTCCAGGTCGCTCCTCGAAGAAACTGAAGCAGCTGCAAAAACGCACTTTGCAACAAGATGAGTTTGTATTGCGTATCTTACCTGGATTAAAATTTGCATGTGACTCTTTCAATCCCACTAACTTTTCTTTGTTTCCCCTTAGATGATGTGGCTATCCTTGGATCTCCTTGGTGTTTGTCCTGCAGCCCTGGTGAGTATTAACCACCCACAGCACATTTGTCCGCTCCCCGAGCTCTGAGCCCACTGCAGCCCCGGTTGTCCCTCCACTAAAGTGGGTGAAGGCTCCTGCTGAAGCCTCGGTTGTTGCCCCGGTTGTCCGCTCCTCTCTCTGTTGCGTACCCTCCTGTTGTCTCGTAGCCCCGGTCCGTCCCATCTCGCTGGGGAACACCGTTTCCCCGTGGTGTTTTCCAGCAGGTGGGATTTTTTTCCCGGTCGCTCTTCGAGCAAACTTTTTCGTGAAAAATGATAGGTTTTGGCACGCTTGTGATTTTTTCCTCCCCAGCTCTGTCATTTGACTGTTTGTTCATGTGTTGTTGACTTGAATGTTTTCAATAAAGATTGTTGAAACTGAACTTTTGCCTCTGTCATCTTTGCACTTTGCTCATGGGTTTTTGAACTTTTAGTTTAGGACTTAGCCTTCTGCCAAAGAACAAAAACTTAAACTTTTTTTGGTTGAATTTTTTCAAAGTTAACACTAAAAAGTAAAAACTCTGTCCCTTTTTTCAAAAATTTTTTTTTTTTGGCCGTTTTTATACTTATAAAAAAAGGGACTAATATTTCCTCCTGCCCCCCCCCCCCCCCAAGTTTATGCAAATTTCATCAATTTTTTTGAGTGAAAAGGGTAAGTCCGCCAAACCACGCCCTAATTTATTCATGACTCCGCCCTAATTTATGCAAAACCACGCCCCTATTGACCATATAAGGACTTGTGGTTCATTAATATTCATGAATATCTAAATATATTTGAATAATTATGCTAATATAACTAATTAGTATTTATTTATTTTAATTTAAACTAATTTAAGAAGAAAAACAGGAAAGGAATAAAGAAGTAAAAGAAAAAGGAAACAGACAAAAAAAAAGAGGAAATGAAACTAGAAAAGAAAAAAAGATTAAAGAAAAACAAGGACAAGACAAAAAAAATAGACAAAGAAGAAAATAGAAACAAGAAGACAGGAAAAAAAACAAACGATGAAAGGAGAACAGAAGATAAGCACAGACAGATGAAAGAAACAAGATTGCAAAGAGCAATACAAACTGAAGACAGAAATGAAATTAAACTAACCTAACTGAACAATAACAAACCCAGAACACAAGACTCTAAGTGCAGCATGCAGCTGAACCAGGTCTCTGAAAAACTGCAAAGACTCTAAAGACAAACACACACACACAAATACACAACAAAGCACCTGAGTCACAGGTGGACAGAAATCAAAACAGGACTGAGGTGGACTGGATCTAACACTGTCACAAGTCACAACTGACACATGACAGAGTAGAGTAACCACATCCACAAACTCACACCTGGGTCAACTCTGCCCACCTGCTCCTCCACACAAACACACACCTGTAGAGCTACAACAGCACTAACACACTCAGCTGTGAAGCTCCAATCACACTCACACACCAGCAGGCACTCACAGCAACACAGCAATGACCATAAAAACTCCAAAAAACACATTAGAGAGTAAGCTGGTTTGAAAATGACTGTATTTTGAAAACACAAGTAGAAAAATACAACAACATGACATCAGGACTTAGGCCTCACCACACAACACCATCTTCACTTTAAACAGCTTCTTCGAGGACACACGCGGTCCACAAACACTACAAGGAAAAGAAAACAGTGTTAGAAACATTAACAACCACATAACAAGAAGAAAAGTGACTGAAAATAAGAAAAAACTGATGTAAACAAACCGCGTTAGCATTAGCTCCGTCATTACCTCACCATCATCCGTCCATGTTCCCGCCTTTAAACGTCTTCGTCACATCTTTCCTCCTTTTCCCAAGAACACTGGAGATGTCTTCTCTCGTCCCTTTCCTTCATGAGCCCAAACTTCTCCTTTTTAGCCACAAATCTCAGGAAAAACGCCGTTAGCTCCGAGCTAACTTCGTGTCAGCTGCACGCGGCCAAACAGGAAACGATGACACGCTTCGTCCGGCCTGCTTTTACGTCACATCCGCTGGTTACGTCACTGAAAGACACCAATTAAACCATTAGTCACTTTAACAGCTTTAAAACGTATTTACACATATTGCTTAATACATCAACACAAAAAAAAACCAAAGGAGGAGGAGTAATTAATAAAGTTATTTCTTAAAAAACACTAAACTTCAGTACATACCTTTACTTTTCTCCACACTTTCCTGGAGTACTGCAAAAATGGCTGACATGAGCCCCACTCACAGCCAGACTCTGAAAGTAACAAGGACAAGAAACAACTATTAACACAGCACACATTCAGACAAAGCCACATTGGACTTACACTGAACAATCCGCTTCAAAAAACCAACATACTTCAGGTGAAGACACCTGTTCACAAGTCAAACTCTCATCACTCACCTGGAACAAACACTTTCAAAGCCTCCACAGCATTCCTGGGACAAAGGAGAACCACACTTCTCACCTAAGGAACAAAAGGACACATTGGTACAACAGTTAAGCCACATTAAAACAACAAAGATGAAGTTTTAAAGGTGCACATGGTTCTAAAATGTTTGCTCACCTCCTCATGCTTCCATCTTCTTTCTTCTTTCTTCTTCATGGAAACTCAATTCCATGGATGTGGAACCACTGGCCTCTAGTGGAGCCTTTATACCCCCCCTCACACACTCACTCACAGCTGAGCTGCATCAACTACCAATCACAGAGGGACCAAACCACACCATGACGTCCCTGTTGTTCCCCAAAAATCTGTGCTACATCTACTGAGAAAAAGAAGGTTAATTGGATTGATCATCAAAGACACATCAAATAAATCACTCAGTCAATTCTTGCATAGAGAAAAGACCTTTTATTCCAGAGCAGAGCTGACAAACATTCTTTTCCAAAAGTCAGGTCAACTGTACAGAGAGAGAAAAAGAGGAGGAGAGTGCTGAAACTTTGGTACATTCTGCTCACACAAACAGGCAAACAGGCGGCAGTGCTCTCAGTGGGAGGGGGGGGGTTATAAATACCATCATCATTATTATCATTACTCTCAATACAACTTAATACAGACATGGCAATCAACCAGTACTTGGCTCCACAGACACACACCCGTTTCAAGAAAGTACTTAGGTCTAACCCAGACTAAAGCAGTGACTGTGAGGGTTGTGATCAAATCTCTTACTGTGAGCAGGACAATCAGACTGAAAATAGCACATGGACTAGCTTCTGTTACTGTGACACTTCCAGGAGTGGTTACATTCAGAGTGCAGGACAAAAACAAAAGAGGCTTGGAAACATGTCCAAAAGTGTCATGCTTCCAGTGCTCCACATCAACTACTTCATCAGTTCTACTACAAGCAGAGTCAGCTCAAACTGCTCCTTCAACATTTCTACAGTGACACAGCACTGACTGGATCATCAGCCCATCACTCTCAGTGGAGACAGACACACAGTCAACAGGACATTCACACACAGCTGCATCCAAGCTGCTTCAGGAAAGTTGGAAACCTGGACTTCAACTTTCACATTTTCACTCCCCAAAGACAACTCACACAGGACAAAAGAACAGGGTTGGAAAAATGGGCCCTTCACTTCTCTGTGAACTACTTCAGACTTTACCAGCAAATGACAACTCAATACACTCCAACTCCATCTACATCCACAACATGAACCAATAGGAGCTGTCTTTTTTTGTCAACGTCATGATACAGTTAGTTACATTCAAGAGGCCACCTCACCACCACATCCTCACTCCAACCTCTTTGTCTTTGTCTCTGGAGGTGAAAATAGTACTGAGAGTCTGAAAAAGCTCCCACACTGGACCACAAAGTCTTCCTTCAAACACTTCTCCTGCAGCTAAAAGAGCAGAGACAGAGTCTGAGTCCTGTGGGTTGGACAGTGAAGGCAGTGCTCGCTTCTTCTTCTTCTTCTTCTTCTTCTTCTTCTTCTTCTTCTTCTTCTTCTTCTTTGATGACAAACTCTGACGTCCTGGTATCAAAGATGCACAGAGAGACAGAGGGGTAGAAAAAACAATCTCTGCTCTGTGAGCTCCTGGCAGTAATGCTTCTGGTCCCAAAAAGGCAGTGCAGGGGTAGGGGTCTGCATTCAGCACATCACACAGGTGAAAGCGCAAGTGTGTGTGTATGTTAACAAAGACGTGCAAGTGCAACAAAGTGTAAATGCAGAGCTCTGTACACAGGGCGGCTGTTCCAACAGCCCAAAAGTCTCTGGAGCCTCCGTTACAACAGCCAAAAAAATACAAACAAGTCCATCTGACGCAAATCCAGCAGTTCAGGAACTTTGGACCCAGACGATCCAAAACCAGAGGCTCATTCCAGGCCGAAGGTGCTGGTCTCCTCCACGGCCGTCAGCATCTTCTCGTACAGCATGGAGAAGGACGGGTACGGGGGCAGGTCCAGCCTGTTGAAGCAGGTGTGGGCCCTGAACAACACACAAACACAGCCGCAGGTCACGTCACATGATCGGGAGCTCAGTGCAATGTCACATCAAAACCTCTTTGTGATGACATCAGCACTCACCTGGGCAGTGAGGTCACCTTCCCCCACTTCTCCACACAGAACCTGCGAGGCCCGTTGCTGCCTCTCAGAGAGGCAAATCCCTCGTAGGGGATGCTGGACGTCCCCGTCACAAACTGAGGGAAAAACATGAGGAAGAGGATTAGAGACACACACGTCTACTTCACTTCTTCTTCTCGTGATGACAAAGAAAGAACACACCCACCTGCAGGAGCCTCAGCCTCTGCTCATTGTTGAACCTTTCCACCGCCGCCCAGAACCACCGGATCACTATGTGGTTGTCATGGTAACCTAAACACAGTGCAAAGACCAAGCTGTTACTCTTCTTCTTGTTCTGACTTTAACAACTGAAGAGAAGTCAAGCCCATAGCCCCGTGTCCTCACCTCCTCTGTACTCGGTGTTGTTCCTCCAGTCTGACAGGTCGATCTCTGCCGTACCGGCGATCACCAGCTCCAGCTCCCGAGCGTCAAACACAGACACCAGCCTGGCGTCCACCACCTCATAAAAGCCCCTGACCAGGCTCTCCGTCTGCTGCACCACCCCTCTCTCTATCCTCCACTTCACCATGCGCTCGATGTACTCCTTCTTGTTCTTCTCAGAGACGGGGATGTTGGCTCCACCCGGCTTCAGCTCTCGCTCTGTGATCTATCAGGAGATGACAGGGAAACAAAAAACACACTTCATCCACTGGTAGAAGAAAGCTCACTCACTCACTCAGACATAAACAGACAGCGAGAGAGAGAGTCTGACCTGTCCAAACACCTCCTCGTTCACGGTGAAGGTGAGGTCCAGCATGTCCTCAATGTCATTGTCCTTCATCCACTGAAGCGACTGGTGAAACTCCTCATCCAGATACTCCAGGTCACTCAGCTCACAGGGGCTGCAGCAGGGAGGGGGGAGAAAAACACTTCACAAGAGCTGCCAGACATTAAAAACCTCATTCCCTAAAATGTGACTCCTCTCACAGGAGGAACAAGCTGATGTAATCATGCTGTACGTACATGCGCAGGAGGCCTTTGTAGAAGGGTCGTGTGAAGAAGGCGTCCAACAAATACTGATGGATCAGAGCTAGACCCAGGATACGACCGCTGAACCGAAACCTAACATAAACACACGCAAACACACTCACAACATTGTACGTGGCTCAGAGTGAATCTTGTGCCTGAGTATTTTCAACAGAGTAACCACAATCCTGCACACAACAAACTGGACTAGAATTTTCCAAACATCCACCTGAGTACTCAAAGTCTAACTCTGAACAATGAACAGGAAGCACAGATTTAAGCTGAAGCCTTTCTACACTTCAGTGCACTCACCACTCGTGGTGATTGTCCACAAAGGCTGACATGGGGCTGATCTGGACAGTGTAGGTGTCGTTGGCCGAGTACTCAAACAGACCATAGTAAGGGTTGAAGAGTTCTCTGGAGACCAGGAAGAAAAACTCTCTAGAAGGTCCGCTGTAGTCCAACCTGCAAAAACAAAAGGCTCCCTTTAGTTACCACCTTTCTTTTCTTACACCAGCAATTTCCTAGTTTGTGTTATGGTTTGTTCAGTCTTTTTTACTCAAGCAACTTCAGGCCTTTAATAGAACAGAACTGGGTATGGAGCAGGAAATAAGGCAACATTGGGGAAATGAAACAAAGGAAACAGGCCACAAGCTGGACTCATGGGGCACAAGTAGGCTTTTAGACCAGCATCACCCCACAAGCCAACACTTGGAATCAAAGAAGAACAACCAGAACTCACCCCTCCTCCCCCACAAAGCTGACATAGAGCTTGCTGCGCTGTAGATCTTTGCGGGAGTAACACATGATCTGGTTGAAGGCGTCCTCCAGCAGGTGGTCTCTACGAATGATCAACCTACACAACAAAAGACAGAGACGTGTCAAACGTGTTGAGGACAGAAACAGGAGGCAGAAGTCAGCTCTGCTTCATCCACACAGTGCTCTCACTTCAGCTTCCCGGGGCCTTGGCCGTAGCCTTTGGTCTCCAGTTTCCTGTAGAAGTTTCTCAGCTTGGCCTCAAAGTCTCTCTTGTACGGGGCTGGAGCTCTGGCATTAGCCCTCTGAGTACCTACAGGGTGATAAAAGAGCAAATNCCTTTTAGGACGAATCAACATTTTCTCTGGTTTTGACTTTTTTTCTGTCTGAGAGAGAGAGAGAGAGAGAGAGAGAGAGAGAGAGAGAGAGAGAGAGAGAAAAAGAGAGAGAGAGAGAGAGAGAGAGAGAGAGAGAGAGAGAGAGAGAGAGAGAGAGAGAGAGAGAGAGAGAGAGAGAAATAGGGGATGATAGGAAATTAAGACAGGGAACGAGAGATACAAAAACAGAGAAAGAGAAAATGAGAGAGAAACAGAGAAAATGAGAGATTCAGAAAGAGAAATTAAGAGAGAGAAAGGGAAAGACAATTTAATAAAAAATAAAACAAAGTCCTACCTGAGCAACATCACCAGGTCAGCGTCACCTGACAGCCTGGCCAAACCTGAGCCTCCATCTGTACGGATCAGCTGCACCTTCTCCCTGCAAAAAATCATGTTGGAAAACAAAGTAAACAAATGCTGAGCTCTTCTTCTCCAGTGAAGTGCCTTGGTAGACGTGTGTCCCTACAGTTTGACAACAGACACCAATGGAAAAAGTACAGAAGCCACACACATTCTCTTAGAATGATTCCACCCATCAAATATCCATACATCAAAAACCCTGCTTGCTTGTTCCCCGACTTATCTCTCCTCTTGATCACTCTCTCCTCTCCTCAAAGCACAATTAACTCAATATACTCACTCAGAAAAAGAGTGGAGAGAAGAGAGAAGAAAGGGAAACCACACCAAACCCTGTGCATGTTTGTGGCCTCATGTGTGTGTGTACCTGAGTGAGTGGTTCCTGATCAGGTCTGGCTGCCTCTCCTGCAGAATCTCAAAGATGTTTGGTTGCCGTAGAAACGCCACTATCTTGTCATTGTAAGCTGCAACAGAAAAAAATGCAAACACACTCACATGAGACACATGCCACTGTCTCTAAAGGCTTTGCTTTGTGTGCACATACACACTCACACTCACCCACTGGCACCATGTCTTGGCACTGCGACCTGCTGCCAGAGGTGAAGGTGCTGGAGGGTCGAGGCAGGACAGGTGGGCCGGCGTGTCGAGGATCGTCACCTCCCTGCAGAAAAAAGTGGGTTGGTTTTTATTCCGTTTGAATTTTGATTTTTAAAACAGACTCCACAAAGCAGTAAAGTGTCTCACCAGGCGACGAGGGCTGACCTCTCCAGCACTGTGGCTGCGCTGACGGGTCAGGTGCTGACGGTGAGCCAGGAGGCTTGGAGGTCGGGTGCTCTGGAGAGGCAACCGGGGGTCAATGAAGGTGGTGGCACGGCAGTTGTGATCCACAAAGAAAGGCTGAAGGCAAAGAAAACATGTCATCAACCTGTTACTTCATCACAGGGGCGCGATGCTCAGAGTGCTCGTCCGTGGCGTCTCTACCTTGCCGGTGTGGTCGTGCTTCATCTCCCAGCCGCGGGGCAGCTCCAGCTGTTTGTTGGCAAACATGTTCAGGAAGGCCACCAGGTCCCGGTTGTGCTGGTAGCGCTCAAAGTGGTGAGCGTCCCGGCGCACCTTGCTGATCATGTGCTTCAGACACGTGTTGGTGGTGAACATACGGTAGGCACTCTGTCACCACACAACAAGACAAACAAAGTCAGTTCAACACCTCTTATCGTCAAATCTAACGTCACAGAGTGGGCTCACAAAAACAAGCGTACAGGGTTGGAATGCAGCACAGTGAAGAAGTCGGGGCTGGTGAGGAACTTGGCGCAGGGAGACTGGAGCAGCAGAGTGAGGCGAGACCTGGAGCTGGACGGAGCTGCGTTACTGTCCCTCCTCAACTCTGGAAAACAAAACAACACAATTACAACCACATGGACACACACAGTGGAACTGATCCTCCCATCTCTGTGACATCACCTGGCATGGAGGGCTGCATGTCAGTCTCATCCGTCGACAGCTCGTTGGCCGGCGGCTCCTCCTGCCTGCTGTCGTTGGTTATCGTCCGTCGGATGCTCTGATACCTGAAGAAGCGAACGCGCGTTATTCACTGAAATAACATCACTCCATGAGCCAGTACTCACTTCCTCTACTCACCTGCGGTTCAGCTGCTCCATCTGCTGGATAGAGTTGGATCTCTGAAGGGTCTGTGGGGCAGGAGGGGCTGTGGGGCGCTGCCATGTTGTTGTCCTGTTCACATGGTCGACGTAGAAGATGCGGCCGTGGCTATCAATGCGAGCCTCCCAATCTAGGAAAAAAAACAGATAGTAAGAAAAAAGGAGACAGCCAATCAGTGTTTGGAATGAAGAATTAAGTTGGAATGAAATAACATTTAGAGGAAAAAAGCTGTTAAACCGAAAAATAAAGTTGATAATTAGCAAGAGACAAATTTGAAAACAACCCCCCAGCACAATAAAAACAAAGGTAAAAGCAACAACATTGAAGGGTGTGACATCTTGTATGAGAAAAAGGTTAAACTTCAGATCATGAAATAAGTTATATTTAACAACTTTCAAAGGTTTTTGGTTTCAAATATTACCCAAACTTGAACCCAGAGTCATTTCAAACACAGTAAATCACAACAATGTGTCTTTCTCTAAGCTGCGTGACAATTGTGCAGTTTCTCCAGGATTGTTTGTTCCTGACTCACTGGGTGGAAGAGGCTCGTCCACCCTCTGATAGCGGTTGATGTCGTGACGGATTGACGGCAGGGAGCGGACAGACTGATGGCCGTTCACCTGAGCTGTGGCGCCTAGACACACACACACACACACACACACACACATTCACACACACATTGACAAAGGCACAATCACACACAGAAAAATGATGCTAAGACAGAAGTGACTGAAACAAATACCTGTCTCTCTCTCTGCTCCCGCTGCCCCGTTCTGACTCTCCCTGCCTCTGCCTGCTTCCTGGTTTTCTGCCACGCCCCCTGATGCCTGCACAGACCGCCTCCTCCTCCACACCTCCCCTCCCTCCTCCTCTGCCTGCCCACCTGTGGCTCCTTGAAATCAAACATGAGTGAATGAGTGTGTTGAATTCAGGGGTTCAAAATCAAACAGCTGATGAAAACTCTTTCCACTCACCTCCCTCAGAGCTCCCTCCTTCCTGCTCCGCTGAGGTGCCGCTCCCAGGTGCAGCTGCAGCAATTGGCCCGTTTGCCTCGCTGCTGGATGACTCCGCCCCTTCCTCCTCAGCCTTTGGAGCCACTTCTTTCCTGGAGTCCACCTCCTGAGCAGAAGAGGGAAAAGAAGAGTCTAATCTTCATCTTTGCACCAGAAACAGAGGTGTGAGTCAGAGCCTGTGCAGCTGCTCACCTGGATGGGTGAGAGTGGACCCAGAGGAGGACTGTAGGGCACCTCCAGCTGTGCGCTCATCCTCCTGCCCTGCTCCTGACACGTGCACTCAGCTGCAGCAGGAGCAGCAGGGGCAGCAGGAGCAGCAGGAGCAGCAGGAGCAGCAGCTGCAGGCTCCACCACCTCAGCTGCTGCGGCTCCTGCTGCCTCAGAGGAGGAGGAAACTGTTGCAGTTTCTTCCCTGACACCTGCAGCTGCTGCACCTTCTCCAGCCTCAGCAGCAGCTGCCGTTTCCTCTCCGGCTGCACCTTCTGCGGCGCCACTGTTAGGCTCCGCCTCTGTCCGCTCTCCTTTCACACCCTTGCTTCCTTCTTGTCTTTCTGATGTCACACATGTCCTTGATGAATCCGCGCTCTGTTGCGTCCTCCCCTCCTGTGACGCCTCCCTGTGCTGCCCCGCCGTCTCCTCGTCCTCGTCAGAGTCTATGTGCAGCATGGCGTTGAGCCGCGTGTCTGTCGGGAAGCTGGAGCGCAGTTTCGGAGAAGGCCCCGCCAAAGAGCGATCCCCGGGGCTCCTCGGGGACTCGATGGCGTCCAGGTAGTCATTTAACGACACCTGGCGATGCGTGTGGCCTCCTATGGCCAACGGGAGCAGGTCCTCTTCTCCTATTTGTCCAGGTTCTCGCCACACGCTGTCCTCGCCATAGTAGCAGGCACCGTTTACAATCAAGGAGCCCTCGTCAGACCCTGTATGGGAGGCTCCACATGCGAGGCGTGAGGATGGGTGAGGAAGGTCTTCATCGTCAGAGGGGCTGCCGGGGTCACCGTTCACCGCCCCGCCGAGGAGGCTCCCCACAGTGTCGGGAGAAGCTTCTGGAAGAAAAAGGATGAAGGTTTAGATCCTGCTCTGATGAAAGGTGTGTCTCACATCAAGGTGAAGCACAAACCTTCCTGCCCGGTGGAGGTGAGATCCACTCTGAACTGAAGCTGCCCACTCACGTGATCCGTAGGCAGACGCCGACACAGGCTGTAGCTGACGGGCTGATCGCTGCAAACACACACAAACACAAACACACTCATCAATTCTCCATGTAAAAACAGCATCTACATCTGTGCACATACCACACAGCACAGTTCACATGAGTACATCATGTCCTCACTGCTGATCCATGACTAATCGATGGCTGAACAATGAGCTGATTGGCCTGTATTGAGCCGTATTGACTGGATCGTGTTGAGTCACTGCGGTTAAACGCTGAAGGTCATAGGTCTGCACATACATTATCTGAGAATTTAGATGTTTTTTGAAAATTTTAGACTTTTTCCTCAAAATTTGGACATATTCTCTGAGAATTCTGACATTTTTTGGAAAAGTTGGTCTTTTTTTAATACTCAAATGTGGACTTCTCATCTAAGCCTTTTTTGAAAAATTTGGACCTTTTCCTCAAAATTTTTGACTTTTTTATCAGATATTTGTTGATTTTTGGAAAATTGTGAGTTTTTTTAATCGAAATTTGGACTTTTTCCTCAAAATTAGGACATTTTTCTTAAAAATTGAACATTTCCCTTCTGCATTCAGACTCTTTTGAAACTTAGACTTTTTCTTAAGTTTGGACCTCTCATCTGAGAGTTTGAAAGCTATTTTATTTTAAAATACAGGATCATTTACCTAGAATTTGGAAGTTTTATTGACAATTTGGATGTTTTTTGGAAATTTTTTAGGCTTTTTTGAAGGTGAAAGGTGTATGTGTGTTTGTATGCTCACTCAGCCGTCGGCCCCTCCAGGAGTCTCTGTACGGGGATAATCAGCTGACCCAGGAACCGCTTGATGATTGGTCGGCTCTTGGCAAACTTATCCTTCACCTCGATCTCCAACACGTCCGTCAGCAGAGCCACAAAGGTGTATTTCTAAAAGAGACAAAGCATTGATCAGTTTCATCCACAAACATATCCCAAACAATACCATCATTCCCAGACTATTGGGTAAACCTGAATATCTTCATCCAATCAGCGATAACACAACTCATCTGAGTTCTTTTATGTGCATAGTGAACATGTGTTTCTGCCTTTTCAGTAGAAACATTGCAAAAACTTTTTGGTGTAACCAGGGATGAAATATATTGGCCTTGAAACTTGTTAGCCTGTAAAAATTCATAAACATTTGGCATCACAGGGTTCAAAGCCTGTGAAAAAAGTACTACTATAGACAGGAAATCACAGTGCCTGCTTCGCCCACCTCACTGTGCCACACAGGGTTGATGGTGTTGGCGATGATGGACGAGCGCCTCTCCTGGCCGTGGTGAGTGAACTTGGGGAGGCCGCTCCTCTTCCCAGGCTTGATTGACATCTTCAGGTAGGGGTCGGGGTTGAAGAACATCCCCTTCTTCAGGCCTATGGCGCAGATATCTGTAAAAGGAACGCACAGGTTACTAAATACATCAATAAAGCATCAAAACAAGCCAACTCCTGAATAATTCAAGTCTTTCTCTCACCTGATAGGGTGAAGCTCACCAGCTTCCTACAGTGCTCGCTTCCTGACTGGTCCTCTGCTTGGCCTTCACTGCCGACCTGATGTGAGAGCAGCCGAGAAGACAGAAGAAGAGAGTGAGTGTGTCTGGAGTGAACTCGTTTCACCCCAAGAGAGGAGCAGACACAGGAGTTAAAAGTTTAAAGGGGCGACATCAGAGAGGGATAATGGTTTGAGAGCTCAGATTCAGGCTCAACTGGGCCAAACGTCTCTTTGGATCAGCGTGCGCTCCGTCACATCCAAACCCTCCTTTCTCCTCTGTCGCTACATCCAAACAAGCTCAAACTTTCTAGATATGAAGAGTTTGGACAGTACGTACAGGCACTCCAGGGTTCTTGACTGTGATGCAAGGGGTCGTTGCTCTCAATGCTCCGCTTACGCCGTGATAGTATTTGAAGCAGATCTTTGTCTCCGCTGAGAGAGAAGAATAGCTCCTTTAATGGCACTGAATACAAACTCTGACATGTACAGAATCTAAAGTGGACTCACGCTCCATGAAGTAGGGTCCCGCCTCCAGCCTCCACACGATCTGTCCTCTCTGAGTCCCGTTCACGCCGCGGTTCTTGGAGTCCCACACGTTAGCCACACAGGTCTCATCTGTAAAACACACAGAGGTTCATTCTTTGGCTTCTGTTTCCACTAAAACAAGCAGAAAGGGCAGACGGTGCGAGAGATAATTAAGACACCAGGACGTTCAATAAGGTCACATATTGAGCTGTGAGCTCTCTTAATGAGGCAGCAGCATGCAAGGACACTTCAGGGAGAGCAAAACAAAGAAAAACAAAGAAAAACAAGCACAGATACAGGCTGAAACTGGCGCCGTTCATTCAGCGTTAACCTCACCTTCAAAAGTTAACCCTTTCGACATGAACTTATCTGATCATTAGGACTTTTTGGTGCCGTTGCCACAGGTTACCATCTCCTGAGGGAAACTCTGCCCTGAGGCCGTAAACCACATCCCAGCATCTGCCTGTTCAACCATCAAACATTAATGTGCACGTTCTGGGACAAATGGCTCACGTCCTGATGGATCAAAGCTGCTGTCTGTCATCCTCACACACGCACACGCACACACTCACACACACACACGGTACACATCCCCCGCCCCTCTGTCACTCCAGGTCACCATCTATAAACCCTGAGCCGTCGTAAGTGACTGTGAATACATTTGTCTCTCTCTCTCACACACACCTGTCTGACCTGGTGACCCCACAAGCATCCAAACCTGATGAAATACAGTCACACACCATGAGCCTGCACACACACACACACACACACACACGCTCAGAAATCAGGGGAAGGTTACAAGTGACTCCAGAGCAGCATGGCTGACAGCCAGGCTGGAAGCAGCGCTCGCCCCTGGGGAGAGTGGCCTCTAGAAAACCCCCAGTTTGCAGGTCGATACGGAGGAAGAGCTGCAGAGTTTGCAGGGATCAGCTTTCCACGGCTTTTTCCATCCCTCACAGAGGAAAAAGTGCTCACCTGAGCTGAGAGTGTGTGAATCTGTGTGTATTTCACACTTGAGCCTAAAAAGTGCACCATCACAGCAGACGCTCTGCTTCCTGTTGGTGCCACTGTGGGCAAAGCCTTCAAACCCTTAAAGAGGACGTCTTACCCCTGACGTGTGTGTTTGTGGGAGAGGGAGCGAGAGTGTAATATGAGAAGAGACACTTACACACTTCTCATGCTGAGTCAGCATCACTTTTCATCAGTGTAACCTCCCTCTCTCTCTCTCTCTCTTCCTTACACACAGACACACTCCATTAGCCACTTAATGTAGCAGCAGTAGAGCTGATGTAATGCTCTAACCTTCACATGAGTTGCAAGTCACAACCTCTTCAAAAGCGCCATCACATCACTATCCGAGTGTGACATCACCACAGTTACAGACACACGGAGGAAGGGGGGGCAGTCTTATGGAGACATGAAGGGAGTGAGAAGACACATGAACATGATGATCCTCTGGTGGCCAAAGTATTGGTTAGAAATTATTTAAAGAATCAAAATGAGTCCTAGGGCAGAGTTAGGACGTTCGCTCACCGATGTGGTAAAGGCCGATCCAGTCTGTGGCGTCCACCTCCTCCTTGATGTCCCACGAGATGACCAGGTGGCTGTGTCCCAGAATCAGCTGATGAGTAGACGCCGTGAGCGACGAGCGGCTGTCTGATGTCACTAAGTCTGTGTCACTGTTGGCTCTCTGCAGCCCCACCGCCGCCGCTTCCGGTTGGTTCCCTGAACACATCCCCGAAGAAGAAGAGGAAGAGGATGCTGAGCTGGACGCTCCCTGCACCGCCAGGCCACGCAGGTTATCCGGTCCTATTGTGTACGGGCGTGAGTGAGGAGTGCGCCGCCGCACCGCCAGCAGGTGCTCCCTGGCGCTGCCGTTAGCCGTAGACGGCGACGAGGCGGATGGAGACGAGGAGGTCGCAGCCGTCGCCATGGTTACGGTGGGGGAAGAGGGGGAGGTCGTAAATGCAGGAGGTGAGAAGCGAGGAGGTGAGGAGGAGAGCTGCTGCTGGTGGTGGTGGTGGTGATGATGGTGGTGGTGATGATGAGGGGAGGAGGGGGCNAGGACAGCCGTAGCGAGGGAAGGGCGAATGGTGAAAGCGAGGTGAAGGCGCCTAGGAGAGAAAAGTAAGAGGGGAGGGGGGAGGAGGGGGAGGAGGGGGAGGGAGGGAGGAGGAAAGGCAGGGGACACCTAACTCCTCTGGAAGAAGCACCAAACTAAAGATGAAGTAAAAGAGGAGGAGGAGGGGGAAGTATGGAGAGGGAGACGATCACAGCGACTCAAACACTTCTTGGAATTTGGTTTTCTTGATGCACATTCTTTGTCCCCTTGAGCAAGGCACTTTAAATTCCCAGAATGCACTGGTGCTCACTCCAGGAGGCAGTTTGAAGCTGAGTTCTGACTCCTCATGAATCATTCATGATTACCACTCTTCCACTGTGAATCTTTATCTTTCCTCAGGATACCAGTCCATGGTGCCCTGCTCGAGGGCACTGAAGCGGGTGATGACACCTCCAGGAAACCATGGTGATGGAGAGGACTGATGTGGGCACAGAGAGAAATGAGGAGTCAGGGATCTGGAAGTCCTTCTGCTGCTCTTTTCCAGAAGAAAATGATGGAGGAATGAGAGGAGGAGGAGGAGGAGGAGGAGGAGGGAGTGATGAGGCCTTCCTGTGGTCCCTGGGGAGGAGAGGGGTGAGGGGAAGTTGGAGACCTGAAGGAGAAAGAGAGAGAAAGAGGAGGTCAGAATGATGACACATTTGAGGAAAGAAGAAGAGGGAGAAAACAACAGGGGGCAAAAAATAAATGAATTAAAAAACACAACAGCCCCTCTTTAAACTTTTTCTACATCCAGGATATCAAGTTTATCTATGTGGCTTTCACATAACATCAGCCCTCCCTCCCCCCTCTCCCTTCTCCCCCCTGTGTGATATCATCACCAACAATAGCCCCATTATTTTCACATTTCCCAGCAGGACACACAACTTCAACTGGCCGATCTTGAAGCTATATTTACTCTCCACAGACAGCTTCTTCAAAGGCCAACAGGTTCATGCTGCGCTCAGACCCTTCCTCTCCTAGGTCACACTCTCCAACACACACTAATACACACACACACACACGCACTGGTTGCCATGGGGAGAAGTGATTACGCCAAATCCCGTCTCCAGCTTCCACATGAGTCACGCCAGACCTGAGCTCAGCCGCCACTTCCCTCCTTCCTCTGATTCTCTCCATCCGTCATGCTATTAGAAGACGGGATGAACGCACACCCAGGAACACACACTAAGGAACACACTCACTCACACACTCTGCTTCTTCTTCTCAGTAAGTTGTGTCACAGAGGTAGGTGAGGAGGAAACAGAGAAATCAGGGAAGTTGGGGCAAAGTTGTGAATGCTCCGCCTCAGAATTCGTCCCGTTCAGCGTTTTCTGTTTTTAGCCAAGAGATAAATTATGAACCAGGCCAACACAGACACACTCACAGACGCCCACACATCTGGACACGCTCTAAAAATAGCTCAGGGCAGAGGCCAGTGTGATGCTGCTGGCGCACTTTAAAGCCACTTGTGCCCAAAAAGGCCACACACACTCATGAAGTGCTGTGTGCCTCGCGCTGACAAATTAAAGCCTTCTCTCTTTCTCTCTCTCTCTCTCAGGAAACACTCCAGCAGCGTCCACGTGGAGCGTGAGGAGTGGCGCAAACACGCAGCAGCCTCTTTAAACTCTGCACGTGAAACTCTCAGGAGGTAAGTGTCCTTCATCCAGCGGCGGGATTAAACAGAGAATGGGAGGATTTACTGTTGACAGAATGCCGCCTCTAATCCGCTGCATTACCACACTGCTTCAATCTGCAGCTGGAGCCCCCGCCACCCCTGTGGATAGAGCGACATGTCCGCGCAGCAGCTGTCCCGCAAATTTAAAGTGGCGTGTGAACAAACGGAGAGAAGTTAGTCCCTCTTAAATCTCTGCGCTCAGGAAACTCAGTCTGCTTGTTTTCAGGGACCAAAGGAGGAATGTGCTGACTTGTCCCAACTTTTTTCAGCGTGGCATTCGAGGACACGTTTAAAGACCAAATAATATCTGACCTCTCATGAACCCCTCCCCCCTCAAACACCAAAACACCTTCAACCAACTGCACCCCCTGTCATCCTCCCTGGTCATTGTCCCTCTCTCCTCCTCCTGTCCCATGCTCTCAATAGCTGACCTTTGACCCCGTTCTACCAGGGTCTCACAGCAGAACATTCCACATTAGCTTTGCACATAAAACTGGGCCCAGCTGAACACTGGACCTCTTTGTGTGAGTGAGCTACAAACTCAGTCCTCTGAACAAACTCCTCACTCTGACACTTGGATTCAGGTCCTTCAGTGGAGTTTCTGCAGCTGTGATGATTCTGCAGCTACTGTGAGCATGTTTCCAAAAAGGGTCAAACCACTGGGGTCATGGGATAGAAGAAAAACATCAAAACATGAGCGCAGAGGCCCAATCCTCCTTTCTTATACTTATTAAGAGGTCTAATTTCCTATCTAACTATGTTATAATGCTATAATATTTTGTGTTGTCTCTCATTTATGACAGTTCTGTCTTAGTCTAAATTGTGGGATTTTAAGTTAATCAATGATAAATAGTCACAATAGTGACAATTGAAAAAGTTAAATGACAAAAAGTCTGCTCAAATTCATAAGAAAAAAGTTAGAGTGACCACTCAAAGTCTAATTATGAAAAGCAACTTGTAATTCAGTACTACAAGGTTGTAACTTTGACATAAAAATGATGAACCACCATCTAAGAACTCTTAAAAAGACAGGAGAAACTACATTAAATCATAACCATTTGTTAAGAATATAGAATCACTTATGAAACAGTTGAAACAATTCAATTAAGTGTCTAAAAATTTGATTTCACATGCATTTAATTTCTCTCTGTATTATTCTGTATTTTAATTCCACATCAGGGTTATAGTCAAATGTTCCTCATGTAATCACACAGGGGTCGTCTGTGACTTCAATTAAATTACTGTGATACTATCCGTGGAGGGAGGAAGGAAGGGAGGAAGGATGTGTCTGGTTGTCAGAGGTGTTAAAACCATATTAGGAACATAATCTATCTGCTCACTCTTCCACTGTGGGAGCTGTGAAATACACCATGCAGAGAAACCAACACAGGCTGCTTTTCCACAGCAACCAATGTGTGAAGTATTTCTACATATTTAGAGTTAGCACTGTCCTGCTGCCCTGCTCTTACAGACACCTCCCATTCTGCCAGTTTGTCCATGTGGGCCACCGTACTCAAAGTGTCGAAATGCTCTAAGAGATACAATCTGTCCCCTAGCAGCAGCAGCTTCCAGTCTGCAGTTATTTATAAAATGGTGAGACTTCGTGACTAAATATACACACGAGCCGGTGAAAACAGACCCGTGCTCTGCCAGTCAGTAGTGATGGTGCTATTCACCAGTAATGCACACGCACTTCAAACCTGCCTTTAATTTGGTGGACGAAAGTAGGGTGCGAGTCAATTTGTTTTCACCCGTGCTCTCGAAAGCGTAAGTGTTCACAAAGGATATTTTCTACTCACAAACGTCCTCGTCAAACCTGAGGTTTTGAGAGGTGACCTCAGTGTCACGACGATGATAAGAAGATCCACCCCGTCACGACCCCGATAAACGGACCTCTCCTCGCGACTTATTACGTTGTGGCAGAGCTTAAAAGCTGCGTCGGGGAAGATTTAGAGGTAAGGATAAAAAATACAGCCCTGGCAGCAGCCTAATTAAATCACAAGTGGAGCTACAGGAAGAGGCTGACCCAGTCCCTGAAGAGATGCCAGAAATGTGTCCTATTTGCCCAAATAGCTCTGCGGTGGTGGAGTGATACACACACTCACACACACAGACATGAGGGCAGATTTAAACAGACATTTCCTGTCTTTTTGATCACTGAAATCATCTCTGAAGATGGTTTGAAAGTTACATTCTGTGGTAGAAGCCACTGAAAACAACACTCCTGAGACTGGAGCACAATCCCACACAAACAGAAGTCTGGAAATAGCTTTGGCGTGATTGTAAAACAATGAGGAGGTCCCGTCAGAGGCGACAGCTTCCTGTCCCCAACACGCCCATCGCATTCCTTTATGCCAGTTTGTGTTTCACTGCTTGCATCCCTGCGCTTCAAATGTAAAGATATTTATTCCTATGTCATAAAACAGATTCTGCAGCCTTAACACCAAAATACACTGGCTGAGAAAATTCCTTGTGGAGAAATTTGGTAATTACACAACAAGACGACATAATGTATAGGGATTTCATATTGAAAAAAGTCTTTTCTGATGACGATCATGTGATTTAATTCAAGAAATAGCTCCGAGCAGGATGCACTGATACTGAAAGTGGTCTCAAATATCAGGTCAATAAGTCGAGTAGATGAAAATAGGCTTCATACACTTGAGAGTCTTGCTCCTACTAGTGTGCAATACTGAGATGCAGCAGAGGGAAGAAGGGATAAAGATCCTTAATCAATTGCTGAAGTGCCCCTGAGCAAAAAACTGCAGCCCAACAGGTTTTCAAACCCCTGCGGTAAAAAAAAGACTTTCCCTGTGTACCGTACTAATTATTAAGTACATGACATCTGAGGCTAACACAATAGTTCCTGATAAATATGACTTCTGCCTACGCTGCAATTTATCACACACACACACACTCACACAGACAATCTGTGTGAAGCTATTAGGGAGGAAACAGGAGATGAGCAGGCCTGTTCCACTGCCATTGATCTGATTGTGTGAGCAGACTCCAGCCCTGATCTGATTTATTCAAAGTATTCAGACTGTGTGTGTTAGCAGGTTGAATTCCCTTTTTTTTTGCCTTAATGCTCCTTCTGGTTTTGACAGCAGCACATGATGCTGCTGCAGGACCCAGACTCTCCAGACTCCCTCCTGGCTCCTGTTGTTGTTTTTGTTGTTGAGCTCCTACTTGTCAAAACATGACTTCATCTGCAGCAAACACACTGATGGGAGCGAAAAATAGGCTGTGTGGTGGGGTAGGTTTGCAGGAAACGTCAATTAGTGGCGTGATGGTGTCAGATCCACATTAAAAAAAAAAAACCTCTGGTGCACAGGAATAAACACTTTGACGTTTATATTCGCTTACCTTTGCTGTTGCAGCTGCAACGTCGTGTTCTGCACGCCAAGAATATCCCCAAAGTAGTCGCTCAATCATGGACGACAGACCTCCAAACGGCCCGGGCACCACCGACCCTTCATCTGCCTCCAAGCGGAATCCGGCGCTCCAAAGCCGGGTGCTGCGCCGCGCTCCCTCCCTGTACTTCCAACCTGCAGCAAACACGAAAGCTCCTTCAGAAAATGTCACTTTCTCGCTCTTATTCCAGCTCGATCATGGTTGCCGAATCGTTCTCGACGCGATCCGTCATGTTGCCAGGCTGGGCAGAAAGAAAGAGCGTTCATTTCTTATTTATTCGCCTGGACCGCTTCACATCCGCCGCCCTGTTTCCGCCGCTTCACGCGCTCTGTGCCCGCTGCTCGCGCGCTCCGCCATGCCAGGGAGGAGAAAAACACACGGAGAGAAAATATTCCTGCAGATCGTCCTCACAAAGTTTGTTTTTAAAGACAGGCCATGATGTCGGAGTCCATACTGATAACTGATTAAACGCCTCCCACTGACCCCCTCTCTGGAATCACAGGGGCTCAAACTGAGGGTCGCGGACCTTCAGGGGGTCCGCAAAGGGGGTCACATGAGGTTTGACGGAAAAAGTGACATCATATTGACCCCAAAACAAAACAAGCCTGCTTTCAGTAAACGCACTACTTATGGGTATAAAAATTACATCATAAAGCCTGTTTGTTATGAAACAAACATAACAAACAATGTCGTACCCCTGTAATGCCTGACCCATCAAAAAAAGGCAGAAAATTCAAATTTTTGGAAAATGATAAGTGTCTTAACCCTAATTAAACTTATGAAAAAATATTGCCTTATTTCATTAATATTTCTTGTATCAAATTTGACACATTATGCAGTTTTGCCAACTATTATAGTGAAGTTTTTCAGTTAATATGGGTCAATGACAAAAAGAGGGTCTGAAAAAGTATTTTTAAAAAGTTCTTTGAAAATGGATAAAAAACATATTTCTTAGTGATGAATTATGATGATTTCTAACAGATTTCAGTAGTTGACCAACATTTCAAAGTTTTTAGGTTCATTATTTTTTAGTATTTTTAATTTGAGCACCCAAAAATGTCAGGTGGTGCAACCAAATATATGAAAATATATTTATATGTTCCTGTTATTTTTTCTGTGTGAAATTATTGGCAAGTATCTCTCAAGTGTCTGTAGTGACTCATACATTTTCATTTTGTGTGTTTCATTTCTTTTATTTGTGAATAAGATAAATAATTTGATGTTAAAATAACATTTCACATTATTACATTGGTTGTACCACCTGACATGGAAATTGTTCCAGTCACCAATGAAGTGAAAAAACCTTTTTTATCAGTATTTCAGAGAAATCTACAAACTTTTCCACTTGGTCACAAATGTCATTTGGGCTCCTCTGGCTGATGCAGTTTCCTGTTTCCTGTTTTATTCTCTTCACTTTAAAATAAAAGTCTAATGTTACCGTTGCACCACCCTGACATTTGACAAGGTGAAAATTACGGGACAAAAGTTTTTTACATTTCTCAACAGCTTTAAAATTCTTTATATTTGCAAAGACTGTTTTATTTAAAAAGGTTCAAGCATAAAATAATGCCACTGTATTTTTAATTTCCATTTACAATAACTGACATTCAATTTTTAGAGTTTAATTACTGTGGATACTTGTCAGGACGGTTGCACCACCTGACATTTTGGGGGTTTGAGGAACCAAAACACAAAAAAACATGTTATATTTTAATAGTTTAAAGATGTGTTCAAATAACACAGGTTTCATAGAATAAAGAAATACATGTGATGAAATACTCAATTCATGATGGAAGGAAATATTGCACTCGGACACAAAAAAGGGGACGTCACGTCATTGACCCATATGCATTCATCGGATGCAGAAAACACTTTACAAAAGAGTAACTTTTGATATTTTATTCTTACTGTAACTTCTTGAAAATTAGCAATGATTTTCCTGAAAATATGTGAGGGGATGATTTCAAGAGAGCAGCAATTTTGAAAAGGGTCAAAATACAACTTCAGCTGACTGTAGTGATATGACAATCCTCAAGGTGGTAGAACACTTTTTTTTTTGACAGGTTTTTAAAGAAACTGATTATCATGTTGATTAGATAGAGATCTTTGAAATTCATGCATCAAATGTGATACATTTGGCAATTCAAAACCAAGAGATAATTTAAAAAAATGTGGGCCTCATTTGTGTATTACTGTTTATCATCTATATATGTAAACAGGGATCTGCTTTAATGAGGTCAGCCCCAGATAAAATTAATGGGAAGGCTTTAAATGGATATTTTCTAAATAGGTATTTCAAATGGATATCTAGCCAGCTAAAAAACTGCTATGTGATGGAGCTTATATGAACAAAGATGTCTGAATGTGCCCTGTTTTTTTAGCTCCTGTAGGATTTATACCCCCTGGTGTTTTGCCTCCACCCTGCTCCACTCAGCAAGAACAATAACAGCAAACAAGTACAAGAATTCAGAGCAAAATGAGACAAATGCTGCAGACTGGACATTGACCTTTAGCTGGAGCTGGAGTTTCACAAACAAAGGTTTGGTACCAGCAGTCTTGGCAGTCTGCCCCTGGTGCTGGCCTAGATGGAGTGCAGTGACCCCGGGAGGGAACATGATGGAAGCAGACGGCTGGGATGGGATGGGGAGGGAGAGGGGTGGGATTTGGAAAAGTAATCCTAACACTATAATCCCTGCAAGAACAAAAGAGAAAGTCTATCTGTGCATGTTTTGGTCACATGAGAGCATTTCAAAAGCATGCAAACTTTACAAAATCAAAGAAATGTCACGTGAATCAGGCCAGCTTACTTTGAAATGTGAGAGATGTGACTGCAACAACTGCAATACAAGACACAACCCTGCAAACAAGAAGAGTTATGTTAGCAGCTAGGAGTTAGCAAAGTATTACATCACATGGGAAAGAGGTACCTTTATTTCATTTCATCTGTTTCTTTGACATACATGACGCAAACAGGTTACAAAAATATGCACACTTTGTACAGGCCAAGAAAAGTCAATGCACTTTGAATTGACTTCCATTGTCCAAGTGCAAACTGAGGTAGAGACTCCACCAGTTCCCAACATTTTCTTTTTACCATCCCCAAAAACACACGTGAACGGGTCCTTGTTTTGGTTTCAGCTGACAGTTTCAGTACATCTCTGCAAACTCTTTTGAACAGTTTTAGTCCTCAGTAATTGTGCAGAATAGTCCTCGCAGGGACTGAATCGACAAGCCAAAATCAGATCCAGAAAAGAGCACATTGTGTGTTTTCAAACAATGCAGTGTGTGTTGATGAGTTGCCTCGCCATCTCCATGTTCCCGCTGGCCTGATAGATGAGGGACAGGTTGAAGGCGATCTCCCGGCTCAGATCCACCTGATCGTCCGGGATCCCCTGCGGAGGACGAGAGGGAAAGAAAGATGAATAAAACTGGGATGATACCTCCAATGATTGCGTAACTGTGAATCTGAACAGATGCCCACCTCCAGCTTTGGCGCGGGCAGCGTGAGCGCCTTCTGATAATAGTGTATGGCGAGGTGTGTGAGGCCCATCTGGTGCAGCGCTCGACCCAGGTTGTACATGCTCTCCTGGCACTCTCCACGCAGCTCCACGTAGCGCCACAGGAAAGAGAAACCCTGCAAGATGAAACAAAACGCTCAGCTTTTTAAGAACCTGAGCTGCAAAGCTGAGGAAGTGTACGTTGATGTTACTTCACCTGTAGAATAAGCGTGTGGCGTCTGCCCGTGTACTTCTGGGAGGCCATGTGGAAGAAGGTAAGGCCCACGCACAGGCTGTAGAGTGGGTTCTCAGGGTGAGTCTGGTAGCACTGAACATACTGACCTAAAACCACACAACAGAAACAAAATGTCAGGATCACACTCACAGCACAACATGGAGAAACACAAGTGGGAAAGCTGCCCGAGCATCTCAGGGAGGACGCAGATGCACAAGGGAATTTCATCCACTTTGTACTTGTGGAGCTAAAACATGCAGAACAAGCTGCACAGTCAGCTGTGCTGGACTGTTTCTGTACCCAGGGCGTGTTTGAAGCTCCCTGACACCATGGCGTTGTGTCCGCAGAGGACGCCCAGGGCGTGGTTGTTAGGGTGTTTTAAGAGGAGGCGCAGGCAGAAGCGGTGGTGGCGCTGATGGTGGGAGGTGATCGTGAGCTGAGGAGAAGAAATAAAACACTTATAAAGCTGAAACATGCTACAGGAGAGTTAGAACAGAAAGGTTAGCACACCTGGTTGAAGATGTTCCAAAGCTGAGGCAGATCCACGTTTTCCATCAGCATCAGTCTGATGAAATAATGAAACGTACAGAAATCAGATGTCAAACTAAAGTGGTTTTGTGGCTTTGAAAGGTGCAGGAATCACAAGTCTACCTGATGTAGTTGTAAGCTTTGTAGTAGTTCTTGTCCAGGATAGTGGCCGACAGCCCAAAGAACTCCATCTCCTTCCTCTTGGGCTTGTTGTCGTAGAAGGAGAAGAACTCCATGGCTGAATCCACGAGCAGCTCGGCCTCCTCAAAGCGCTTCACTTCGTGTGAACACAGCGTGAGCACACAGCTCACCAGCAGCTGCCACCAGTCTTCTTTGGAGAGGACGTTGGTTTTACCTGTGAACGGATCATTTTAAAACAACATTTCAGTCTGATGAGGAGTCCAAACAAAGGGGACTTTGCGTGTGCGTCTCTGTACCAGTGTTATCCAGATAGGCAGCTTCATGGTCGTCGATCTCAGGCACCGTGTCTTTTACTTTTACCAGCCTCAGGTGACTCTCCCCTGACACAATGACAGAGCGCACACATACCTTAGCTCGCTGCATGGCCACCTGGATGATTGCACAAAGATGGACAAAGAAAATAAAACCACGGCTCACAGTTCACATAGAAATCCACTTTGATGTGAAAATAAGGAGCACTTATGTGTCACCTTCAGGAGCATGGAGATCATAGTGATCATAGCATCCAGGTAGCTCTCTGTTTTGCCCTGAGTCTTCAGCAGTGTGGAGCGATGAAGCAGCAGCTTTAATTCCTGAAACAGACACATGATCAAAGGTAAACCCCGATACAATCAGGTGATAAAACTCAGAGATGTGGGGGTTTCTGTAGCTCCGTGCCTTCTGTGCGGCTGATGAGTCCTGTGCCAGCGTGTCGCTGTCGTACATGGACTCCAGGGCTTTCAGGGCGCACTCGGGCCTCCCCAGCTGCTGCTGCAGGGTGGCCAGGGAGAGGCGGGCCTCCAGGTGCTGCGGCGCCATCTCCACCACTTTGGTGTAGCTTTCTGCTGCCTCCTCCATGTGGCCCAGCGCCTTCAGACACTCTGTGAGGGAGGGTTGACTTTAATGTAAGCCTCTTCCTTATTTCAGTATATTTGTATCGCTTCACTGTTCTTTGGGGCTCACCTGCGTGTCGCAGCCAGACGACAGCCAGGTTGTACTTTTCAGAAATGACAAGAGCAGCCAGCAGAGGCAGAGCGGTCATGTACTCGCCCTCCTCCAGGTAGGCTTCACCCACGTCCAGGTACAAGTCACCGATCTCCTCTGGGCTCTGCTCCATCAGGGTCGTCACCAGACCCTGTGAGGAGGCGGGAACAAAATGATGGATGCTTTTTTTTAACACTCCGTTTATAGTTACCAAGATATTCGCTTTGCACATATCTACCTCCAGCGGCGGCTTCACGCGCTGGTGAATCAGGCAGACAATTAACTTAGCTCTCAGGTCCACTGGAACGCTGTCTGGTACGTCTACATCCACGATTTCACCTGGAAACAAAAACACACAGGCTGTCAATCAGCTTTACTATGCTCTTAAAATACCAGCTCAGATCACAGTTTCTTTGGCCGAGCAGTGGAGTGGGAGACGTGAGAAAATTCACAGGTAAGGTGTGAAGGTTGTCAGTGAGCTCTATTTCAGTAACTCAGCACATCATATCAGACTTCTGTTTCTTCCTCCTGGGATGTGAGGATGTTCAGGTATTGATAGTGCTTTTTGCTGTTTGGGGCTCCCAGAAAGGAACAAACAAGGATCCACGGCTGTTTTTGTGATCATTGTGGTGTCTCCGTCCAATTTTGACTTCATTTAAAATCATAACTACACATTTTTACACCAATTCTACATCTGGTTCAGGAGCCCCTGTCAGGCTCCAGGTTTTTACTGCTCTGACATGGTAATTATGGGGCGATAGTGCAGGTTTTCTTTCCCCCTGACTGACTTGGATTGTTCCTCTGATGCAATAATAAGATAGATCAGAGCAGGGATAGACCTTTTTGTTGAGGGGTACAATCCCTCTTGTTTCGTCTAACAGCTGCGCTGAAAGAAGTCTCAACAACTCTTCTCTGAGTATAAAGACCTTAGAAATGAGGCTCATTATTCAAAATCATTTCTTATTCCTCAGAGGTAGGGTATGCAGAATTTTCTTACAAATAATGAACCTTCAGCTTTTACGGGAATAATTCTGCTCAATTATGATCTCTGGGCCTCTATACATGTGCGTCAGTGCATAGCTATAGTTGTAAACAGTTTGGATGTTGAGTTAACAAACAGTAGAGCCTCAGTTTAAATCCATCAACAAAAGTTTCCATTTTGAAACTCCAAAGTCAAAAAAGTGGCGTCACTCCTGCTGCTTCAGTCTAATTTTACCTCCTTAATGAAACAACACAAAAGGATCTCCTCTAATGGAGACTAATCATCGCTTCTACGCTCGCTGTAAAGTGGGTAGATGATAAATTCTTCATCGTTAATTTAGGCCCACACATGACAAGGCTGACAATGCAGCATCAAGACAAAGGAAGCCCAAAAAAACCCTTTTGCTGCAAACTCAAAGCATCAGCTCGTCCTCTCAGGGTCAGGCTCTCTGAAGCAATTATCTTATCAGTTAAACAATAAATAAGCAGCTTCCAGATCCTCCCTCATGGTAATCAAAGTGTCAGACTTGTTTCAGTGGAGTATTTTGGGCTCTTTTGTGTTTCACTGGAGAAATCTGAGGCATCAGGGTGGCAAAAAAACAGACATGTGACATGAATCAACACACCTTCCTTCTCTGCTGCTGTTGATTCACTGCTTTCCTCTTCTTTCTTCTCACTCTCCTCCAGAGATGTCTCTCCTTCTTTTTCTTCTTGCGTAAGTGCAGAAACATCTGGCTTGGGTTCTTCTCTTATCAAAACTACGCCTGCAAACTTCACCAACACCTGAGGAAAAACAAGACTTATAAATTCAGTTTACCCAAATGCATCTTTTAGATTCTGCCTCTGTTTTCTAGAAGTACCTCCAGGGCCTTGCTGTACTGGCGATTTGCTATGTAGAGCTCTGCTGCCATGTTAATGAAATCATCGCTGACCAGGTCGGGGTGTCGCACCAGAGCGTCCTCGATGACACCCAGAGCTGAAGCCAAGTCATTGCTCTCATAGTAGCTCCTACATGACATAGGTGTGAACGTAAATATAGAGATATTTCTAGATCTGTGACGTGTTTTGTCCCTGTTTCCTCTTACTTGGCCATGTCTTTTGAAAGCTGCATGAAGTGCTCCCCTTCCTCCATGGGCAGCAGTGACAGGATCCTGCGGTATCCATCCATGCACTGTTTGTGCTCACCCAGACGCATGTACAGGCTGGAGCGCTCCCACAGGTAGCGCACGTTGGTGGGACTGTACTTGATGGCTAGAGGAGAAGAAGGAGAAAGAGGAGGTTACGTGAAGAACTCCAAACATGACATTCGAGGTCAGAGGAGTCACATGATGTCTGTGATATTTCACTGTCACACTCACCCTTTGTGTAGCAGACGATGGCCTGTCTGATGTTGTCCTGCTCCAGAGACATCTCAGCCAATCGGATCCACTCGTCGCTGTCTGACGGGTTCAGGTGAGCGGCGATCAGGCCAAACTGCAGCGCCTTCTCCATGTCCTCATCATCCTCGTAGATCATCGCCAACGTGGAGAAAGGCTCAAAGGCCAAAGGAGCTGGAGGACAAGATTCTTCATTTATCACTTCTTCAGAACACCATGTTGCCCTAACTTTGAATCACGAGTCGTGCCCTACCTTGTCTTATGATCTCCATACACATCAGAATGGCGTCCTCTTTCTCTCCTCGAGCGTAACGGATGTTTGCTTCTCCCATCAGGCCTCTGAGAGCTCGGGGGAGCTTGCTACGATGGCGCCGCTCCTGCACACATAAACAGAAAAAGAGTCAAATAAAAGCACAAGAGACGTAGGGACATACACTGTTCCTCCTGTTCTTCCTCCTCACCTTCATCATCTTCTTGTTCTCTCGATTCAGCTCCATCTCCAGGGCGAACACATCCCCAACCGTCACGTCCTCGTCCTCATCATCAAAATCCTCCTCTTCCTCTTGTCTCCTCCTCCTTCGTCCTCCTCTCCCTCTACCTCTCCCTCCTTTCCCACGTCGCCGCCGCCGCTGCCTCCTCTCCAGCTCCTCATCCTCAACGCCAACCATGGCTGCCTTTCTGCCGAGCTCTTCCTCCACTTTGAAGTCCTCATCATCCTCATCATCTACATAACTCAATGTGTCCTCCTCCTCTTCTTCTTCATCCTCGTCCACTGCTTCTTCTGAGGATGGTGGTTGGGGTGTTTCACCCAGAATGGAGGCGAAGGCGAGCTGGACCCCTGCACTGACCCCCTCCTCTGGGAGACGAAGAAAAACATGAATATGGAGTCAGTTATCCCTCATTTCACTTCAGCAGAAGGACATGAATGAGAAGAATCAGAATCTCCTTCATTGCCAAGTATCTTCAAGAAGCATACAATGAATTTGACTTTACTTTAACTGTGCTCTTTTTGTACAAAACAAGTAAGAATAAACATTAAGTATAAAATATATAGAGAACAGATATTAAGTAATTGCAAATCAGAAATATTAGGAAGGCCCATTATTATGATTAAATGTCACAATTCTAGAATAGAATAGAAGTTTATTGTCTGACACAAAGAAGGTGACAGAAATTCATCTTTTGACAGGCCTCAGTTGCATCAAAGACACACATTCACCATCACACTTGTCCACACATACATAACAAGAACTTTAAAAGACCTGAGTGAAAAATACACATAGAAAAAAAACAAAAAAAAACACATACAGATACTTCTTCACTAAAGTGTAAATATTTGACCTACCTTTAATAACCTGCACCTGTGCAGAGGTAGAGGGTTCAGCATCTCCTTCCACATCAACATCTACGTCTGCGTTTAACTCTTCTGACTCCTTTAAGGGAAATAATAATAATGTCTGTGTGACTGAACGTAAACAGTGCACAATAAAAAGTAGTTTAGCTCTGTTTTAATTTATCCCCTTGTAGCAGGGTTATCCTCACCTGGGGTTTGTTTTCATCTCTCCGCTTGTCAAACTCCTCGAAAGTTATCCTCCCCTCCAGGTAATCGATCAGTTCAGCGCTGAAAGCCGACATTTCTTCCTCCAGTCGAAGCTAATTCATTATTAAAAACTTAAAAAAAAAATCTAACTTAACCTTAATTCAAACATTTTCCAAGCAAAGTAGCATGATCCGTCACTTCCTATCAACAACAACAACACGTGGTGTAGCACATCCGGGTCATTCAGACTCCATCAGCACAACAAGACCTCGTGCGACATCTCGTGGAGAAATGAAGGAAGTGCAGCTACTGCTTCATGTTATTGTGTCGCTATAATATGAACTCATATTTGTGTTAACAGCATAAAGTTAATCACTATTCCTCAATAATATAAGTCCAGTTCATTTTAAGACTTAAACAACTACAATTAAACCTAACTGTATGATAATTTCAAGCAACTTGACTCAATAGCTAAGATTACATGTCATATTTCACAAATAAAGATTTTTAAGGTGCATTAAATAAAGTTCCTTTTGCATGTTTTAGTTCTTGTTCTTAAAGTAATTCTACTTCATGTCACCTGATACTTGTGCTTCACTACAACTCATGTACAAATAGACTTACCTTGTTTTGACCCTACAGTTGTAAAATGAACATATCCCTGTTGTGTCCCGAAAAAATGTTTCCAAGTTGTTTCTGTGTGTTTGTTTTTTTTTTGTTTTTTTTTACAGATAACTAAATATCTGGAATCTGATGTTGAAACAGTACGATGCTTGGTCTTACTGGGATATAAATGCAACATATTAGAGCTGTCTCAAATGTGAGGCTCATATCTAATGTAAAAAAAAATGTCTCAATTGTCTACAAAGACCAATACATGGTGAGAAGAAGTGAGTTTTCATATATGCACAGTAAATAACATGTGAGAAGCAAACAGAGGGAGAATATTACATGGATTTTCACATGAATTTATGTATGTATGACTGCACAGATGCCTCCCTGACTGTCTGACTTCTGCTGTTTCTCATGCTTGCCCTATATTTTCTCCTTCTTCCTCTCTTACTCCACTGCATCCTCGTCCGTCATCATCCTCTTCCTCACTGCATCCAGATGTTTCCTCCCTGCATTTCTCTACCCTGCCTCAACACTTCTCCCGGTCACAAACAAACAGAACAAAGAGCGAGTCAAGTCAACATAACTGCGTGCTTTATTGATATACAGTAAAGCATTTTATAATACAGTAGTAAGGCATATATTTGGTGGAATCTGATATGTTGTGAAGTTCTGACGCGTTATTGGAAAAATGATGTGAGAATGCGACAATTATTAGAAATGAAAAACAAAATAAAGAAACAAATTCAGTGTCTTGATCCAAAGAAAAAATAAAACTCCTTTTGGCTCATGCTGAGAGGATATGACGCCAAAAACACACGAGTGCAGAACGCCACGGACGCCTCTGAGTGGTTACATGTTAAATAAAGATGGCGTTCGTGTAATCACACATGCTTATATTGTAACACCTCACACAGCATAGAACAAAAAAGCCAAAATGTAACACTCTGCTAAAATTAAACATCCTCCACACAGAAAACAAATATCTAGCAAATCCCAGGTTTGACAGTAGTGCACACGGAGTCTGCTTGTAGTCGTAGAAATCTCTCTTAGAGATGATAAATGCAGTGAAGGCGTCCGAACATTCAGATCAGAGGCTCCTACAGTGCAGAAGAACATGTTCGGAGTAGTGTTTGAATGGATTAACAATCTGATAACGGTGTAGGGTTGAGTACAGTAGAGAAATTGCCTCCGGACCATTCATACGAGGTAGAGCTGACGTTACCGGGCCTCCTAGAACTCAAATACTTCTCTGTGAAATCTGCTCAAACAGAAGGAGTCATCAAAAATAATCTCATCTAGCAGCCTTGTAACTTTGTAGTGCTCAGGTTTGATTAAGTCACATTCTCATCAGTTCCTCTGACAGTACTGCTAACGTGGAGAAGTTAACGCACACACACGATCACCTCAGTGTGCTGTGTGATCATTCAGAGAGGCCAGAAAATGAACCCAACAAATGAAAAAGATTTGGATTTTTGCTTCTATCTAAAGGCCTTTTGAGAGACACTGAACAGTTGCATTATGGGAAATGTAGGAAACTGTGGTTGTCCAACATTTTAAAAAGTCAACTCTGATGTTAAACTGGATTTAATTACTCCCCGTTATGTGAATCTGGTCTGAAGTGACTTTCCTGTGTCCATCTGAGCACACAGCACACTGAGCTGAAAAACACAAACACAGGGATGTAAACCGTTGCCATGGAGACGTGAAGAACACACCAGCGAGCGAACCAACGAATGGACGGATAAAACTCAAACGCAACGTGTCAGCTTAAGCCAAAAAAATGAACATGGAGCCGTCATGTCATGTCATGTGGGTATTAGGCACCACCACACACGTCACACTCACACACACGAACCCACACTCACACTCTCACAGACAACGTACTGTAAAGATCCAGGATGCCTGCATTACCTTGACAGTAGTGTACGCTGTTATAGAAAGACATTTTCCTCTTAGAAAGCACCCTTATGATTACAATCATTCTTTTTTTTTTTTTTGATACAAATGTCTGAAATGCTTTTGCTGTTTCCCCGATTACAAAGAGATGGCAAAGATTCACCCACACTGAACACACGGGTTTGGATCTCATCCTTCACTGCCCCTCCCTCCTTCCCTCCCTCCCTCCCTCCCTAACTACTGACCCCACTCTTTTTTTATACAATTGCATAGAAGTTTAAAAACCAGCCTCTGTTAATAATAAAACAACCTCAGGACGTTTTAAGAAACTACTCAAATCTACAAGTTATAATGTTTTTCTTTGTTTTTCTTTTTGACGCGTCGTTGCTGGAACCGCAATCCTTCACAAAAATAGACGTTATATATATTCTCTTTGTAAACTGTGTTTCCCATCCAGTTGTTTTGACTAGAAAAGCATGCGACAGGTAGGAGAGGAGGAGGAGGAGGAAGGAGAAAGGAGGAGATTGAAGGTTGGTGTCGGGAGGCGGGGTCAGAAGGGCAGGGCCTCGTGCTGTTCGGCGCTCTGCTCGTCTGTCATCACGCTGACCAGCGACTCCATGGCGCGGCCCAAATCATCGGCCATGTGGAACAAACTGCCGATGCTGGGACCTTAAGAGAGAAAGAGAGTGAGAGAGAGAGAGAGAGAGAGAAGAAGAGAGAGATGCTTTTCACAATGTTTCACAATCACCATCTTTTATTACAGGCGCACAGAGACACGCAGCGTGTTCACACAACCGCTGTGCTGACAAACAGAGCGTGAGTGTGACACAGACAGAAAAAGGAGAGGAAATTAAAAGCAGGAGGAGGAAGGAAGGAGAGATATTAGCTGTTTTCTCACTGACGCTTCTTCTCCGTCATAATCTTCCTCCCAGACTATTTTTAAACCCACGGTTACATTTCTCCTGAAGCAAACAGGACTTTCTAAGAGCAGAGCACTTCTGCCAGGTGAGAAAGGATGGGGGAGACTTGGAAACCACACCTCAAGTCGTATTTATGAGTAGAATAAGTCAAGACTGATGGGATTCAAAGCAAAAGCTATGGAGGAATAGTTGTATTTACAAAGAAAAAGTCAAAACCAGCAAATGCAGGATGTTGTTGTACTTGTATTTCCTTCTTACTATGTGACATACGGTAAATGTTTTTCAATGTGAGACTTGAACTAGGAGGGGCACATGCACAGGGGCTGTTGTTGTGCAAGACGAGCTTTAGGCTGTTGTGTTTGTCCACTGGGAGGTGAAGAAAGTTCCACCACCAAATGAAGTTTGTGTTTCTTACAGTAAACAAAACCTCGCTCTTTTTGTGTTTTCAGCCTGGTGTCAATGAGCTGCAGTGTTTCTTTCATGCAGTCAGGATGCAGAAGGTGAGGAGGGCGAGAGAGAGAGCGAGGCACTAACCTCTCATGGATGTCCCCTTCTCCCTCCTGGTTCACGGAGAAAAGGAGAAACAGAGGAAAGAAAAGGAAGAAAGAAGACAAACAATCAGACAGAGAGGAAGATATTTCAGCTCTGAGTTTAAGTCTCATGTTTTCACACATTCTAACATTTCTATTCATCTCCTGTGAGAGCCAGAGCGGTGTGCGCTCTGCTCATTCCCAGTGATGAAATCCCACAGCGTTCCCCCCGCTGAGGCGCTGACAGCGCTGTCAGCCGAGGCATCAATCCCAGCGGACGTCTGTGAAGTCATCACCGTCTGCTTCACGGGCAGTCATCGCTCCAGCGGCTCTGACTCACTCAGTCCAGATTCACCCTGTCCTTCTTTGTCTCTCAATTCACGGACACACGCTCGCCTTGACCTCGGCCTCCACCTCTTCTTTGAGGGTCTGTTCACTTTTGTGACCAACTCCACAGAAAGATGAGAAGAGAAACCCACACACCTGCTTCCCTTCTTCAGGCCCTGATAAGTTCATAATCTGCATCTTTCTGCTAATTAACTGAGTTTTCATTTTAATGAGGTCAAAGCCACCAAGCTTTGTGTCTCCTCTTTGTGAATCGCCGTAAGAGAAGCTTCACTTAAAAGGATTCACTCAAAAACAACTTTTTATCCTGTCAGGGAAAAAAGGAAACAGCCAAACGACAATTATCGGCTTAAATCTGAAATCAGATCAGCTCCACCTCCGGAGAGTTTTTGTTTTCTAAAAACTGATTTCACACAAGGCCAGTGCTGGTGTGTGCGCTCGTGTGTGCACTCGTGTGTGTGTGTCGTACCCTGGCTGTGAGGGAAGGAGTTGTTGAGCTGTTCCATCACTTCCTCCAGGCCAGATGCATCTTGGGAAGGGCTGGAGAGCTCGTCGTCACCTAGAAGACGATGGAGTTTGAGGCTGCGAAACTAAAGGGTAAAGTTGGATTGTGTGTGTGTGAGAGAGAGCTTTTTACCCATTGTGTCAGTAGTCTGGCTGGCGGCCACGCGGAGCAGAGGGAGGGAGGAGTCGGAGCGCTGCGAGGAGGTGGAGGGAGAGGACAGAGCTGTGCCGTTCACCTTGGAATCCGTCTGAAACACACACACACACAAGAATTAGACACACAACAAACTGGCAGCCACACCGGACAGCTTAATTAGAGGAGTCAGAAGGGAAGTGGAGTGTGTGTTCGTGTGTGTGACCGAGGAGTTGGCCTGCTTCTTTGTGTCAAAGTCTAAGAGCTGAGTGCTGCAGCAGTGGTTATGACAACTATTTCCAGTTGTACGTGTGAATTTGAGCAACAACTCAGCTGTGTTTGGGTGTTCTTGGTGCGAACATGGTTAAATGAGAGCAGGTCTGAACTGCCTGGGAGCAGGAGTTAGGTCTGTCACTTTCCATCCACCTGTGGGATGAACTTCTTAAACTGGGGAGTTGAAAATGTATTACTTTTGGTACAACTAAAGACCACCCCTTAAAACAGTGGACATGTGTGAATCTTCAAAAAGCGTGGTACCTGCTCCAGCAGCTGTCTGAGCCTGTGCAGTTGTGACTCCAGCTGCTTGTTGTGGTCCTCCAGGATCTGCATGCGAGCCTCCAGCCGCCCTTTGTGCTGCCGCAGCAGCTTGGCCTCGGCGATGAGCTCGGCGTCCCGCGCGCTCTGCGGCGACACCGGCAGCATCTCCGGAGGCGAGGGCAGCGGGGACAGCCCCTTCCTGTCGTGGGCCTTCTTCAGCCGGTCGTACTCGGACTGTAGCTTCCTGCAGAGAGGGAATATCAAACAGCCAGTGCTTAGCAGAGAGGGTGACCTTCTGTTTTATTAATTATGAAGGGGAAGCTGGGTCACTGCAGCAACGTGGCGTGAGATAAAAATAAATCATGACAGTAAACATCCATCAGTTACAGTGGCTGGCTCAGAGGGCAGAGTTAAAAAACAATCCCCGGGATGAAAGGAACAAAAGAGGAACATGACAGACGGACCCTGTTTGCTTCAGATGTCAAATGTTTGCAGCTCTGCTCCTGCTGATTTATATTTAAAGGATGTTTTCATACAGCGTCTGATGTAATACGAGGACAAGAGGAGGACGCTCTTTCAAAGGGAATTATCATTTGAGGGGATGGAGGCTTTTATAAGTATTATACATCCTTTCAGAGCCCTTTGAGCTCTGAGTCACTTTGTGCTACATACACATTCAATACAAACAACAGGACTCTTAAATCAGACACACTTTGGTCTCTGTTTGTCTCTGATTCTGCGTGTCTTTCCTTTAAAATCGTGACGCCCAAATTTCAAAACACGAAGACGAACAAAAACCCTGCGGCTGGCTTTCTGGTCCTGTGTGTTACGAGGGGAGAGAGAGGGATGTGTTTTGAGAAGAGCAGAGTTGGAAAAAGCCTCCAAGTGCAGATGAGTCATAACTTTTTAAAGATTTCTCCGGAAAGGACAAACTCCAAATTCAATCACGTCGTCTAAAGTGCTCATTTACGGAACGAGAGGATGAAACTTTTCAGGCTTGTAATGATCGTTCTGTTCACCGACCTGTTCTCCTGCTCCAGGTCGTTGAGGACCCTCTCCAGCTCTCCCTTCTCCTCCGTCTCCATGGAGATGAGGATCTGGGCGGGGCTTCGGGGCTGGCTGAGGGGAGAGCCTTGGTTCAGAGACTGGCAGTAGTGCTGGATCAACATGTGCTCGTCATCGCTGCAGACGCACACAGACGCAACGCAGAGCAGGCAGGCAGGCAGAGCACACCACACACCCACCGGTGACGAGGGGAGGGGGCGAGGGCGATGGCGAGGGCAGGGGCGGACATATGAGAAAAGATGGAGAAAAGGAAAATCAGCAGAGGGAATGACACGGCAGCGGAAAAGGGAGGAAGAAGAGGCTAAAACAGACATGGGGGGACAGAGAGAGGGCCAGAGCGACTCGTTGGGATGTGCTCTGCTTTCAGCCAATCACCTTCATGAATACTAAACAGCTGCTTGAAAACATCACCTCACTTAAAGACCAACGCTGACATGAAAGTAGAGCTCGTTATGAGGCGAGGAGGCGCCTGGAGATGTTTGTGTTGATGTAAGCTTTTCTAACTTTGCACTTTTAATTACTGCTGGAGTCAAAGTCTGATTTTCAAAGAAAAAAATAACTGTTTTCAATGTTCCTCTCTCTGCACACTGCAGAAATAATCACACACAGTTGTGCTCATAAGTTGACACACCCTGGCAGAATTTAAGATTTCACCCAACCACCAACCATGAGTGAAAGGAAAGTTTTTGTGTCATCATTCATATTCTATAAGAATGGCCAAGAAATCAAAAATTCTGCCAGGGTGTGTCAACTTATGAGCACAACTGTATCTGTCACTGATTTACAATTAAGTTTTTTTAAAGCAGAAATATAAAGACAAACACAAGTATTCAGCTGTCTGTAAAGAGCAAATCTGATCCCAGAAGACAAAATCAGACACAGTACAGGGATGTACTGATATTACCAGGTAATATCAGCTCCACAGGGATTCACACGTGTGACAGAAAATGATGCAAACAAGAAAAAAGAAAAAACCCAGATGTGGACAAAATACCACCGACACATACCACACCCAGCCCGATGGAAAACAGAGAAAGGAGGGAGCCAGTTTCACACACAGCGAGCCAATCGGTGAGTGAGTTTGGCAGGGAAAGTAAAGAAACAAACAAACAAAAAAGCGGTTCTCACATGCTTTCATTGGGTGAGATACTGTCATTCAGATAAGAGCCATTACGGTTCTCCATTTCTGCTAACCTGCGGAGGGGGAAGAAACAGAGCAGTCAGTCCCAGAATCAAACGCTCGAGCACTTAGAAGAATGTGGAGGGGGAAACCACCTCGAAACAAAATCAGGGAGCACTTTTTGTTCTTGTGTGTGAGTGTGAGTGTGTGTGTGTGTGTGTGTGTGTGTGTGTGTGTGGTGTCACTGGGTTTCTACCGCCTAAATTTAGACTCCGTGGAAGTGTGCAAAGGAGAGCGCTTGAGGATTCTGTGAAACGCTAAAGAGCGGCTGTTGGATCCCCTCAACGATTCTGATTTTTACTTAACGGATGAAATGTTTGACACCCACGCACCGATCATCCAGCTCTACCTCTGTGTGGTTCACCTTGACTCTTACTTTAGCAGCCTTTGAAAGCTCCGCTAACTCATCTCAAACCTTTGCTATCTTTCCTTTTCATGTTTGATTCCAGCTCTCTTTGAAAGCTGCCTTAGAAAGCGGACCTCTGACACATCACAGGGAGATTGGGGCTCACTTGTGTAACTTTGGTTTACAGTAACTGGTAGATTAGTCACAAATCAACTTTCGATTCAGTTAATTCACTTTTTTCCCTCATCTGTATTTCACCAACTTCTGCTTTGGTGTGTTTGTGTGAAGCGATCCTTTTAAAGGAAGGGGAGAGAGGAAAAGAAAAGTCAGTTATTATCTTTTCAGACGGCCATGTTTGGCCATTAAGACTGGCCTTGTAAACAAACCTCCCGGCTGTGCTCTGTAACAGATCCATCACGATAAAATAGCAGCGAGCGAAGAGCCAGAGATTCAAATTGGCCCGTCTCTATCTCCGCGAGATCCTGGCGGTTGAAGTGTTTGCTCGGAAAAAAAAGGGAAAAAAGGATTTTGGGGCTTTATCTGCGCTCAAATAGTAAGTATATAAATAAATAAGCGCTGGGTGCTTGGCAGAGAGCGATTAAGCAGATGGACTGTGACAGACTGGCATGTGCCCAGGTCGCTGCGTTTGTGCTCGTAAGCTGATGCACGCTACAGAAACAAGAGATAACCTCGCAGCTCACTCGGGCTTAATTATGTCGCGTCTTCGCCCTACCACCTCCTTCTTTAATCTGCAGGATGCTATCTCCAGAGCGAAGAGGGGCGAGGATGACTCAGCGTGAGTGACGGTCAGTGTGTGCAGAATTCATACATATATATATGTGTGTGAGTGTCAGTGTGTGTGTGTGTTTTAGCCTGAAGCGACAGTGAGTGGTGTCAAACGCTCTCTGGCAGGGATCAAAGCCTCGGCCTGTGGCTCAGACCTCACGCCGACTCCGCTGAGGGGCGCCAACAGCTCCCGTCTGACTGATCCAACGACCGATTGATCGACTGACTCATTATTTGATTGATTTGACTGCTTCTTGTCCCTCAGCGGTGGGTTTTTTTTTTTCAGGGGGCGCTTGGTTTCACTGCAAGCTCCAAAAGATCACTGAGAGGGTTTTGGTGAATAAGCTCTGACAGATTGTGTGGACCTCTCACTGCAGAGCACTTATTCACCAAAAAGTCAATGCATCACTTCATCATGAGTACAGGTTCAGGTTCTACTGTAGGCCACGGGATACCTTGATGTTTCACTTTAGCTCCTTTATCATGTCATTTGCACACTTGGCTTGTTTTCCCTAGAGGAGTGAATTTTCTGATAGAAGCTGTTGGTCAAGGTATCCCGTGCTCCAACTCTTATGTCCCAACATGCACAAACAGCTTTCAGCACACAAGCGTATACAGTCGGACACACTTGGGAAGTCTTTCTTTGGAAGCACCAGAGCTTAAAATCAAAGAGGTATGCCTTTAGTTTTAGCTTTATAACAGTATTCAATGCTAAAAGTGCTCTCCCCTCACTGATTCTCTACATTACACCAGAACAGATGAATCTTACATCCATTATTCTGCCCAGCTACCTTAGCATTGCTGATACTTGACAGTTTCCCAAAAAACCCAGATTTTCTGCTTTAAGTTTTACCAAGGACTGTGTACGTTATGTGCATGAAAGATAAGATCATATACTCATTGTTAGCATTTGCAAAATTACTCAGACTACAATGCTAAAGGCGACTCAGAGGGTTGCAAAAGTTGCTTCGAGTCCATCAGCTCCTTTAATTTGTCTCCCCTCACATTAATCACATTAATGATCAATCTTTGGTGACGCGAGGACACTGACCCAACGTTCCCCAGATCTGCGTCAGCAAAGAATTAGGGCACCCCATCCCCTGTGAGTTACTGACTGTGTGAGCACAAGCAGGGAGAGACACACACGGGGAGAGATAGCATGTTCTCCACATTCTGAATCGCATCAATCAAGCTGTTTTCTGGCGTCTGCGCAGCTCTCTAGAGGAGCCAGGAGTAAAATAAAGAAGTGGAGCAGGAGGATTGGTCCCCGTTGCAACACTGTGAGTCTACGCCGTGAGTGCTGACAGTGTGTTACCGGTTGGCGTAGTGCTCGATCCGAGTGTGCGTGTCGTCATGTGAGAGCTGGGGGGACGATCCAGGCCTGAAACACACACACACACATAGAGAAACAGAGAGAGAAAGCTTGTGAAATCAACCTGGAGGGACTCATTAATAGCTCACTCGCTCGCTCACTCACTCATGCACAAGCTGCATGAATCCACAGTGAAGCAGCAGATGTATGGCGCCGCGTAAATAAGCTCGCCTTGCACTTCAAACGAGGCGTCTGATCTGAGACGTCACACCTCGTCTGCCGAGGGAGAGATCAGTGTTTTGACATCATTAACCGAGAGTCTCTGAGGAGTCTAACAAGTTCTCCTGCGCACTTTCAGACCTTGAGAAATTAAAGGTGCGACTCTTTTAAGAAACTTTCCAAGGGCACCTTCGGAGCTGCAAGTTTTATCAGCCTGAAGAGATTAGTTTAAAGCACGAGATGAATGTGGAAGTGGAGGATGGCTCATTTGCAGAAAAATAAAACAAATTAGCATGTGTTTCTGCAAACGAGGTGCTGATCCCGACGAGCTCATAAACAACACGTCACTCGTCTTTCTTGGAGTTTCACAGATGCTGGGTGAAGTAAAGAGCTGCGGTGCCACATGAAAACAGGTGCCGCTGCTGCTACACTGGAGTAACACTTCCTCGCTGGAGGATGCGCCACTTGTGCTGAAGGTTTCCTGTTTCTAAATCAAAGATGAAAGTATTCAGATCACATTAGCGACTCATCCTGAGTCACAGATCTGCAGGGCGGCGTGAGGTCGGCGGCGAGAAGCTGTGAGATGCAGCGTACAATGAGTGTGACATGAGCGGAGGCGAGTGTGTGTAAAGAAACTGAATCACTGCTTTTTGAATGTTTGGTTTGAGAGGCTCTACAGGTGTGTGTATGTGTGTGTGTATGTATGTGTGTGTGTGTGTGAGCCAGGTACTCACGCATGGTCTACGGGCCAGAAGTTGATCAGAGTGACAGGACTGCAAGACAAAAAAACGTGAAATGTTGACACAGGAAGTGGGAGGCACAGCAAAGCATGATGGGAGCTGTAGTGTGGAGCGCACAAACAAGATATGAGTGCACAGAAACATGCATGAGCACAAAAACACACACTAGAGATACAGAATCATCACCTATCCACATGAAGACACTTCTATTAATCACAGAAGAACACACTCAAAGACGAGGAGACTCAAACCTTAATGTGTCACTCAAACATCATGAAAAGATTGCTGCTTTTTCTAGAGTGAGTGTGTCTCATTTATGCAGAGCCTCGCAGCTCGGAGCGCTCGGCCTTGAATGAATAACACTGAGACATTCATCACTCAGCCTCCACGCTTACCCACTGTGTGTGTGTGTGTGTGTGAAGCCAATATTAAAGTGAAACATCAGCCAAGCTTTCCAAACCCTGCATGTGTATATGTATGTGTGTGTGTGTGTGTGTTTTTGTGTTTTCTGCTTGTGGGACTCACGTCTCCATGTTGTCCCCCTCCAGGATGGTCTGCACAGGCAGGTAGCCCATGCGCGGGTGTTTGGCAAAGTAGCGCTTGGTCCTGAACTTGTTCTTCAGCACCTTGGCAAAGTCCCTGACATCCTCCCCTGATGTCGTCTGAGGAGAGAGAGAGAGAGAGGGAGAGGGGAGGGACGAGGGAGGGTGTACAGAGGTGGCTTTGTTCACGTTCAGTGGGTGAGAGAGCGCGAGCACACATTCACACACTGGTTTATTGGGAGCCCTTTTGGCCTCACTCGCGCGTCTGGTGAGTGAAGTTAATGCCCTGGTTGTGGCTCTGAGTGCGTCATTACAGTAAGAAGAGAGAGGAAAGTGATTTATGAGTCTGAGCGAGGGCTTCAGGGTCTTCACTCCTCCACTCACACATCACTTTCACCTTCTTTGTGGCTTCACATCAGGAGATATGTACACCGCTTTAACTTTAACACTCTAGTCAAGTCATTTCATTTCCTCTCTTCTTTCCATGACTCTGTTCAGGGCTCTCACTCTTTCACTGGAATAACTTTACAGGTTTTTTCCAGGACATTTTCAGCCGCTACAAAGACTCACCTCACCCATAATTTTGGGGTAATTAAGTTGGAATTTCAAGACACTCTGAGAGAGAAAGTTGATATTGTGACATTAAAATGAAATTCTGTGTTAAGAGTCAAAATTCTGGGAAAAAAAGTGCAAATTTGGTCAATTTTGACAAGACAGGAGAATGATTAATTATCCAGGATATTCCAAAATAACGTTACCGTTTCCAGGACATTTGACCTTTTTTCTCATTTTCTGTTTCTTTTCCATGACTGGAAAATTTGTCAATCATTTATCAGGGTTTATAGGTTTTACAGGAAGCATGAGAACCCTACTGCTTACACACCTTACATCACCATGATTTAGAAAGTGTCACTACATCAGCCCAAGACTAAAAGCCAAGCAGACAGAGCTTTAAAGGTGAGATATCATATCCATTTTCAATCATCTCACTCTTCATATTTCACAAATCAAGCAGCAGAGGAGGTTGGAAACTGGTAATGATAGGAAAGGCTTCCACACTCCTCACTCTGTCCAATATTAACACACCCAGGGAGGCTTTCAGACAGCGCACAGATCAGAGTGTACCAACGCTTTTCACTTCACAACCAGAGGGAGAAAATCATTTGACAGCCTGTCTGGCACCTCCAAATTCTCTACCACTTCCAGCTCCATGTCATTTACACATTGCAGAGCAAAGGGAGGAGATTTATTCATACCGGCGTGCAGTACTCCACCATGGGGTACTGCATCTTGTGTCCCTTGGCGACGCGACCGGAGAAGAAGCAGCTTTGGCAAATGTCATAGTTGAAGTGTTTCAGGCTTCGATATCTGGAGAGAGAGAAAGAAAAAAAGAGAGAGAGAGCAGAGGTCAGGAAAGCAAAGGGAGGAGACGAAATGAGAGACAGGGGAGAGAGCGAAGACAGCAAAAAGAAAAGGAGAGTCGATTAAAGGAGGGGATTTACGGCTCTGTTTTCCTCCAGGGTGAGGAGTAGTTAAAATTCTTCCAGCCCAGTTCCTAAATGAGAAATTTATTCTCCGGCCCTGAAACTCTTCATTAAAATTTATCACCGCTCTTGTCGAGAAGGGCCCCGCCGACAACAGAGCAGACACACCCCTCTGTTCAGGTCCCAACCTCAGCTGGAAAAACAGACCCCCTGTGCTTTGGAGGGCTCTGGAAGGTGCTGAGGTTACAAACACAGTGCAGATCTGCCGCTAGAATCAGATCATCAATCAGTCATGTGAGGAGGGAGCTGCCATGTGAGCCGGCTGCTGTAGGGTTACATCACTGTCATCCTGTGTGATGCTGCTCTGTTTACAACCAAGAGTTCAGCTTCTCGTTAAAAGACAAATATCTACAGAAACATCAAATATGAGCATCAATGTGGTAATTATCAATCCAGCTTCTTTTAATGTACGTGGCAGCTCCTTGTTTCAAACAGCTGCCTGTGAAACACCTTGCTGGGTGGCACGATAAAGGGAATCGCTTTTGTGGAGCCACCCAGGGAGCCGGTGAGCCTCAGCTTTATGATTTTAGTTTTTTTTCTTCCTTTCATTTGTTCCTGCGTGTGTGTGCAACACATGAAACGAGATATGAAATCCTGCTTCCTTTCACCCACTACTGTTTAAACAAAGACCAACACCATGGGGACGCAAATCAAACAAGACGCTGTTCTGTGGTATTTGAAGAATAAAAGAACAACGTCTGGCAAAACCAACAATGGTGACATACAGACTTAAGAAGAATATACACCGCCAACAAGACTTCACTTAAAGCAAGTAGACTTTGTTCTAAGAGTTCAGACTTTATTCTTAAAATCCAGACTCGATGCTAAAAATCCAGAATTTGTTCTTAAAATCCAGACTTTATTCCGGATTAAGACTCTATTCTTAAAATCCAGAGTTCAGTCTGAGGGTTTCTCTCTCTGTTTTTTGAAGCAGGGGTGCATGAAGGGGGTGTCCAGGGTGGCCTCCACGTTACTTCTTCATAAGAGTATGCTCCCAACTTTTACGTTTTATAAAAATTTAGAAAGTGATAATGACGGTTTCAAAATTGTGATGACTCAGGATGAATAATTTCCACTGTCTGATTTTTCCACAAAGCCCAGAAACTAAATCTGTAAGTGGACAGTTCCTTTATGAAAGTGAAAATGAAATCAGATTAATTCTGTCTTTTACTGCCCTGTGCGTAATGAGATCAGGAATATTACACACTGCAGCGAAACGTTTCCATTTCTGCCATCATCTAACGACGAGGCGTTCAGGATTAGCTGCTCATAAAGTGGCTGATGAGCCAAACTTGGACAGAAAAGGAAACTCTGAAGCTTCTTTCTTTACACACCTGAATCCGATGATGGGACACTCTTTGCAGATGTTACACTTGGCCTGGTGTTTGGCGGTCTCAGCGGCGGCGACGCGGTGCAGGACGGGTAACCACACCATGGACTGAGGCTCCAAGCGCATCCAGTCCAGGAACATGGCGGCTTCCAGCTCGGGTTTGTTGTTGGCCTAGAAGAGAGATGGAGTCATGTTCAAAGAGACTTTCCTGCTTTTGTTTTCAAACTGACTCCTCTGATTAAAACTTTGTGCTCAGTGAGGTTAAGGAAGTGTTTAATGTTGTCTTCCGGGAAGGAGACGCAGTCAGCGCTTTCTTTGAAGCCTAAACTCAGAAATCCACTTCACGTTTCACTTCAATATTTAATGTCTTGATGCTCACCGTGACCTTGAATGTTGTCATCCAAACACTTGAGTCAAACTTGGATGATGCTACAAAGGCGTTTACTTGATACATCTGACTCCTCTGTGCCACAGAGCTCCACTGTTGATCAAAAACTATTAAAAACACATTCATCCACGGCTGAAAATAGACCCCAACAAACGCTCCTGTGTGAGTAACTGCTTCTAAAAACTACACTGACCAGCTGTTTTGGAAAATCACTGAGCCGCCCCGCTCCAAATAAGAGAGCCGGACAGAGCGGGAAAAAATAATCAGGGACAACATATTGGCTCCATCCATCACTTTCCCATCAGCGGGGGACTGGGAGCCCTCTGGGGATTTGGAGTTTCCATGGAATTGACCCCCATGTCTGCCTCTTTCTTTCTCTGGCTCTCACACCCACAGGCGCACAGACTCCTCAGAGGAAGCAGCTGGAATGAGGTGAAGCTATCTCCACCTTTTAGGGCTGGATGAGATTAAATCTTGCACCTGGTGCGAGCCTCGGGGTGGGTGTTAGTGTTCTGTCCGTCTCCAATAATCAAATGGTTGACAAAGCTGTGCCGGAGCCTCATGATATCTAGGAATCAAACTCTGTGTTTGTGACAATCTTTAAAATAATGGCTGGCAGATGCCGCTGTCTGGGACATAATTTACTCATATTATCTATATTTACACAGTCGGTAAACATTCCTCAGCATTTGTCTGCAATCTGAAAAGGTCTGAAATGACTCAAGGTACAAACAATCAAGGAATCAGGCAAACATGAAAAGAGATGTTGACAGCTCGCGTTTATCAAGGTGTGTATTAGCGGTTCTGTCAATCAGCTCCAGCGTGTGTGTGTGTGTGTGTGTGTGTGTGTGTGTGTGTGTGTGTGTGTGTGTGTGCGTGTACAGTGAAAAACAAAGGTACACAGGAGCTGACACACGCTGATTTTGACACCAGGGGGACTGTGATTATCTCCAGAAATCACGACTTGATGCGTGGCGCACCTGTCAGGCTCGTATGCGGTTAACAATGACGGCGGCAGATTTACCACCTGACGGAAATAGCTCTTTCCCTGACGGCGGAAATGACAGCTGTCAACGCAGCGAGGAAGCCAATCGAGCTGGAAAACTAACTCCTCTCCTGAACGCAATTGTTTTCAAAACACATCCAAGCAAAGGAGAGAAGCTGGAGTCCAAATTGGAGACTTTTGGACATGAAAATGCTGGATCATCTTCTGGAGATCAGGGATAATCCAGTCGGAACGCAATTACTGGAATCCTCCCGTGGATGGTGGATTTGCTGCTTGTTTTGTGGCTCAAGCGTTCGTGCTCCCAAAAGCACAAAGGGCAGCCAAAGCGGCACTGTCACACGCTCAATCATTTTCATGCACAGGTAGAAATGGGCTCTTCATTCTGTCCTGTTTGTTTGAGATTTGTCTGTGAAAATGTTCCTGTTTCCAGCCATGTCTCTGCAGCAGTCTGAGATCGTTTGTTTGATCTGCTGCGTTCTGTCATTCACTGTCTCACACTCTCTCTTTATTTCTCTGGCCGTGTCTCCTGGAGTCTGGAATGCACTTTGTTTTTATCATCCCTCCTTCATCGCCTTTTATTTCCTGCAAAGCTCTTTGTGACAACCCAGCGTCTTTCTATAAATAAACCTGATGAGGAGCGATGCAAACAAACGCTCAGACGCTCGGAGGGAGAGGAGGGAGGGGGGGCAGCAGAGGTTTAAGGAAACGCAGCCTATTTTTAGTGGAAACATTCATTACAGACGGTCACGTACAAACTGGAAGCAGCTGCGGACGGAGGGCTCGATGTTGGAGCCGCCGAACGACGCCACTTCTCCGAGCTGCCGGGGGATCTGGATGGAGTCGTGGAGCAGGAGGCCGAGGCGGCGCTGGTCGCAGAAACCTGTGGCGCTGGCGACCTGTCTGAACAAAACTGCAGGATGGAGAAGGAGGGAGGGGGAGAGAGGAGGAGGGGGAATTCAGGACAAGGACGGTGGAGGGAGAGTGATGGGTGGGGACAGACAGGGTATTTTCATCACCTTCAGGGGAGCTTCACTAAAATGAGGCTGCAAAACAGGAAAACTGAAGACTAATATTGACAAAGAATCCAAGAAACCAGCTTTGGAGACCATACTGCTGATAAATGTGTGCACAAGCTTTGCTAATAACTCATTACTCTGACAGATAATGTGCATTTATTGTCCGAGTTTCAAAGTTGTGCTCTCTAAATGTATTAAGCTGCTGCTGAACAACGCCGTATATCATCCATTAGCTGGCGATGTTTACATTAATTATGTGAGGAACAGCTGGATTATGACTGGAAATGATACGATGGATGCAGGGAGACAAACGGCTCCACAAACCCTGATTGTTTCTATTATTTGTTTCCTGCTAATTGTCAGCGAAAATACTCCCACGCCATCTGTCTGCCGCTAAAGGGCTGCGTGCTCGCATCATACAGTATATGCTTTCTAAAGGAAGTCAATTCACGCGTGGAGCTGTGATTCATGCAGAAACCAGAAAGAATGTCCATGTACGAGCCTATTCCAGGAAGTTGGGACTTATCAACACTACAAAGACATGATATTTATTGTTCAAGTGTGACTTACATCTGTATTTATCCTCCAGGTGAGCTTTGCAGAGTGAGATGATTCCAGTTTTGAACGACAGAGTCCGGATCTTTCCAGTGCGACCACTGTGGAGAAAGAGAGCAGGTTATTAGAGCACCTCAGTGATCAAATGCTTCAGTGTGTGTGAAGTTTGTCCCACGTACGTGTCGTAGACGTTGAGCAGCCAGTTGAGGCACATGTCCACACACAGCGGGACGTTGACCAGGTGTGAGTGGCTCTGCTCCAGCCGCTGGTACATGCTGGTCAGACAGGTGACCAGCTGGGAGATGTCCAGCAGCTGTTCGTTCTGCTTCAGGCCGTGCTGCTCGAACACCTCGCACGCCATCGGCATGCTCAGTAGATCCACTGTTGACGCAAAGAGAAAGGGAGAGAGAGAGGAGGATGGTTCGTTACACACACACACACACATGAGGAGAAAGAGTCCTGCTGCTGAGCTCACGCTGTCCTTCAAGCTCGGTTCAAACCCTGCCTGTTCAAAGTGTCCTTGGGCTCAGTGCTGCTCAAGGACGGAAGTGAGGAGGCGACTTCACTCCGGGGATCAATAAAGAATCACATTATTCATCTTTTATTATTCATTGAGTCCACTAAAGGACAGGCAGAGTGAGGTGAGAGGCGTGCTAATGGTGAGAAAAGTCCAAAACAGCAGAATGATCCCAGCGCGGTCAATACGTCCACTGGAGAGCTGAAGGTGGAGACTTCCAGCAGGAGCAGCTGCTTTGTTGATTCACCTCAGAGTGTGAGCGCACGGAGAGGAAGTGGAGATGATTGAAGAAGAAATGAGAAGAAGAATAGGTAGGAGGAGAAGAAGGACAGTCAATGAAGTGGATCAAAAAGAAGCCAGCAGAGGCGGAGGAGAGGAAAGAACAAAGAGGAGTAGATGAGAGAGAAGAAGTTGAATCCCTGAGTGACACGGGTGCAAACTTTACTCACAGCAGAGAGCCTTCTGCAGGCGTCTGAGCTTCATGGCCGTCCGGTACGCTGAGAAACGCACGTTGTTGAGGTCCGCTGAGAAGACAAGACAAAACAAAGGTCACCACAGAAGAATCAGTTTAAAATAGAGTGGCCAAAAGTCGTCCTTTCTGGGGCTAAAATTATGTTTTGATTTCTTTTTGGTCTTTTAGAATATGGCCACCCTATCTTTAAAGAAAGAAAAAATGAGAATGTGTGTCTTACCCAGAGACTGGTAGAGCTCGGCCATCTTGGGGTGATCCCAGCATGTCGTCTGGGTCTGGTGGCTGCAAAGGGACAAAAAAGAAGATCTTGAATTCCACCTTGATGCTTTTCCTCGCCTTCTGATTTTATTCCACTACAAACACTTTATTTTGTGACTCTATAAATACCAGAGAAGAAGAAGAAGAAAACAACTGGCAGGGTTGTGAGCTCGTACTACCATCCAATCAGGCTGTTAAATGTCACTCCCCTGCTTACATTCATTAGTCTCATTTCATGAGTCTGAGCTCCAGGGTGGAAAACAATGACACAGAGAACTCTGGGACACGCTGAATGGCTTGGAGCTAGATGCTAATGCTACCAAGCTTCAGCTATTTGCTTCTGTTTAGGATGACAACAAACTTTGGATGAAGACGGCGGTTTAAGTTGTGAAACACAGAAACATATTGACGTGGAAAAATCCTCCTGGGAAAGCAAATATGTCGACGCGCCTTTCAGAGCAGGATTGCGTCGTCATATCAGAGATTGTGCTTTTATAAATAACCAAAGGGAGACGGAAAGTCCTTTTGGGTTATGAATCTCCGTCGCTCATGAATTAGATCAGCTCTCCCAAAATCCCACACTATGACATTAATCCTGTTGCTTGAGCGCTTCCCCTCTCCGTCTCATAATCTTAGAAAATAACCAATGAGGGGAGAAAAAAAAAGAAAAAGACAGAGAGAGAGGGGAGAAGTGGACGGATTCCCATCCTGTCAGCATCATAGCGGCAGAGAAAGAGAGAGGAGGATGGAATCAAAAGAGGCAGAGGGAGAAAAGAGAGATGGATGGTTGCTGTGTCATTCTCCCCTCACACATTCTTCTCCTCGTGACTGCTGCTGCTGCTCGACGCTCACAGGAGACTCACTGCCTCTGTGTGTGTGTGGAGGCAAACAGAGTGAGTGTGAGTGTTTTTAACTTTAAGAGCTGGAAAGTGTATTTGAAATAATCACATAAATTATTGACCCACTTCTGCTTCAGGTTTTAATTTCTGTTTTATCTTCCATTATGTAAATAAAGTGGCTAAATCAGCTCTGCTGGCGGTGCGCTCTGAGTTTGAACACTACTTTTCTTCCTGTTGCTCTTCAGTCAGGAGATATTTCTCTATTTTCTCTATGTGTTGCTTTTCTCCATATGTCACCCGCACATTTCCTATTTAATCCCAGCCAAGTGTCACGATCTCCACTCCCGTCTTCAAACACCCACTCAGAATCCAAATGCCATCCAGAAAACATCCAAACTCCTCTTAAAAGGCTGCAAAAGCTCATTATGTAACCACCAAGCAAAGAGCTGATTTCCCCGCTCATTAGTCCCACTTAGTCGCCACTGTTGTATCAATTATTGTGCGAACATGATAAAGAAAACACGGACGGCTAATTCCAGCTCTGCAAAGTGCATCCATTTTTCGCTAAGTAAGAAATATCAGAAATAGTCGGCGGCACAATAGATGCGACTTTGAAGAGCTGTCGGATAGATGCTACTGTAAATGTGATGCTAATGCGCCAGCTGCCTGTTTACATAAAGCTAATGGAAGCCACATGTCTAACCAGGCAAGCAATTAGAGTTTTTCTGTTCAGAGCACATTAAATATTTGAGAAGTCCTTCAGTGTGAAGAAACAGAGATGAGTGCGCTCAGATTTATCTGTCAGATGGGGAATAACGAGGAATCGGGCTTTCTTCCTGAGAGGATGTGTCAATCAGGGTGTGTGACGCTATACATGTACATATAAAACTGAATAACTTTAGTTAGGACTAGGGCTGGGCAATTAATCACATGCACGATACAAAATATCTGAGTTTAACTTTCTGAAAGGAGTGACGAAAAAATTCAACTTTTTCGTGATATTCTATTTTTGAGATGCACCTGCACATGCGAACATATTTTGTGGATTTTTTTTTACATATGAAATCCTACTTTTCTTTCACTCATGTTTGTCCTCTTCAAAACAAGGATAATAATAAAAAAACATAATCTCCTCAATGCAGCAATTCATATCAACAACACACAAGACGGGGCAGCTAAAAATACAGGCACAGTAAATCGTGATTAGAGTGTTTTGTAAATCAATGAGTCCTAGCTGGGACCCAAAGGCCCGTTTCTGCAGCACAGGTGTGTATGATCAGGGTTATATACATGTGGGCGACCACTGAGCACAGTGGGTGTCGTGGATGAGCGGTAACTTTATAGGGAGCAAAACAAACAGCCGAAAAATAGAGCTGTTTAAAATACAGTGCTGCTGAGCGATCCTTCACACACAAAGCACTCTGCTCTGTTTTATAATTCCAGCCAGGGGCGTGTTGGTGCACATATGCAACCCTGCCCGGCTTGTTAAAAGCACACATGTCGAGTCGGTCACACACAAGCGCACCTGCAGTTAACCTTTGTCTGAAAGGCAGACAAATAATAATCCATATGCTGTTTTTTGCCCTTGTTTTTCCCTCTCCTGCTTCTCTCCCACACTCCCACTCCAGATAATGAGGAGAGGGGTCCCATGGTGAAGAGCTACTTAAAAATCCTCTAAGCTCAGAGTCTGTGCAAACAGTAGCTCAGTCACTCAGGCTCGGCATCGGCGCGCCGCTCCGAGCCACTCGGACAAATGCTTCTAATAACCGTGCAGCGTGAAACGCGCAGCTGCTTTCATCCCGAGCGCGGCGGAGGCTCCTGACTGAGAAGTGTTCTACTTCAGCTCCCCGACGTCCTTCAGCCAGAGACAGGTAACTTGCAGCTGTTTACATCAGCTGCTCAGAAGCAAACAGTAATAAGATGCACTTCTGTTTTCACTTATAACCGAGGTGAACTCAGTCCCCGAGCCTCAAACCGGGGATCAAGAGCCAATCGATGAGTCACGGAACAATACGTCTTCCTGTGAAAGCAGAGGCTGATTTATTGAGCCCAGGGTCCTCCTGGACAAGCAAACAATAGATACTGTATTTGCTTTGTGCGCGTTATAATGATCTAAATACCTTTGAACTCCTCATGTTCTCCACTGGGGCACCAAAGTCAGAATGTAAAAATATCAGAGGTTTATCCCGGAGTGTATTCCCCTCAGGAGTTTGATGTCATGCTTGACATTATCTAGTTTAACTGCAATAAACTTAACATGATGCTCTGTAAATGAGGCCCTTTGGGAGCAGCCTCAGCAGGTCTGAGGCTGAAAAGATCAATAACACTGATACAGATGCCATATTAATACACAAGACGCAAAAAGAAAAGATGATGATGTAGATCAAGATGTAAAAATGTAGCCTGAAAACGTGATTAACTCTGGCGATGACGCTCGACTACACGGATGTAAACAATCACAGAAGGCATGAGGTGGTGATATTTTGGTGAAGAAAATACAGAAAAGATTGAATTCACTTGAAAATGTCTGAGTTGTTTAGTAGAGGGAAATAACAACAGGATTTTGGCACAAATATTCGAACTGTTGAAACCACCGAACCTCGACTCAAACTCTTTATCGCCTCAGGTTTTTTGGAAGCAAAGTAAAATATTCATATCTCACTGAGCACATCAACAAAAAAAGCATTTTAGTTCTCGCAGCTTTACCCCTAGAAACCAAAACTGTATCCTGCCAAAGTCCATACTCTTTTCTCACCCTAAGCCATGAAGATAAGACCACGTTTTGCTTTTGTGTCCTTGAGCACGACACCGTCCCTCCCAACTCTGAGGTGTGTTTTTCTCTCCCCGTTCCTGGACTGTGTAAAGAAAAGACAAGCTGAAAGAGAATTCCCCTTAAGGGACCAATAAAGCACTGCATTACACTTCACTATTGCATTAGCTTCAAACCTCAAATTAACTGCCCCTATCTCCGCCTCACCACCCACCTGTCCTCAACACCTTATCTGTCTCCAACACCCACTGCAGCCTCCGCCTCCTATAGGAAAGCAGCTATTTGTTTGGAAGAGGAGCACTTTTTCTTTTTTCTGACATTAGCACACACAGAAACACCTGACAAACACACTTTGTTCCAATATGTCAACAAAATCCACTACTGCAGTCCGACTGCTTCCCAGCAGGAGACCCGCTGGGATTAATGGACAGAAAACACAACAGAACAACCATATATCAACGGTGGCCTGCAGCAATCAAACATCGCCACTTTTGATTCTTTTTTTATGTGCTTTGAAAGCTGACACCGTCTCCTTTAGAAAATGTACCATAGCCCTGGGACAAACCAAAGTGTTGATAATGCATCGTAAACTGTCAAAAGATAAAGTGCTGCGCACAGAGCGGCTCTGGCGCAGCAGTCGGGGATTCGCTGCCTTGCTCGAGGGCAATCTGATTGAAGCCAACGAGGAAGGCGAGAGCGTTCAGCACTCACATCCCCCCACCTACGACTTCTTAACAAGGAAGACAAAAGGAAACAGGAGAGACGAAAGCAGTTTAAACCAACTACTTTGGATGAAAGGCTGAAAGAAGACGGACCAAGAATACAACACGTTTGAAAAAAACAGAGAGTGTGGGTTTGTTTTTGTTTTTCCTTCACACACAAAAGCTCACAGTGAGGCTGCTGGTTGTGTCAAAGGCTTTTCAGGTAATAAAACACATCAACCTCATTCTGGAAATATTAAACAAATGGTTACAACACTGTGGCAGGCAAGGTTCATCCTCTGGGAGGAATGAACATCTGAACGATTGAACTGGTAAGAAAGTCAAACATCAAATCTCATTGTGGCACCAAACGTGAAATCCCTGGGTCACAAGAGAAGCAGGGTTCCTCTTCTGAGGAACAAAATTTTGTGCTGCTACATTCACATATGTGTTCGTTCATCCAAAGGGCAAAATATGTCAAACATGTGGTGACATTCAAGAAGAAAACACTAGATTGTGGTAGTTTGTATGGTGCATCCTCTGGAGAAAAACTATTTGCACCAAATATGTACAAATCTATTCAGTCGTCCCCATGGCCAAACATCTGCACCAACTGGTGCAAAGAGCAAAAAAATCTAAAACTTGTGATGACACTTAAAAAAAACATTAGACTGTGAAAGTCTGAACAGTGCATCCACTAGGGAAACAAACTCTAGCTCCAAATATGTACGAATCTATTCAGCAGTTATTCCAACATCTACAACAAATTGTAAACCTAAAAAATTCAGTAGCTGTTGGATTGATTTACTGTCAGTTCATCCAAAGGGCAAAAATATATAATCTCGGTGACACAAGAGAATAAAAGGATAGATCCTGAAAGTAAGTTAGAGGGTGCATCCTCTGAAGAAACCAACAATCACATCATACCAAACCATCCCTGAGTTGTTGGTTAACCTAATGGCCCCTCACTGTGGGATTTTATCATGTCTTCAGTTGCAGAACTCCACTCTTTAGTCTGCTATTGTTCAATGGTGGATTCAAAAACAGCATGAACACAGCTGAGAGTAGTTCCAGTTCCTTCCTTCTTCTAGTCAAAGTCTTAATCTAATCAGACCATTTCTTAGAGCCTGTTTAGTTTCATCCCTCAGTGGAGCACCATTTAAAGTTGAATTAAACCAGAGTTGTTTTATGACAAGGATAATACACACATACACGTGCCTTCACACAATCATACAGACTCCCACACACGTGCAGACACACAATGCTACATATCACAGTTAACAGGCAGCTGAATGGCTTATTGCGGCAATGACGGATAGGCGTTTTAAATAATGGATCCCGCACAGAGACGGGAGTGTCACTTCTCGCTGCAGTCAATTATGGCTCTTGGATGAATGATTAAAGGTGGTTTATGGGCTACGGGGATGTCTTCCTCTGCCTATCACGGAGAAGCCGGCCCCCGACTGAATGTTTCCTGCACACCGGGCGTCTGAATGAGCACAGACAACGGCCTTCAGGGGTGTAATGTGCAGAGGAGAGAAAGCGACCTGGAAAACTATATTCATGAGAGGAGGCTGTTTGTGAAAGAGATCACACGGCACAGTTTATAACAATGATTAGAGCTTAAAACATGATTTCATCCTTCTTTTGTTTTCTAATTCATGGTTAAGATATTATCTCTGATAACCCCGGTGTGCCAGGCAGATCAAGAGACTCTCTAACAATCCTGGGTTTCTTTGCTACAGGCGGACTGATTCCTTCTGAAGATATCAACCTGAGATAAACAAACAAGAATTTTCTGCTCACATTTTACTGCTTTGAAATGACAAACAATCTTCAGCACAATGTCTTTCAAACAAAAGGACACAGCAGATTACTTTGGGACTATTTTATGGCATTAATCCCCAGTTAACTTCTACATCAAATCAAATCAGCATCTTTCGGCACAATAAATCATTTTCATCTCCTCAGAATGAGTTATAGAAGCTGACTTAAGATATGAAATCCCACTAATAACTGATAACTAATCTGCACAGAAGTGACTAAGGGATTAATTTTCCTGCAGCACTGTGAATCTGGTGTACTCGCTTGTTTGAAGTCTGAGGGAGAGAAAACAGAAGCAGCCCTTCTCTTGTTCTATCGCGGCGGACATTCGTGTTTTACATTTTGCAGGATTTCGCCGTGCTAATTATTCCCCCGAGGACCCGGAAAGAGACGTGTTGTTAAAGCAACATCCAAAACTTCTCCTACAGCTGGTGGCTAAAATGTGTTCCTGGAGACCAGAGGGAGACAAATGATCATTTGTTCTCACCAAAAAATATCACAATGTCTGCTTAATGGTGCAATTATCTTTGAATGGAGGAGGAAAAAAAGAAGCTGCAGCTTGAAGGTGGGAAACTTTCTCCCATCAGCCCCCAAACACGGCGGATTAGTTTGATATCATCTCCACTGAATACAAAGACGGCACACACAAGCCATAAGAGTCATGCCTGAGCACGTCAGCGCCACAATCCAGCAACCAGGGTTGAATCTGAGTGTGTGTGTGTGTAGGAGAATATGTGTGTTTTATCCATCAGCTGTATTTAATCAGTGCACACACACACACACACACACCTGCAATCACACTGATGCCAAAAAATCTGCACCAGCAAGCCCGCATCCTCTGCTCTCATTTCACCAACTCCTAAAGCACACACACACACACACACACACACACACATCCATGTAGTATCAAAGCAAGACACCACATCCTACCACCCTGCTTTCAAAAAATGACCAGCAGATGATGCAAAAAGCGCACGGACATCACATGTAACACCTTGAATTACGCATTTCTCTCTGGCAATAAGGCCCTGGCGTTATTTCCCAGCCGAAAATAGAACAAGGCTGCGCATCAAAATCGCCGTTCAGGGTGCACACACCTCCACACACACACACACACACACACAGAGGGGAAAAAAACACAGTGATCCAGACACGGGCTGCTTAGCTGGCACGGAGGTGATTGTGTTTGCACCTCCGTGTGCGACCAGAGACTGTGAAGGAATGCAACACAGTGATACAGTGCTGCTCTGCTCGGCGGGGCTCTTTTCTCGTGCATAAGCTGTGCCAACGCGCACACACACACACATACACGCGCGCATGCATTCATTAACACAAATCCCCGTCGGGCCAAATTCAAACACATATGAGCGAATAAAGGAGGTTAGTGCAGAGAATTTGTGCATTTATCCCGTAATAGATGAGACACAAAGAGTGTGGATTGGGGTTACGCACGGTGCGTTTACAGCGGGTTGCTGAGCCTCACTGCCCGCACACCGCGCCTCGGTTCCCCGGCAACGACCACGACTAACATCCGCTGAAAGCAAAGGGGGTTTAATGGCTACCAAATAGCATTGCTTTCATGCCATTTCGAGGAAACAACCACCTCCCCTTTTCTCCTCTCATGCACGAAGCCTTAAATAAGAAGAGGAAGGTGATTTTCCCAAGTCTTGTGATTCGGTTTTAGCAGAATGTCTGGAACATGCTAGGTGACATTCACCCAAGTAGGTTAGAGAGAAGATGTGGGTTAACAGCGCTCCAGGAGGGAGAACATCTCTTCTCCCGTGTCCGGAACCATCATCGAAGGCGTGTTTGTTAAGTTTCTGCATATTCGCATGAGGAATTTTGCGCATATCCTAAACCAAGTGTGAAAAATGTGTGTACAGCGCGGAGTGTGGGGGATCTCAGCCCAGCTCAGTGTGTGTGTGTTAGAGAGAGAGAGCAGGTTTACTGCATTACGACCAGCACAATTACCATCACCATTATACACCATCACCATTATACACCATCACCATTATACACCAGCACCACCAGCACCAGCAGCAGCAGCAGCAGCGGCTCCGTGAACCGACCCCAGCCCCGCACTCACTTCCGAAGCTGCTCCCGCATCGCCGGCCGAACACACAGCTCCGCGTCCGGTACAAATGAATCGATCTCCCGATGTCCCGACCCCCCGAACAAGCGTCCTCCACCACCGGAGAGAGGCGTCCGAGATTACCGTGAGCAGCCTACGTGAGTGTGTGTGACTGAATATGTGTGTGTGTGTGTGAGAGAGAGACAGAGAGGGAGTGTGTGTTATAAGTGTGTTATGTGTGTTCCTCTGCAAGCGGCAGCGGTGGGTTGCAGAGGCTGACTGGACAGCGAGAGACGAGGGTCAATCCTCTGAAACGCATAGGAAAACCGCATCCGGTTGTGACTTCAAAATAAAAGCCCCAAAGTTAAACGAGCGTAGACTTAAAACGTCCAAGAGTTTCTTTAAACATTTACGTTGATTAAATATTAATAATACACATACAATTTCACAATTTATAGTTTTTTAAATATATTTTTTCATGATGTAGTATAGTTTTTACTGTACATCAGAGAGAGATTAGTCAAAAATTGTATGGAGGCCCTGAGTGGAAAAAAAAAATCCTCCTTTTAACTAGAAATAACAGATCTACACAAATTGAGAATCGTTCGTTTTAAATTACTAATTTTTTAAATCTAAACTCAAAATCAATCTTTTTTTCTTAACGTTAATGCTCCATTTTATATTCCAAGAGAGTATAAGCAGCTGCTGAATAATGTATTTCTGCTGAATAAATATTAAAAATGGACTAAAATGTAATGGGGTGTTTTTTTTTTATTGTTTTTAACCTGCACTGTTATTATTTTGACCATGTAATCTGTTTGTTCTTTTTAACTTTTCGATGTAAAGCGACTTTGAGTTTTTGAAAAGCGCTTTATAAATCAAATTTATTATTAATTTATTATTATAATGTGAATTTTCTCAGGAAATGGCTCTACTTTGAGTGTCTGCTGAACAGTGGTTCTCCACCTTTTATCACCTAAAAATGTCATGGCCCACCTCCAACCTCACAAATACGGAGGCCAAATATTGTCTTCTCAGTGCACTCTTTTATGGATATTAGGAAAATGTCAACATCCTTTAAGACCTAGCTGAGATTTGACATTTCAAACATAATTTTACTATTACACAAACAAAAATGCATACATTCTCATTTTTGATATATGTTATCCAAATCTTCAGTTATATAGCCGGTAATAATTCAAAGCTAGTGTTTTTCTTCCTATAACTAAAAACATTTCCTCCAATAAAAGTCTTTTTTCAAGAAATCATGATAAAAACACTGTAACAGCTATTCACCAGTCCAATAGAGACTAGGCCCCACAGAAATAAGCATGAAATGAACCGTCGGAGGCTTTATTCTGAAAAAAGAAACGGACCCCCTTCTTCCCTGCACGGCCCTGTTTGCTTTTAGGAAACCTGACCAATCTCAGCGAGACGAGGCGGAGCTCAGGCTCCTGCCTCTGCCTCCCTTCCCCCCATCCCACTGTTTCTGAAAGCAAAGGAGCCTCGACACCATCCGAGGAGGTTTTTCACCTCCCTGACGAGGGAGAGAGAGAGGGAGAGAGAAGAGAGGGGGGAGAGAGAGATCTTGCTTTGTAAGACACTGTCTCACAACTCAAGACCCTGAAAGAGAAAGAGGGATAGAAAGAGAGAGAGAAACAAAAAGGAAGAGGAGGAAGAGGAGAGAGAAAAAGGGGCTCATTGCTTTTACAAGGCCCAGAGAGAGAGAGAGATAGAGAGAGGGGGAGAGGGAGAGGGGAGGAGGAGGAGGAGGGGGTCTCTTTGCTTTGGGAATCAGTGTTCAAGGCTTGAGAAATGTAGGCTATGTTGCACCAGCAAAGACAAGTGAACAGCCTGTAATTTATAGGCAAGTCTTAACTGTTATTTTATCCTGGCACAACAGTGTGCCTTTCCACCTGAGTGTGTGAAGGTGTGTGTGTATGTGTGTGTGTATGTGTGTGTGTGTTTGCAGCTGAGGGACAATGAGAGAAGAGGGCGTAGAGGCATGGATTCAACACATTGAACAATCCCAGATAACTGATTTTAAGCTGCCGACGTCTTCTATAGAAGGGGTGGTGAAAGATTTAAACTCAGGTATCCACCCGAGAGGCGAATCAAACACACCCTGACTGAGGCTGGGTGGGTGGGAGAAGGTGGATGTCACAGTTTGAGGTAAATCAACTTCAGAAGTGGGCACGGGAAGCAGTTGGTGGAGCATATGTTGTCGCACTGAGCCCTGAGAGTGTGTTTGAGAGTGTGTTAGTATGCACGAGGCGCAGCGTGGGTGTGTTATTAAGTGTGTCCACTGGGCGTGTGGTGTGTTTGCACAGTCCCTGCTGCAGTGTGTGGAGCTCGCAGCAGAAAGACTGAACACACTCCAATCAATAGTGCAAAAGTGTCCACAGGATACAAATGCACGGTGTGTGTGCACAGAGGTGAGTGTAAGTGTGTGTGGTGGTGGGGGGGCACTCACAGGGACTCTGTCATCTGCTCAGGTCCAGCTTCATCTCTGCATGTGAAGAGGAGAATCTGTCACTCCTCAATCCTTCCTCTGCCTCATGCTTTTCTCTCTCACTCCAGGTTAATTTATTCAGTGATATTGAATAAACCATGCTCAAAAACGTCAAGCGTGTAGCGCCAGTTAGTCAGGGTTAACTCAAACACCACAGCAAATACACAGCAAATACACAGCAAAATCAAAAATGTTAATTCAAACACTGTCGTGTCAAATTGACACACGGACTCTAAGTTAAATTTACACTTTGGAAAGTTTTGCTATCTTTTCTCTCATAGTGTTAAAATTCTGACACCAACAGTGTTAGTTCATCACAAATGAAGGTTTACTTCATACTCTAAGTTGTGTTGTTCCATTACACTTGGGGTGTTAATTTATCACACATTCAGTTTACTTTTGACACAAAGTTGGCCTAAAATACTCAGGTATAGAATTTAACTCAGTCAGGTGTGTACGCCCTTGAGCCCAGAGCTTTTTCAGCTCTGCAAATGTAGAAAGAAGATTCAGACTAACTCCCAGTGACTTAAAATGGTTAACACTGGAAAATCAACACTAGAGATTTTGCTGTGTATAATCAAATCAGCACTGATTTATCATCAGTCACTTCTCTCCCTGAGGAGCTCCTTTCTCCCACCAACAGTCACACGCCTCTTTTCTGCGCCCTGCAGCGCCGTAGCAGAAGTTACAACACTGAGCCCGCTCCTGTGCCGCAAACACACCCCACCTCCGAAACTTCTGTTATGTGCTGATTAGTAGTAAACACTGCAGCGTGAACAGGGACTCCGCTGCTCGATGAGCATGTTTCCCAGACACGGAGTAAATAATGCCTCGCTTTTTTGTCGAAGCGTGCAGTCTTTGGGAAACAACAGACAACAAAAGGTATATTAAACATCTGGGAGAGCTGAGAAATATTGTTATACGTGTTTTAATATGGGGTTTTCGTCCTGGTGTAGATCATTTATGGAGTCGGGAAAAGGGGGGAGCGTGGAAGTAATTTTGAAGAAACCCAGGGGGGTAAGTTAGCCTCAGAATTTCAAGTGACTTGCAGAAACAAAAAACATTAAGTGTAGCAATGAATTCTGCTTCTTAGATTGAGTTCACCAATCTTGCTGTGCTTTTTTGCAACACAGGAGAATATTGTGGCTCAAAATATGAAACTACGGGAGATAAGGGTTTGAAAAAGGAAGGGAGAAGGAAAGTCTGAGAGGGAAATAATAGAATAGCAGATGATAAAGTTTCTGTTAGGACATGAAAGCAGGACTCCAAACACTGTCCCAGACAAATGCAAATGTCAAAAACCCTCAGAGAATAATTGGTAATGCAGCATTTTTAATCTCGATCGCCACCGCCGAGATGTAGGTCAAAGCCCTAACAGATCCACCAGACGATGAATGTTTCATCCTCAGCCCTCAATCACTACTTTTAATTTAACGCTTTGCACCGCTGCAGAGGAATACTAACTGCTGGCGGCCTCTCAAAGAAACAGAGGCTTTGTCTCCAGACATTTCTCTGCTCTCCAGGCTTTAGTGTGGATGCAAAGCGCACTCAGGTTTGTTGGTTAGGCTGTTAGGATTTGTGCAGTCTGCTCTGTACTTACTTGATGTAGTAGGGCACGTTGTTTGGGGAGATGCCCTGCTCGAAGGGGCTCTCCACGGATCCTGCAGAAACAGAGAAACAAGGGTCAAAACAACTCCTCAAAGTGTCTGCAGGCTATTTCCCCTCACACACATTCACCGCAAGATCCTGCAAACACACAGGAAACGTGGATGCAGCAGCTACCAAAGCATGACTGTAATGAAAAGTTTGCTTCAAAGTAATGAAAAACAGCAGAAAAACAAGAAATATGGCTAATTATCTCGCTTATTATGCCCACAAGAGTTGGCACGCCAACTATTAAAGCGAGCAGTGCTTGGTGGGAATTGTCAGCACAGTTGGGATGCGTCTCTGACCAATCAGACGGCTTGGCTGGAAGTACCCGCTGCATAAGCGTTATTGTGCCCCACGGGTGAAATTTGCTGCAGTTAAAAACAGAGCAATGCATCGTGGGACGGCTGCCAGAGCACACGCGGAGCGCATCAACGTAGCGGTGAGATATGAAAAAGATCCCAGCTCTCATTAACATCCACGCTATCATCATTATCCCTGCTGTAACACAGCAGCTAGCAGCTCTACAGCGTGGAAAGTGTCGCCCGTCACCTAAAAAGGCCTGCATCCCTCTCCCAAACTGACACCAGGACTTTGCTCCTCTTCTCCAGAATTTGTCGCTGTCATAAAACATTTGTTCATCCGTCTCTGAAGTGTCAAGTTCACTTTTTGTTTCTTTCTCTCCTCAGTTTGTTCTCACAAGCCCCCCGTGGGTCTTCATTTTTAATCACCACCGTGAGCGTGTGAGCGATGTTGTGATCTTTTGTTATCTGTGCTCTTTTAATTACTCTGCAGATGAGCTGTAATTAAGCTAAAGAGAATTGATGAGAAAAAGCAGCGAGCAGTTTGATGAGTGGCTCCAGGTGGACCCAGTTTAATGATAAAAATCATCTTTATAGTGTTGCACTGTTATACATAATTAATCTGCAATGTTTAATGTATAACGAGATACTTTTGACACTACAATTTTACATTCTCTCTTATCCAGTCTGTCCTACATTTTTAAAAGCTGCTGTTACATTCGCCCTGATCATTCTTATGTGAAACAGAGGGAGGGGAAATGAAGAGGGAGGGGTCAAAAGGTCAGACCAAAAACAGCTTTTTATGATATGATACTGTCAGACCCCCCTCAGCCCAGTTGATGAAAAAACATACTAGGGTGCCCTCTTGGGAAAAAAATTGCCAAAACAATCAAATAAGTACCCTCTTGGGAACAAAAACATTCCCTCTAGTGCCTCTTGGGAGCCAAAACGTGCTACTAAGACCTCTCCTGGGAGAATGTAAATGTACTTTAAAGTGCCCTCTTTGCAACTAAAACGCACACCATCCTAAGTAACCTCTTGGGAGGCAAAAAGCGAGCTCTGGTGCCCCCCTTCAGAGCCAGAACCCATGCTAAAGAGCCCTCCTGGTTTGCAAAACACCCTAATCTGTCTTCTTGGGAGGCAAAATTGCAACACTTAGCATTTAGTGTTTCTTCTCCTCTGCCCAATGGTGAGTACTCACTCTCTCTTCCAGGGTGGAGGATGCTTGATGGGTCATAAAAGTGACCCTTAAAAATAAGTCTCTGCCAGTGAGCTCCTACTGCACTTACTCTTGAAATATGAGACATTATTGTCGATTAGAGACAACTTCAGTGAAATTATCACTGACAATGAACCACATACTGAGTCCTCACCGACCCCCGCTGAGCTACGACAAAATGACAGCCCTCCATGATGCTGGAGACACCATCTTGTGTAAACTTATTTTCATGCAATGCAACAATCGCTGAGGGGCTTAAAATCCATATGCTGTCATGGATACGTGACTGTGATACGCTCCAGCTCCTCGCGATCAGGTTAATGGCGGGGGTCATATTGGAATTCTGTGATCAAAGTAGAAAAACAAGTTGCATAAACAGATCAATACACAATCATGGGCTCATTGAGCAGCCAAATGAGTGACAGTCTTTGAGCTCCCTCCCTCTCATGGCTTATTCAGTGACCTGTTGACAGCTCAGCGCTGTGGCACCTCTCTCTCCCTCTCTCTCTCTCTGTGGAGCGTCGCTGTCAGGAGGTGGGCGCCTCGTTTTGTCTAACACAATTCCTCTTATCTTTTTCTCTCGCACACGCAACCTCTTGAGTATCTCGTCAGCTGTCAGCGGCGTGATGCGTGGCGCACATTTGTGTGTTTGACTCACCGTGCAGGAGGATGAAGTCCCTGTGAGCATCTGTCAGCTGCTTTAGATGCTCTGTGATGGAGATCTGACAGAGAAAGAGGGAGAAAATGGTTTTAGATCAAAAGATGGATAAATGTCACAGTAAATAACCTCACATGTAAAATGAGGAGAAGTCAAACTTTCACATCTTTAGGTATCTTTTTAAAATAATAATAGAAATATGAGGTGTGTTTTTCTGCGTGGACATGAGAAGCGGCACACAATGTCCTCTTGAAAAGAAAGAGCAGTGAGAATGGGCAGACACCGAGGGAGAAAGGAGGGAGGGGGGAAGACACAGAGACAAGCATGGAAGCGATAATTGAATTTGTAGTGGAGGAATTAGAGAGGATGCGGTCTCCTGTGAGTCTCCTTCAGCTCTGAATGAGCTGTCGATCTAGATGGAGTTGAGATAATTGTGCCAAATCAGCGCGGCCCTGTAGGTACACAGAGAGAGGTGGGGCTTAGCCCAGGGGGGGTAATACACACTTGTCTCCTGCCTCACAGATTCTCATCTAAACTGCAAACACTTAGCTTGTCATTGATCCAAATTCAAACACCTGCTTTCTTGGCTGGTTTTGCTGGGTTTTGTAATTGTATAGCGTCGACGTCAGCTGCACTTTTACTGCAACAGGGGAGTAAAACTCAGATCTGCTGTTGTGCTGAGGCCCCTGGATTGACTCTTAAAGAAGTCGCTCTTCAAGCGCTTGCCAAAAAGCGCTTATCTGATTGACTTCATGCTTGACACTACGATCCCTTGGGCTGCCACCGACGCCTGCGCTGTTGTCTGGGGACGAGCCAGTTTCGGAGAACGCCAAGGCGGCGCTCCCTGGGGTCTTCAGCGGTACACCCGTCAAGTTTCATCTTCATAAATGAATCTTGAGCAAGGTTTCATATATCTTTCCTGACAGAGATTTCTTCCTTTGTTGCAACATGACAGCAAACATTTTGAAACTCACACGCATTGTTGATGCCTGGATTGTAAAAAACATCCACGAGAAGCGTCCAGTGCTTCGTCCTTTCTGTTAGTTTGAGCTCATGTCAAACAAAAGTCATGCAGTTTGAAGATGAAAGCCAAGAGCTGTGATTCCTCAGCACTCAGCTGGACCACCAAACGCTCACACACCCTTTGGAGGCTGCCATGGAAAGGTCAGAAATCACTTCTGAGCTGCTGCTCAGTGAGCCACATTCATAATTTAGGAGATAAATGCATCTCTCGCACTGTTTATCTGCTCCAGCTCTCAAATTCTGCAGCCTCAGGGAGGATGAAAGCTTGCAGCATCATTGAGGAGAGTTTTTGCTTCAGTATGGCGTTTTTAAAAACAAATCAGATGTATGATTCACGTAGAAAGCCAGCTGATGCTTCAGTCTGTCCCTGCAGGAGCTGCTGCGTACCCCGGATGCTTCCTGACACAATGTGGACGACCCAATGTTCCCAGGCAACGCGCGCAGCACCGGCCGGAATGTAGAATCTGATTAGTGACAGACTTTTCTTCCAGGAAGTTGAAGAAGTGAATCATGGGAAGGAGCTTGGAGGCAACTTTTTCTTTGATGGAAGCTTTTCATCCACAACCTGAAGGAGATGACACACTGACAGGGGGTGTGTGTGTCCGAGTGTGTCATGCTATGAGATGGAGAGCGGATGAGGATGAAGATACGAGGGGGATGACCACTCCTTTGTCTTTTGATTGGTCTTTGAGTTACCTTCGAGTGCGCCTCACCCAATCCGTTCCTGCCTGTGTTTGTGTTGCTTTTCCCCGTCGCCACAGTAACCTAATCAGAATTACAACAAACAAGAGGAGCGAGAGGGGAGAGTTGAGGAGGAATTCGTCGCAATTACTCACAGTGCGGTCTGTGCCTGCACCGACCAATCAGCTCCGACCTTTTAGGGCCCGGAGAGAACACTGTGGACTGACAAATGACCTGATTGTGCAGGTAACACACACACACACACACACACACAGGCACTCAGCTCAGATTTGAGCCACATTAGGTAAATTTAGGAAACATGAAAGCACACTGGGCGCAATCACATTAACACGCACACACACACTCACACACATACACACACTCTCCACCAGCTTGTCGTTTTAAGTGTTGCCAAACTTCCGGGCAAACATTCTGCTCCACCTGCAATGGAGAGTGACTTTTTAAAAAACTGGCACTTCAACTGGCTTTGAAGTCCAAATGAAACACCCACCTCCCCAAAGAAAAGAAAGAAGATAAAAATCTTCCGCTTCAACAGCAATAAATAACATTTTCCTTCTTTCCTCTGCAGACGCCCTCACCTTCACCGCAACACAAACTTAGTGTGTCTGTCTACGCGGGTGTGTGTGTGTGTGTAAGCATCTGGTCAGGTGTTAACTTCAGAGAAACCGGCCGTCTGGTCCCGTCACCGTGTTGTCACCGCGTCGCCCGTCTCCGCCCGGGACTCCTCGGTGAAAGCTGCGTCTCTCTGGCAGCTGATTGGCTCTATCTGTCACCCCCTGTAAGCATCACTGTCTGACTTCCAGCAAGGCTGCCACCGGGCTTATTGAGACTGAGAGAGGCACACCCTGAGCTGCCTCTGATCACACACACATTCATACAGCAGGTGTGTGTTTGTGAAGGCGTGCGGGCTCCTCGTCCTTAATGCAACTTTCACATAAGGTGACATTTGCTGAGGAGTGATTTTAAAGAAAAGTTGGTACCTGCAGCAGCCTCCAGCGCGTGTTCAGATCCTCGATGCGCTCCACGTTGTTGGGTGACAGCTGGATGTCTGGTGGACCGAACGTGGACGCCAACTGGTTCATGTGGGTGACGTCATCTTTAATTGGAGCGATCTCGTCCTGGAACTCCTGGAACACACACACACACACACACACAGAGGATGTTTGTTGTGCTGCTCTGTTTACAGGACAGATGGGAGACACAGACAGGCTGTTGGTTCAGTCCGGTGTCTCACCTCAGTTGTTTCAGCAACAGAAACAGATGCAGCCTTTATGTAAAGCCAATTTTCAATGATATATATCGGCTGATTTTGGCTTAAAAAAAGAAACACCAGTCATCAGTGGATAACACACTGATATCTGCTGATTACATGTGCATCTTTCCACGTTTTGATCCTGACCTTGACTCTCTCGATGTGCTCCGGCAGCGAGTCGATCACCAGATCCCCAACGGGCTCCCAAGCGTCCTTCACCATCTCAGCCTGCCTCAGCTGCCCGTCCAGCAGGTCCTCGGCCTCCTGCAGCTCCATGAGCCGATCCAGAGCCAGCTCCAGCCTTTTCTGCCAGGCGGCCGAGTCGGCGTTGAGGCGGTCCCACCTGGTGGCCACCTCGTCGGCTTCTTTGCGCAGGACTCGCGCCACGTTCTGGGCCCGCTCCTCTGGGCTGATGTCTGAAAGTCATGTAAAAGCATTGTTTTAGCTGTTAACATCAAATTTGACTTGGTGAGGTAAAATCAGGACATCGCTAAAGGAGTGTCACCTCTTCAACTAAAACCAGAAGTGACAGCAAAGAAAGAGACGGCTCCACTCATATGTCAAACCACTCAGGCTCTTTGTGGAGAAGCCAGCTGCACATCAAGCCCAGAAAATGTCATGTACTCAAGAAGCAACACGTCAATGCGTCCTCAACAGCTGCCTATAGGAAAGTCTTTTTTGGCTGTGACAGAATGACTTTCTGAGAGGTGCTCGTTTCCCTCAGTGTGGCAGCGATTAGCAGCTGGAGCTCCCCCTTTATTTCTGTGTTTCTCTGAGTGTGTTTGAGTCAGCAGCTGAATGGGTTTAATGGGCCAGAGTTAAAGTTCAGCTGCTTTCAATGAGCCTGGTAACCGGGGGATGCTGCCATGGAGCCAGAAGCTGCTGCAGGGAAGTGTGTTAAGTTCGCTGTATGCTGTCACCAGGCTGTTACTAAGAGTTCAGTATGTGAGCTGGAGGCCAATAAAAGGACACGGATCTGCCAAATGTTTGTCATACTTCCTGAGCTGTGGGACTTATAGAGTCAGGAAGGAGCATGTTCTCTGTCTGAATACCTCTCTGTTCAGGTGAGGGGGTTTCTCTGGGAAGTTCTGACAGAAAGACTCCGACGTCGTCCAGAGCTTTGGTCACAACCGGCTCCTTGGCCCTCAGGTCTCTTTTGAAGCCCTGTGGACACAAACCAACCATTATGACCTGGACTGAGTTCAAACAAGAAGAGAATCCTCCTGATGCTTTCTGTGCACGTGTGCTCTACCCGACGCTCTCTCTTCTTCTGTGCTGATTACAACATGTCTGTATTCATCCTGAAATGTTTGGACTAAAAGCCTTCGCTAATGAATATCCGCAGGAATTCACCATTCTGCAAAATCAATTTGGTTTCAGACGTGAAATGACCCAATCAGCCGAGCCAATCATCTCCTCTTTTTGCATAAAATGGTGCATGAAATGGCTTTTTCATTTGACCTGTGCGGCCATGCTTTCCATTTATTTGGAGCCTTTTATTTGCATAATGTCAGAGAGGAGAGGCGTGGAGTGTGAATCAAACAGAAATGGCTACTTCAGGTGTGAAACCACAAAACTTTGATGATCAAGTGTGTATTGTGTAAAATGACCATATTCTCAAAGACCAAATTGAGGACGTCCCCCCAACCTTTTATGGTGCATCACAAAAACACCAGTAGCCCAGTGCAGCTTTGCTTTATTACAAAAACCGATGGTCTGAGGGACAATCTGAAAAAACCCCAAAACATTTTGTGCAATTTTATTAAACTCTCCCCAGACATAATTGTACCACCAAAAAGGAGGACATGTCCAGATAAAAGAGGACGTTTTCTCACCCCAGTATTGTGAGTGTGTGTTTCCTCTTACCCGGTGTGTGTCCAGTTGCGTCTGCACGGCGGGGACGTCGCCCCCCACAGGCGGCTCCTGCTCCAGCTGCTGACTCTTGAGCCTCAGCCAGTTGAGCAGCTCCTGCAGCGACATGTGCAGCCTCTTCCACGGGGCCATCTCTGAGTCCAAATGGGCCCTGAGACAAAGCAGTTTTGTTGTTTTCACGTTACAAAACTCCATCTTTTTCCATTCTTGTGACTGTTTTATGTCACAGGAGCTCACCTCATGCTCAGAGTTTTGTTGCGCAAGTCGTTCCAGCGCTGCCCCATGTTGTCCAGGCGTCTCTGGAGCAGAGCGCCATCCTCCGAGTCCCCGAGCGAGGTCACAATCCTCTGCCCGTTCTCATCCAGGGAGTGGTAGAGCTCTGTGTGGTTGTCAATCTCCGCCTGAAGGTCCTGCAATCACACACACGCATACACACACAAAGACTCAGAGGGGAAAGAGCGATGGCAGTAAATTCTGTGGGAGCCCACACTTCATTTTCTGGGTAATAGCAGCCATCTTTCAGGAATTCACTTTTTTCATTGCTCGAGTGCTCGGTAATGGGATCAGGATCTGAGAAAGTGATTTAGTCTGTAAAAGCAGAAAGCAGCAGGATTGAGGCGTAATGCAGGGCTTAATGCATCGTGGATGGAACCTTTTGTGGAGCTGAAATGTCAAAATGTACGATTCAGCCGTGAATCAACTGGTTTCTTTGACGGCGGTGGTCCAAGCTGAGAGGCTTTTTTTTCAAGCTACAGCTGAAAAATCAAAGTGAATGTTGGGGAGGAGACGCTGCAGGGAAAAAAGACCTTAAACAACAACCTTTGTTAAGTGAAGAAGGAGTAAAGACTTCCTGTTGGGCCCAAAGACAGAAGGTATTTTAACCCTCTGAATCCCAAACCAAACTGGCAGGAGCAAATATAAAAAGCACTTATTTTTTACTAACTATCCGTCCAATCCAAAACCTAAAAAAACAGCGTAATTGTCAGGTTCCTAATTTTTCAAGGGTACCCAAATGTATTATGAGTGATGTAAATAAAATGTGTTAGCAGAGTGGAAAAGACACGAGAATTTCATCAACATCCCCTTTATTATTATGATTATTATTTTTTTAAATTGCAAAAATTCAACCGTTTTCTCTGGCTCAATTCTGTAAAAACACACGAAATCTATTTTTCTGCTTTCATCAAGCAAATTTCATTTCACCGCAGGAGTACATAATTGACTTAAACCAGCATACAGTCATGGTTTTACTAAAACTGTGGAGGTGTCAAACTTCACTGTGTAGAGAAAAAATGTGACAGGAGCAAAAAATAACCAGAAACTTTGTGCGATTCCAAGGGTTAAATTTTTAATTCCTATTGGTTGAAAGCCCAAAGCCTGATGGTAAACAGGTGAAAAATGGCATCTAAGGGAAGGATGATTTCTAAAGAAAAGAGTGAAGACCGTGAAGCTGAAACATGGAGCTAAACTGTCTCCTGCTTTAAATGTATCAGTGGAAAGTTTCCGGCAGCTTCTCCCTGTGATCTGAATCTTCTCTGACGCCTTTGAAGACTTTGACTCCATCCCAGTGTCGGATCTCAGACTTCAGCTTTGATGTCTTCATCTCAAATTGATGGTTTCACACCTTTTTTTTCTTCTTTTTTTGTAACTACTTGTCCTTTGCTTGACCCTAAATGTCTCTTGCGGTGGCGAGTCAGCACATTTTCAGACATTTTGTTCTTAAGAGAGGCACTTTTGATCACAGTGAGGCACATTTTGTTCAAAAAGTACTTCTTTAAGACTCTATTCATAAACTTCAAAGCACGTTTGAAGAGTTTTTCGTTGCTTTTTCAACCAATAAAACTCAAATTCAGTCAGAGCTTTCTTATCTTAGCTTTCATATTCCAAATCTGCTTCAATTTGGGATCATTTTGCTTATTTTTGTGGTAAATAACCCCAACCTGAACATGGTAGACCTTCCTGCGCAGCATCCTCAAAACTCTCCCCAGGGATCCCCCAAACTACACCTCACGAAGAAGAAGAACAAAGAGACGCAACATCTTCAATCCCCTGGAGATTATTCCTGCGGCGCGGCTGAGTGAGAGTGTGTGTGACAAAGAGGACGATTTGGAGATGAAGAGGAAGAAGAGGGAGGGATGGAGGGACCAGTTTGTTATCCATGGAAAGAAAGAGAGAAGAGTGTGAGTCACAGAGAGTTGGAGGAGGAGGAAGGGAGAGAACTTAGAAGGCTGCATAAAACGATGAGCGCGCTTATTTTCCAATTAAACCTTATCTTTGCGCTTGGTTCTGTGTGTGTGTGTATGTGTGTGTATGTGTGTGTGTGTGTGTGTCACTGCTGTCCGCCATTTTAATTGGACACAGAAGGCTATCACAGCTCTGCATACAGTGCTGCTGTTGTCCTCACACAGCTGTGTGTGTGAGTGTGTGTGTGGAAGTGTGTGCAGATATGAATTTGCTGCATTGTGTGTGTGTGAGGAAAATGTTGCATGCATGTTCTCTTTCCAGCTTGTGTGTGTGTGTGAAGTCAGAAAGTGTGTGTGGGTGCAGGGTGACAGCCGAGGGTCAAAATATGTTCTCTCGCAGAACAGAGCCTTCCCTTCAACACCCACAATGCAGTAGGGGGGAATATTTGCATTTGTCTGCCAGGCACCGATGGGCCAATGAAATCTCACGATGCTGCCGTGTCAGCATTCCTGTCATACCAGCTGAGGCAGAGAGTCAGGGAAGGGTGGCTTCAACTTAACGGGCTGATGCTGTATGAGCGTTGTACGTGGAAGCTGTCACTTGTCAATCAAAAGGAATGGGCGGGGCTTAAGTGGATCAGTGATGAAAACACACTGAAAAAGGTGAGCAATAAAGCAGGAGACCACACCTCACCTTGTACATCAGCATACACAGACCAGTCAAAAAGGAGTCACCACCAAAAATAATAGTTCAACCCAGGTGGCCACTTTTTTTTTTTGGCCAGGTAGTGTATCTGCCAACGATTTTTCATGGAAGACCTTGTAAGATCATTAATCATGATTGAAATTCTGTCATCCTCCATTTCTGACCCGTCATGACCTCCAGGATGTCAGGAGAGGATATCAATAGAATGGTTCAATACACAAAGCTCTGTGTGTGTGTGTGTGTGTGTGTGTGTGTCCCACCTTCCACTGTGCGAGCAGGTTCCTGGCGGCCGGTTGCTCCTGCAGCCTCTCCTTGTTGGTGGCGTCGATCAGGACGTTGCAGGTGGTCTCGGCCTCTGTGAGCCAGTTGAGGAATTTCTCCAGGTCGAGGTAGAACTGCTGGAGGAGCTTCATGGCGGCGTCCAGAGCGGCTTCTCTGTCTGAGATTCTGCGAAACAATTCACAAAAGAAAAATAAATTGAGGTGAAAAGTAACACAACATGATGGGGAGGTGTAGGTGAGTGTGTGTTTACCGTTTGCTGATGTGAGCCCAAGTGGCAGCCATGTTGTCGTTGACCTGTGTGACCCTGTGCGTGTCGTCGTTGGCGTACAGCGTCAACAGCTTATCTGCCATGGCGTTGGTTTGGTCGACCTGTCCCTGCCACTGCTGCAGCTCCTTTGCAAAGAGCTGAAGAGGATGGCGGTAGAAGATGGAAGGAAGAAAGGGAGGGAGGGAGGGAGGAATAAAATTGACAAGCGGAGCCGATTGTAAAATGTGATGATTCACTTTCAGCATCTAAATGTCGTTTGACTCATCCTCGGTATGAGAAATGTCACATTCCAGAGCCATCTGTTTATAAATCTCACCAGCAAGGTGGAGGGATGGCGTGTGCGTTCACTTAAGAGTAATTCACAAAGCTAATTATGAAGCCAATGTGCTCCTCTGTAATTTCATGCTGACAGTAAAGCGAGGTTCACACCGACCTTCAGTTCAGCGTTTTGTTTCTTCAGCGCGTCCACCGTGTAGGTGACTTCCTGCCAGGACTCCAGCCTCTCATTGGCCTGCTTGATGAGATGATCCACTCCTTTCCTGGCGTCCAGCCAGTCGGTGGAGTCCTGCAACATGTTGAGGAGCTGCTTGGTTCTGTCTGACAGTTTGGTTTGAGAGTCTTCCCAGTGAGTCTGAAGTCTGTCGACTACAAAGAGAGGAAGGAGAGGAAACTTTGGTAACACTTTACTTTACAGCTCTGCTAATTTCATGGTGGTTAGGTAACTGTGAGACAAATTCACATGTAACTTCTTTGAAATAAAGTCTAAATTTAACTGTAAGTGAGTCATATCTAGTAAGTCACTGATTTTTCCAATTTTTTTGAAATTTCCTCCAAATTTCTGGGTAATTTTCTGCAGCTCCTGTAAAAAAAACCCAAACCTATAGATCCGTGGAGTGTGACTTACTGCGCTCTGTGATGGCGTTACGAGTGTCCTGATTGCTTGTTTTGTTCTTCAAGTTCTGGGCTGCAGTAACTTGTCTCTCCAGCAGGGGGCGCCGATGGTCTAGCTCCTGCAGAGACGCCTGTAAACACAATCCATGCACGTTTATTATAACACTAACTCGTGAACTAACAAACTGATTTGTTTCTTCTGGTGAGGAGTTTCACCTTCAAACTGGTGATGTTTTCGTGGATATCGTCCAGGTCCGCCACCACCACACGCTTGTTCTGCACCATGTTATCCAGCATCGTCAGCCAATCGGTGAGCTCGGCCCAGGATTTGTTGAACTGAGCCAGCGCTGCAGATTCAGGCGGGGCGCTTCCTGTTAGACTCTCAGCTGGGACACACACAAAAACACACACACACCATATGTTTTGACCTTTTATCTGAACTCTGGGACTCCTCTTTGTTTGTGTAATTTTAGGATAAACGCACAAAGAAGAAGTGAGGAAAGATGACTCCAGATCTGATGTGAGCGTCCTCGTTTAACTTTATCTTCCAGGACAGATGCTCCATTAAAGTGTTTATGAAAACGCAACACGTACTCCTGCTCCTTTAATATTTTAAAATCAAAGTCACAAATAGGTCTGCAGAGTTTATCTTTATGATCCCTGCAGCTTGTAATTTGAACCTATTCATTATTAAATCCTATATTGACAGTTTTTTATGAGAGAAGTTTTGCCCGTGGCCTGAAGGCATTTAATCTAACGAGTCTCTGCACTAACATTAGACACCTGGCAGATATTCAGTGTCTGCTTTAATTTGATGGCAGACAGCAGGATTTTCATACATTCAGACTTTATTAATATTCAGGGTGAGGATGCTGCTGCATTTTTCACCAGTGCAGGTTAAATCAATGACGCTTGATTCAACGGATGCAGAGTTTCATCCACATCCCCGACAAAAATCAATACCCCTGATGAATTTTTCCGACTGGCTTACTGGCTTTTTGGGCGACCAGCAGAGCGGCCATCCTCTCCTTGTGCTGTCGCAGCAGCTCCAGGATCACGGTCCAGTCCTCCTTCAGTTTGATGTATTTTGCCTGTAAAAGTGAAACATAATGTGAAGTGGAATCCCGTTTTTTTTCTTTCGAAGGTTAAGAAACTGTAAGGGTGTTTGATTTCCTCACCTTGTCTGCCTGGTTGGGAGGATTGTCCTTGTAGAGGTTCTCTGCTCGCTCCAGGGTTGACTCCACCTCCGGCTGCTTCACCTGCACCTCCTCGATGAGCTGACGGATCACACAGAAAGAGGGTAAGGCAGCGGTCGCCACAACTGTCTGAAACAATGGGCTGAAGTGGCAGCTTGGAAGTCATAACACCATCTAAAATGCCTGTTTTGGAAGCCAAAATACAGGCTAAAGTGCCCTGATTAGAGCCAAAACATACTCTAAAGAAGCCTCATTGGACTCATCATAACACTAAAGCTCTCTCATGGGAGTTGAGTGTCTTCTTAGGGGACAAAAACACACTCTCAAGAGCCTCATGGGAGCCATAAATGGGTGATGAAGTGTCCTCTGTGGAGCCAAAATGTGCTTAAGTGCTTTCTTACCCTGGGTGGTGGCTCCTCTGGAGGACTCTGCTCCAGCTTAGCTCTAGTGTTTGCAGCCCACCCTGACAGGTCGTCCAGCTGACCCTGCAGCTTCTCCAGCTCCTTCAGAAGACCCTCGATCTCCAGCTGCCGATCAGGTAGATCCTTGGACACCTGAAGAAACATCCACACAGATTTGTACCCAACACTTAGAACAGTCTTGGCGCACTCCAGCACTCACTCATCTGCTGACCTGAGCCCAGCGACCGTTGATGATGCGGATGTCTTTCTGTCTGTCGGCGGGGAGCGTGATGTGTTTCTGTCTGGAGTTCAGGTCATCCATCGCCGCCTTCTTGGCAGGCAGCTCCCCCACACGTGCCTTACACACACACACACATATTCAGGAGTTAATAAGAAATCACTGAAGCAGCAGCTCAATGTAGGACACACACTCGCTAACAAGGATTTTTTTGAGGCTGGTTTTCAGAATGAAACATTTTAGTGTGTTGTTTTAAGAAATATTACCCTGTGAGCTGATTAAAAAACCCACACACTCACATGTTCACGCATGGAAACGTTATTTTCAGACATGAGTGTAATAATGAAACTGGATCTCTTTACAGTGTGAAAGCAGCTAAATTAAGTCACACACCCACACATGTGCACAGAGAGAGAGAGGGAGAGAAAGAGAGGTAAAGAGAGAAGGCTCAGGGGCTACCTGGACTTTGCCCAGAGTGTCTCTGATGTGCTGCGGCTCTGCAGGCTGCAGGGGGATGGCCAGGACGCCTTCTGCTTTGTCCAACCAGCCCAGCATGGAGCCCATGTCCTCCTGCAGAGCTGCTGCTGCTGTGCGCGCCTCTGCAGACCTGCAGGAGGGATTAGCAGGAGGAGAAAAACAGGTAGAGGAGACAAAAAGCAAGAATTCACACAAATCCAACACCGGGGACACATTTGTTCCCACAAAGCACTGTTTCAGGGGCATTTGAGGAGAACACAAGCATGTTTTAATCCATGACCTGCAGTCACACACACTCTCACACACCTCCTCTTGCGTTCATTGAGCAGCTGACAGACGTCAGCCCAGCGAGTGTTGAGTATTTTGAGCTGCGTCCGGAGCCGCAAGGCGTCGTCTGGTGTGCTCAACTGGCTGATCTCCTCTCCTGCAGAGTTCACGCGAGCCAACACGACTTCCTGGAGAGGTATAGCCTCTGTCAGGTCCTGTACACACACACACACACACACACACACATACACAGACATTAAAGGTAAGGCTAAGCAGATTAAGGTCAGTGCAGTGTCCTCACAAGTGTATAAAACCATGTAAAAAAACACTAAGATTGGTGCTGCTCAGGTGGCAGCTTGTGATTCAAGGTACCAGATGGTTCTGTCTCTGTTCAAACACACACTTTCTCTCTCCCTCTCTCTCTCTCTCACACACACACACACACGGGTTGGCACTTGAGTGGCACTTGGACAGCGCTTCTCTGTCTGTGCAGGTGGACACTGAAAGCTGATCACAGCAGCTCAAAGTGGAGCAGGCAGGACCGATGATGCAAACACACACACACATGCGCGCTCACACACACATGAGAGGGCTTTGTATTGAGTGCATCCGTTTAACCAGAATGAAAACAAACCGCTGGAGCTGACTCCTTTTACGTTTCCAATCTAAATCACACTCCTTGTTGTAATCTTTGGGGAAATTGCTTCTCGTAATCCTTCAGGTCGAGGTTTTTGGGGTTGATGTAACATGGAGATGTCAAAATCGATGACATAATATTCTTACATAAGATCTAAAAAAGGCATGTTGCTCTGTCAGACACTCACTGAGTTTCCCTCTTGACGAATGCCATCTGTGTGTGTGTGTGTGCGTGCTGACTTCATGTGGGCACAAAAGTCTTGTTGCTCATGTGATCTAGGGCGACCAAATGTCCTCTTTTGCCTGGACATGTCCTCCTTTTTGGTCGTAAACTTAAGGATTTTGTAAAATCTCACAGCTCAAAATTTTGACTGAATAAAGGCAAAAAGAAAACATGTCAACAAACATTTTAATTTCCTTAACTGGCGGAAATGGTCTTCTATACATCACGACAGAAGATTTCACTTCATCTAGAAAAGGAGTTTTTGAAATAAATGTGTGGGTTATGTCTTTGGGGATCTTTGGGTAAATGTTTTTTATTCAGAATATGGTCACCTTATATTTTCATACACTGAGACAAAGGCCTGGTGCTGTTGTCTTAACTATTGTTGCCTGGTTATATAATCCAGAGATGATAACATGAAGCTTCACGTCAAACGGAGCATAAATGAATCACCATGGCACAAGTTTATGTCCTGAATGTCAGATTATGTCCTGATCTGATGTCTCAGGCCACAACATGTCACTTCTCCTCGGGTCACATCATCCTCCTGTGATGAGAAATGTGTCTCTTTATGTAACATGAAAGCAAGTTAGGGCTCAAGGGCACTTCAGCAGCATCAGTGGACACTGGAGGTTCAGAATGAGTCAACACCAGCAGGGATGCACTCGATAGTCGATGTGTGGGGAAGCTTGTTTTAAGATTGAGTGTGTGTGTGTGTGTGTGTGTGTGTTACCCTGAGGTGCTGTCTGTGTGCTGCCGGCTCACTCTCGGCCAGTTTCAAAGTGCTCTCTGCGTCGTTCAGCCACCCCTCCAGCTCCTTCTGATCTGAAACAAACTTCTGCCACTTGGAGTTGCAGTCCTGCCAACGCCTTGATGTTCACACACAAACACACACACAAACACACATTTCATTCAACTCAAGAGTGACTCAAAATCCATGCATCATATAGGCTTATATATATATAAAGCTCACTCTCCCACCTCCAGCTGGTCCGAAACACAGCGGCAGAGTTTCTAACTGGTTTTAAAAGACCACATCACATCCATCCACATCACCTTTAAAGCTCATTTAGCTCTTAGTATTTTTTATTTCATTTATTTATTCATCTAACTATCTAGTTATTTGCTTGGTTGCTCAATGATTGTATTCTTTTATCTCACTCTCTCACAATCCCCCCCTTTCTTTATCTGATATGATGTTGTGATTTTATTTTATCACTTTATCTTCTTTTTGCTGTCCGTACAATATTACACTCATTCATCACTTGCCTCCCCCTGTAAAATATTACTCGTCTTCACTTCAATTATTTGCCATGTTTTAACTGTAAAAGCACTTTGCAAACATTTGTTTTTAAAGCTGCTATAGAAATAAAGTTATCATTATTAATATAATATACACTACATGGCAAAAGAAAAAGTGGCCAAAAAAGGCTTTAGTTCATTAGGGGGCATAAAGATTGGACTCTGGAGGAATGGAAGAAGGTCATGTGGTCCTGATTTACTCTGTTCCAGAGTGATGGGCGCATCAGGGTGAGAAGAGAGGCACCCATCATGCCTAGTGCCTACTGTACAAGCCCTCTCCTTTTTGTGTGTGACCTTTTTAATTTCTTGGCCAGGCAGTGTAAATAAAAAGTGAATGTAGAGATGTCTACTTGAGCCTGTCCTGGTGCAGCTTGTTCAGCTTGTCCCAGTTGGTGCTGAGAAGCATGGCGGTCTCCTGAGTCCTCTGAGCCTCCAGAGGCCGAGCCGCAGACACCATCTCCTCTCTGCGGGCCAGCGCTCCCTCCACTGGGCCTCTCAGCTGCTCTATACTGGCCTTCACCTCCTGGATGTGCAGCAGGGAAGAGGAGAACACAAACGTTAGCAACATTCTCTCCATCTTCCCATGTGCTTTCTTTCATTTCTGTGTGAAAATGCGACCTTCTATCTTGTGCATGTTTTCATGAGGAGTCCTGAAACTCCAGCACAGTGCTGACCTTCAGGCAGTGCTCCTGCTGAGGCAGGTTATAAAACGCTGCGGGCCAGTATTCAGGGGAGTTCAGCTTGAAGTCTGTCTCTGACACTGAACGCAGCAACGCCTGCAGCTCTGTGAGGTAGTCCTGGACACACACACACACACACACATAAATATAAGTTCAAGAACACACAAAAAGGCAGAAATACAACTTCATAAATGAAAGAGTGTGAAATCATGCATGTTAATGTCCCTAACAAGGTTTCAAGGTTAGTGCAGCAGAACTAATCAGGAATTTTAATCATGAATGAATTTCATCCAAAATATTCCAAAGCATCCAAAAATCCTGATTGCAGATCAAATTTGGGATTTTGAAATCTCTACTCAAATACATAATTTATCCCCAGTTCATAATCATATTCAGGCTTCACTTTTAATTCATGAAAGCCTTGAATTTTGAGTCAAATCTAAAAAAATGAGATGAATATGTCAAATCAAAGGCCGTCTCCTGATGCTGGGATTTGGTTCCTTCCTCTCTGGTTCTGTGACACTTTTTAATCAAGCCTCAATAAATTTCATACATTAACTTAATTTGCAGCCTTTCAGAGAGTTAATGATCAATACCAGCTTTAAGCTAACAAGTACAAACTTAGAGTCGTTCTGTTTTGATGGCACAGGATAGAGAAGCTGGTTGTGAGCACTGCAGATCTAAGTGATGAAAGGCAGAGGCTCAGAGAAACAAAACATCCTCCAGCTTGGCAATAAAACACCAACAGAGCCTGATCCTGTGAGAGGATTTTGAAGTCAGTCTTCAGGTTTAGAGTCTCAGGCCCAGTAGTTCCTCTCGCTCTGTTTGGATGTCTTTGTCTAGACTGACTAATCTGAAGCTCCTGCCAGGAAACAGATTCCTCTCCAGTGTCTTAAAACTGACTGAGTGTAGGTGGACTTTCCAAATGTCATCACTCGTCCAGATACAGTATGTCTAAAATAGATCCTGGGTTTATGAGTGTCTCCCGCTCTCATGATCTCCTCACTTTCTTGGAGCGAATACACATCTGTACTGTTTTTGGCCTCACACAGATATTATTTATATGTTTTATTTGGCAGCAGAGTCAGTAATTCCTCAATGATGCACTGCTGCTCCGGCTCCAAGGAGATGAAAATGAGTAATGGCTTTATTTTGGTGCTGGCGTTTCTCTCAGCAGAGTGTGGTAACAGGGAGTTTTCCTGCGCTCTTATTTCGCTGCGAAGATGCAGAATGTGGGAGAAAGTGTAAGCATATTGTTGAAGTTTTGGAGCTAGAGTTGAGAAGTTGTGCCATCCCTGTGATTACAGTGTACCCACAGCAGCTCGGAGAGCGTGGGAAATCAAGTGCACCAATTACTGCTTAAGAGTCCTTGAGCAATGCACTGAAGTGCCCAAACAGCTTGAGAGGAGCAGCTCGGAGGCCTGGGCAGCTCCCGAGTTTACCCAACGCTGAGCAGAACGCTGCTGAATTATTTCTGAGCTCACCCGGAGAAACCAGCACGAGAAAGTTTGAGCGCTCAGATGTGTATTCGTCCAAGTTTGAGAGCTGGGAGAGAACGTGGAGGCTGCGTGTGATTGGTGGACATGGGGGAAGAGGCATGCAGTGACACAGAGCCAGACAGAGCAACCAATGAGATTCAACCATGTGAGCGTGCTTCACATGTGAACAGAAGACGGGTTTATGAGAATGTAGCAAAGAAAAACAAAAAAGCAGAGGGGAAAATCTTCATCTGGTTTCAGATTATGTTAGTTTTCTTCAATTGATACCACTTTTAGGACTCTATGCACAAATCTAACTCTATAAAATAACAAGTTTATCCTTAGCGATTCATTTTTTCACATTTTTAATGTTGCCCTTCAAGGTTATTTTAGTCAACACAAACGGACAAAAAATGAAAACGAAAGGTGAAAAACATTTTTGTTAACTGAAATAAAAATAAAAACGAGGCTTTTAAAAAAAAATAGAACTAAAACTGTAACTCGAGTTTACAAAACTAACTAAAATAATCTCAAATTAAAGAGAAAATAGCTTTAGTTTTTGTCAACCTGTATCATACAGAACATTTCACTGTTACTTAAATTGAGATAAACCAAATCTAGATTATTGTGATTAAAAAGAAAAAATGTTTTTTCACTTAAGTGTTTTAGTTGGTGAGGATGGAGCCAGCTTCCTTTTAAACTGTTGCCTGTGAATGTCCTCACATAGCTCATTTCATATTTTACTTTAGAATGAATTCAAAGTAACACGTACTTTTTGATCAATGTAGTTAAGTGGAGCCAACCTTATGCCCCATGGAACAAAAAATAAAAACAATAAAAACTAAACCAAATTTAAAAAAACAATTAAAACTACACTGAAATTGAAAACAAAAAGTCAAAATGAAATAAAAGTAAGAACTAAAGAAAAAGGTGAAACTTTAATACCATTGTTGCCCTTATCCTCTGATGTAATCTGTGTAGCTTTAGGATCTCAGAGTTAGTTGAATTGAGATAAATTAAAATCCTCTCAAGCAACCTTGTCATGCTCATAGTTAGTGGTACCAGTTGTTAAAGGGACTCATGCCAATAAATCTATTCTTTTGTTGCAGTATTGGTTTAGTACCTCTGTTAGTAGCATACATAAGAAAGTGGTGCCTCCTGAAACTCACACTTTGTCTTTTGAAGGGTATGAACTTTCCCTCCACCTCAACCCAGCGCTTGTTGACATGAAGCTGCCGCGGCTCCACTAGACTGCCGGCTCCAGCTTCTGACAGCTGATTGGCTAAGCCCTGCAACTCCTTAAGCTCCTCCTTCTTCTTCTCGAACTCTGAGCCAATTTCCTATTGGACGAAAACCAACCAGGGAAGCAGGAAGTCACTTACTATTGGCTAAGCCCAGGGGGGTCGGGGGTAAGCACAGAGAGGCATGTGGATGTACTTGAGAAATACACATTCTCACAGTGACAGTTACACACTTTAAATGAAAAACACATCCTTTAGCCACTGGCACTTCAACAATGACACAACACATCCAGAAAAAGACAGAAATCATGTTTGTGCATCCTGAGAGTATCAAGTATGAAACACAAAGTAGGAAGCCAACAAAGCCGTCAGACTTTATTTACATTTAAAGGAGTACAGAAGAATAAGAGCAGTGAGTGAGCAAATGAAGCACAGACAGACAGACAGACTGAAGACAGACAGACAAACAGGGAGGAATCTCAGTAGCAGCAATGAGAGGTGAATCTGAGGCAGGTCCACTTAGTGAAACGTCATAGTGATCATCTGAAAGTGAAAGACATGAAGAGTCAGGATGGAGACAGAAGAACAGGTGGAGGCTCCAGGAAACCTTTCTACATTTGGTCAACATTTCACCGCTGTGATTTAACCCTCTGAAACCCAAGCACTTATCTTTGAATGACTGGAATTTACAAACTGTTTTTCCAATCCAAAAACACTGGAAAAAAACTGGCCTCACTATCAGATTTTCAAGATTAAGATGGTACTTGAAATTCTGTTAAAAACAAGTAACTGTGAAAGTTGTGCCAACACCAATATTTGTCCTGTGTTCCTCAGGCTTTTTTTTTTAGGAAAATCTTTTTCCAATGGCTTTGTTTACTATTACAGCTCACAGTGAGTCATTACTATTAATCTCAACATGTTTCATAACTGGTGAAAACTCCTCACAGGAGCTTTAATCATATTTAATGACATGAGTGGAGCCTTTGTTAGTAGTTGCAGTCATTGTTTCTATAGATTAAAACCTAATTAGAGTTTAATGTAATGCATTTTTATGCCTCACTTGTAATTTATTCAACAAATAGTAGATCTCTACAGCTGTATTAGCATATAAGAGCATATTAGTATGTACATGTGCTTGTGTATGCGAGTTTAATGTTGAATATTTAATGCAGGCTTGTGCACATTAGTCAATACTTCATGTTTAATGCTGGCACACAAAGAGAGGGAGTCAGATTCTTTGTGTGTGTTCATGTTCTGGGCTAATAAAGCTGATTGTGATGCATGTTCGGGTTGTGCTGCAAAGATTTTCATGATGTATGATCCAAACGTAACACAGCGTAGCATTCTCCGTCTCCTTTCTGCTCTGGAGCTCTGGAGGTTATTTCTTTGAACAGATACCGAGACGATTTCCAGGAACAATTACTCAGACAGGAAAGCTTTTGTCCGACGGAGAAGAAAGAGGAAAGATTTTTCCGGTGAAATCAAGGATGAGAGGGAGTGAGATGAAGAGGAGGACACGGAGACTTAAGAGGAAAGATATTGCTTTGGTGAGTGTGTGTGTAAGTGTGTGTGATGTCACCTTGACCCTCTCTCCCTCAGGCGGGTCGGGCAGTTGGTCCACGCTGCGTTGGATGTCGTCCAGCCAGGCCAGCAGGTCATGTGACTTCCTCCTGTACTGGTACCACTGGGGAGCGATGGCTAAAGCCTTCCTGTTCCTCAGCACGCGCAGATCCTGCAAACACACACACACACACACACTCAGGTGTAGCAGTGATGTGTCATATCTGTGTGTGTGTGTGGTCTCAGTGTGTGTCATACCTTCACGGTGCTGTATTTGCTGTTGAGCTGGTTGTGTTTCACTCTGATCTGCTCCCTTTTGTCCTGATCCGGCGCTCTCTTCTGTAGATTCTCACCTTTCACCAGCAACTCCTTCACTGCACCTTCTTCGTAATCCTACACAACACACACACTTTGTTCACAAGTGCGCACACACACACTACATGAAAGAGAAGGAGCGTGTGTAGGTGAGACCTTATCCTCCTGGAAGTCCTCTTCCTTCAGGTTCTCTCCCTGCTTCACCTCCTCCTCCAGGAGATCCAGCCAGATCTGAGCTTCACTGTGGTACTGCTCCAGCTCTTTGGGGGTTGCCGCCATCTGATACCAGCGAAGAGAAAGAGAAGGATCATTAGTGGATGGAGGGAGTAAATTCAGCCCAGTTTGAAGTGAATTTACAGCGAGACTTTGAAGTCTGCTAAGTGAGACACTTAGAGAGGAAGTTTGGAGTGGATTTAGTGAGACTTTGAAGTCAAATTAGGGAGTTTATAGTTTGTTAAGTGAGAGTTTGAACTTAATTTAAAGTGTTTGGAGAGAGCTGGAGGAATATTTATGGGGACAGTGAGACCTTTAGAAGGAGAGATAAAAAGAGTGGTGAGAATATTCCGTCTCCTCCTTACCGCTCCAGAAGTGATGCGCTGAGCGATGGCGTCAAATCTCTGGTTGAGCTGCTCCACTTTGGGTCCCACCTGCGCCTGGCAGTTCTCCCCCCTGGTGGACATCAGCTCCTGAGCCAGAGCCCTCACCTCCTCCATCTTCCCCTTGGTGAGCTCCAGCTCTGCACGCAGCACCTGAAAGACAAGACACACGTCAGGATCAGTCTAGAAGCAGACGGTGAGATTCAAAAGAGAGGAAAATGACAGGAAACAAACCTTCAGCACGTCGTCATTCGGCCCCTGGCTGTCGATCTCATCCATCTTATTCTCCGCACCGTCAATCCATCCGTTCACTTCCTTTATCTCTCCATCCAACTTCTGCATCTGCCGCTGATAGTCCTAAAAGACACAGAGGGAGACAAACAAGAGAGAGAGAGTGATATCATGACTCTGCAAACACTTCTATTTTTGGATGAGCTATTTTTACATCCACATCTTGAAGTCTCCTGACCAGCAGCAGGTTGAGCCACTCCTCCGCTCTAGATGTGACAGCGATCCAGTTGCAGCGCAGCAGGCTGACTTTGTCGTCCACCAGGCCCCCGTTGCCCCGCAGCACCGCTTTGAGGGCCTCGGCGAGGTCCACCACCGCCTGGAGCTGCGGCTGGCGCTTCTCCGTCTCAGCGTGGATGGACTGGAAGAAGAAAACAAACAAAGATGTGACTCAGCATCAGGGGGGTTAGGTTTGTCTCCTGACCCCTTAAAGCACTCACCTGAGCCCACGCCACCTCTGCCTCCAGGTCGCTGGGCATCCCGTCCACAGCTGAGCGCCTCGTCAGCTCGGCGTCCGTGGCCGCGAGCCACTCCGTCAGCCCGTTCAGCTCCTTACGCAACTTCCTCGACAACTTCAGGCTTTTTTCCAGCTCCAGTTTGCTCTCAGTGACCTACAAACACATTTCAACCACTCAGCTCCAGTCTAAATCTCACTGCAGTGATCCCAAAGTAAGAGTGAGTGTCCTGACCTGTGAGCCCAGCTGGTTGTAGAGAAGCTTCAGCGCCGTCACTCTGTCGTCCATCTCTTTGGGCTGCTCCGTCTGCTGCCTCTGCACGATCTGTCTGCCTGTTTTTATCACTGTCTCCACTTCGCCTTTCACCTCGCTCAGCACCTTGTACAGCTTCTGTTACACGGAAACACACACTGAAGGTCAAAACTCAATCCTGGGTGGGGGCATGTGATGAAAAACACACGTAAGTGCCCTCTTTGGAGACAAAATGTGCACTAAACTACCCTCTTGGGAGCCAAAACATGTTTAAGTTCCCCTTTTGGAGACAAAATGCGTGCTGTAAAAATGAGGTCACGGCCTACACAAGGTTGGGAACCACTGCTCTAACGCCATACACGCTACCCACCATGCACTGCTCCAGCTGCGACTGCACCACATCCTGCTCCACGCTGCCGATCTCCAGCAGCCCCACTTGGCTTTTCACCCCGGCCAGGATGCGCTCGCACTCGGCCAGCCGAGCGTCGAAGTTGGCGGGCTTCTGGAAGAGGCGGAACTTGGTCCAGACGTCTGTTAACATTTTCTGCGAGGAGAAGGAGAAGGAGAAGGAGCGCAGATTAAAGCGTAAGACAAACATGAGGAAACAACGATAAGCAGACTGCAGAGGCAGATCCTGAGTGTTTTTGCGTATCCACCTGCTCAGATCTACTTGTTGGCAGGAGATCACTCTCACACTTCTCCTGAGTATATTACACACAGCTGGCACAACGTGGAGACGCTCATTAACTATTTAAATCTGCTGCCAAGCTGCCAGAACTCACAGTGCTGCTTTAACTGACCACTCTTTAAAGAAAAGTGAGGAATCTTCAAGTTTGCACATTTTTAAGTGCAGCTAAGTTTGCCTCCAGATGCAGACAGACTCAAACTCCACTGACAGCTCAGCAGAGAGGCTGCTGGGTAACGTAGCCTCCAGCAGAAGGAGCGCTGGTCTGCAGAGCTTCTCCAACTCGCTCAGATTTCAACCTTGGAGCTAAAACACAAATCTCACGAGGATTTTCCTGCAAAGTTTCCATCAATCTCTCTCTGCATTTGTGAACATGCACACACCTGAGTGAGGTCTATCTGTCCCATGATCCTATTGGACGGGTCTTTGTCCTGGTTTTTCACCCTCATGTCCTCCAGGGTTGAGTCAAAGCCGCTCAGCTCAGACTGGATTTTCTGTTCAGCACAAAAACACAGAGAAAAACCTTCAAATCCCCCCAAAGCATTGAAAGAAATAAGAGTTTAGATCAGGAAAAGCACAGATTTATCGATCATGCACTTGCTCCGTCTTCCCACAAGGGGGCAGGAAGAACCAAGGAGAGAGCAGAAGGTGTCACTTGAATACAAACACACACACACACACACTTTCTCTTTTTAAATACCAAGAGCCCTGTAATCACATATGCTCATCCACACCACTCTAATCCAATCATTCGCTCATCATCATGTGTGAGAGTGTGAGTGAGTGTGTGTGTGGGGGGTCTTTGTGTGTGTGAGTTGGAGGGAAAGAGGGAGATGAGTTGGAGGAATTAGACGTCAGAGAGAGAGGCTGAGAAGACAGAAGCAGTGTGTGTGTATAAGTGTGAGTGTGTGTCCGAAGCCGCTCCAGGCTTAATTAGGACCACAGAGAGAAAAAGAGCATTTGCCTCCCTCTCTCTCTCTCTGAGTCTCTCTGTCTGTCTTGAGTTTAGTGACACACACAGTCACAGAAGTACATTTCCACTCCCCCCTCTCTCCACCTGTCAGCACAGCTGTCTGTATTAATAACTCAATCTGACAAAGCCGGGATTGACAGCGTTTCATGAGTCAGCACAAACGTGGAAGCACAGCTGCTCGACTCAGGAGATTGATCTGAGAGCGTGGAGGTTTTTCATTTTAACTACCAGCTGAGTGCAGCCAGGTCCTGGGTAAGTGCTGCAGGTGATGAGATGGGCTGTTTATGCTTTGATTTCATCACAAGTTTGCATTGTTGAATGTGGTTTTAAAGTCGGGTATGGAGTCTGAAAATCTGTGTGGTTATCTTAGTGGGTTTATGTGAGATCAAAATTAAATATTGCTTTTGTTGTAAAGAAGAAGTCCCAAAGAAGTAAATGCATTTCTTTTCTGCTGCTGTGGGATTATCAGAGTATTTAGGAGTTTGAAAGGTCTCCGTGGGAAAATTTGTCATCCAAGAAATTAACATAACGCAATGGTGGGAGCTTGTTTTCCTTCCCTGTAATTCACACACACACACACATGCAGGCACACAGGGGATCACCTGGGCCTCCTGAGGGATCTGCTGCGCATCGATGTGGTCGGCGAGGTACGCGGTAAGGTGCCGGTCTGTGTTGGCCAGCGAGTCCTGCATGTTCCTCAGTGTCTTATCATTTTCCTGGGCCCACTGGACGCTTTTCTCCAGCTCCTTCTGCCTGAGCGCGGCCTGAGGGGACAGCAGAGACAGGAGTGAGGGAGGGGAAACATCAGATATGTTTGCATGAATCACCAAACCCAGTCCCAGCTCAGCAAAGTCCCTGGAAGAAGAGCTCCAAAATGGGAGGAGGTTTGGATTAGATGCCTGTTTAAGAGTCCTGAGGGGGAGCTCGGGGTGTTTCATTCACATATTTTTACCTCTTATCTTGTTTACTCCTGGATTTCTGCAGCCTCGCTCCCTCTACTACTCTTCAGAGGCAGGAATTAAGCCAAGAGATGAGTCAAAATGGCTCTGACTCATGAAGAAGCTCACAACAATCAGGTGTTGAGTGCCTGTTTTTGCTTCACCTGCTGCAAATAGTCACTCACGCTTATAGGGAATGAAACTACAGGGTTGTGAAGTATTTCAAGCACTTTGTTGCAACCGATGACTACAAAGGATCAGAAAATCCAAAGGAGTTTTTTCACCGCGATCAAGCTGATTCAACCGTAGAAAATTTGTTGTAGCTTTTGAAACCAAAGATCGACTCCCTGCATCAATTATTACAATCAAGCATGCACACTACATCCTACATCCTACATCCTACATCCTACATCCGCCTCGTACCCTCTTGAAGATCGGACTCCGTGGTTTCTCCCTCATGTCGTCTCAGAGTGACCGACCACATCAAACCGACTCACTAATTCACTCGCCGCTTGTCAATGAAGCAGCTCCTTTCCCTCCTCGCTCTCCTCCGCCCAAAGGATTAACCACACCAATTAGTTACATCACACACCTGCGTGGGCTGCGTGTGTGTGAGAGCGAGGCGGCGAGCGCGAGCGTATATGTGCTTACAGGTGAGCATGTTAATCCCATACAGACGGATAATGACTAAGTATAGCCCTGAGCCTGCCTCACCTGGGTCACACACTCACACACACACTCTGACACACACAGCTTCAGTGTGTTTTTTTCTCCTCTCTGTTGATAAAGTATGAAATGAGAACTCGAGCTGGATTAAATATTTAGACAAACATTGATAACAACCTTCCCTGTGGCGATGTAATCCATTTCTCCAGCAATTGTCGCCTCATGAATACATATTCTTATTAAACAGCCAGTTTCCCCTTATTACTTATTTCCCTCACACACACACTCGCACGCAGACACGCAGCGAGTGTAAACTTCACAGATAGGCCATCGCTGTTCGCTTAACTGCCTCGTGTTGGAAGTGCCGTCGGCAAAGCGCGGGAGGCGTCTCCGCAGCATTGGTTTTTCCGCCGTTACAAGGAGCTGAAATTAAAAAGGCAAACACGCCTCTTTGATCAGAGCGAGATGTGAAACAACACTTTTGTTTCTTGCATGGCACGCGTGGCTGCTCAGAGCGGCTTTATCTCCACACGAGTGTCAAAGTGGGACATTGATATAATGAGATTATGGACTTATTCTACTGTCTGTGGATTCACTGGGACCCTCTGTTCCTGCAGGAGGAGACTTTTTCAAATCACGTTGCCAATGAAAACAGAGGCCTGACCCCACCAACAGCAGCTTCTTCTTCTTCTCCTCTAAATACCAACACTGTTTCAGGAAGTAGCAGAAGCAGAGCAGCTATGTTAATGTGATGATTCTGACCTTTTATAAAGAGACCCTGTGGAGTTTTTCTTATAAACAAACAGAATTCCTGAAGGCAGTGAAGTGCACAGACTTTTTGAAGGGCAGGAGAAAAAAAAAAAGGCACATACAGCGCGTTATCGAATCCCGTTAACACCAACTAAGTGTTTTACCACCCAATGAGCACCTTTGTGTGTGTTTTGGCGTCCAAGAGAACACTTAAGAGCATGTTTTTGCACATTTTGGCTCCTACGCAGGCACAGTGGGGCACCTTGTGGCTCCCAAGATGGTGCATGAACACATCCTTTTAAACAATTGGGTCATTAGGGAGAGGTGCAACCATTGCCTTAAGGTTTGACAAACAAGCTGCAACAAGTCTCTAAAAAGAATTTGTTATCACAGCAGACATTTTTACCCAGCAGGAATCATCACAACAAATACGACTGCAAAGAGACTTTTAAACTGGACGTGGAACTATTCTTGAGACCTCACCATCAAACACCATCAAACTCCATCAAACACCTCTGATCTGGTGACAAAAACAGATTTTAGGATAAGGAAACCAGGTTCTTTTGCTCTGTGTGCCGCTGTGGCTCCATCCGTCTTCCTCCACATTGTCACAAACAACCACATCAGTGACCACAAAGAGAGCTCGCACCGCCAGGCCTCATGTCACACACACTCATAAAAAGGACGCCAGCTTCTGCGATGCTTTCACACGCAGACAATACACACGATGACACTTCATCTGAGAGATACTGCAAAAACACGCACTCTCTCTCTGATGGGTAGACAAACAAAAGGAGGCTTATCAAGCTGCAAGGAGGACATTAATCTGGTTCCTTTGTGAGGGAGGATCAACCCAGCAGGCTATGAGTGTGTCACTGTGTGTGTGTGTGTGTGTGTGTGTGTACTGTAATCTGTCACTGAGGATCACCACAAGAGGCTGGCACCATTCAAGAGGGCTGATGATGGCCAGAAGCGAGAAGAGGGAGATGGTTGAGAGCACAGGTGGGGGAAAGAGGGAGAAGATGGTGAAGATATAAGAAGAGGGAGCAAATGCAGGGAGGGAGGGGGAGAGGAGGAAATGAAAAAGGGCGGAGGACTCGCTTTGGTATTGATTGACTTGTTTCTTAAATGTCAGAAAAAATATGAGACGTTTGTTGATGTTGTCATGAAATAACTATCATCATGTCTTTCTCTGTGATGAAATTCAAATGATGCAAACTGATTGCTGCTCTTTGACAAGCAATCACATCCATGTAGAGATATTTCCCTTTCATGTTAAGACAGGAGCTCCTGTATTTACATTTATTCATGTAGTGTTGTGACATATAGAGTCTCAGCCAAAGGACATGGAAGTAAAGGATCAATATGAAGCTGCTTGAATCTGCAGCATCCAGGGGTCTAAAGAGGCAGGAGTGATCCTGTTCTTTAGCTGTGAGTGTGCCGTGTGACCTACTCGGGCAAAAAGCTCGTCCCATCTCGTGTTGAAGGCGTCCAGTTTCTGCTGAATGAGCTCGTCCAGAACCCCGCCATCCATCAGCGTCTGAGCCAGTTCCCTGATCTGGTTCCTGTTGTCCTCAGGGTGTCGCAGGAGAGCGTCCAGACTCTGCAGACGCAAAAGAGAATCGTCAACTAAGATGAAACCAACAGCTTCAAGATAAAACTACACAATTCAACACTGTGAGTCACGATGGGAAAGCAAATTGAAAATTACGCCGCGTTAGAGAGTTAAGTGCTGACACGTCAAGGTTAAAAGAGGTCAATTAGTCCTTGTTTGTCTGACGCTGGTGCTTAACAGCTTTTCACACATTCACAGAGACACAAAAGGTCTGTGTGGTCGGCGTCGGTGGAGTGATGAGTGTAACTCAGCTCAGATAGTGGGTGGTGTTTGGAGAAGTTTGAAGTCAAAGTCTTCTCCTCCTCTTCATACTCACATCCAGCGCCTCCTGCAGCTCCTCCGCTCCTCCCTGCATGTTCTCCGTTTCGTCCAGTTTCTGCTCCAGCTGGTCCAGGAAGGCGTTCTCCTGCTCCAGGTAGGAGAGCAGCTCGCACCAGCACGCCCACACCTCCTGCAAGGACACATTGGAGATGTTGAGGCATGAGCACCAACTGATGGTGTCCTTGGCTGCTGATAGAAAAAGAAGCTTTTAAATGCCAAAGTGACTTCTTTCTACCCAAACAAGAGCCAGGAAAGGCATAAATAACTCTTCAGTTAGGGCTGCCTCTTTTAGTCAGAGGGCAGCGTCTGAATGTCAGGACACATTCCAGCTCAGACATCAGTCAATAAATGTTACAGAGGGCGCAAAAGCTGCAGCATGAGTGTGTTCACGCAGATCGCTCAGTGTCTGTATCAGGACAGAAGTGAAACTTTCTACGCAATCGACCTCGACTGTTTCAGGTTCTCCCGGGGGAGTATTTGGAGCCTGAGATACCTTACATGCAAAAATGTAATTATTTCCAGAAGGAAGTGGATCCAGAATCCTGCAGATTACATTAATTAGAGTGAGTTTAATAATCGTCCTAAACCCTTCCACGTCCCTGAATGTAATCTGAGCCTCTGCACAGCTTCCAAAGTTGTGTTTTGGAGCCGTAATCTGAAAGATCCCTCCTTGTTAGTTTATTGGTTATCACACCGCGGCAGGAAGGATTTATGCATCTCTGGATGCACAAATGAAGCGGGTGCATATTTTAAACATGGCAGAGCACACACAGCTTTATTAATTATGCTAATCTTCTGGCACTTTGACATGATTTTACGCAGAGAAAGCGTCACTGCTTTTATAAACTCCAGCCTGGTAGGATGTAGCGCTCACATTTATTCAGTTTGGATATTTGGAGCGTCGTCGTGACCTCCCTCAGTGTGAGCCCTTGGCTTAAAAAGAACTGTCAGGAGATGATTTCCAGGTGTCTTTAACCTTGTTTTTCCATGCTGTTCTTCCAATTTATCATCAGCGATAATGTGTGGTGCTATCTCCACAGCTTGTCTGAGGTAAATAACACGTTTCATTGTGCTATAAGTTGCTAGGTGCTGCCTCATTGCTCTGATCACTACCACCAGACGGGGATTTCAGCACCGTTTCATGAGACATAAACTCAGAGAATATCTAAAGCAGACTCCAGCGCCTGATGGGAGGAGAGTTTGAGCGGGTGAAACAACACGGCCTTGCTTCACCTCCATGTTCTGTAAACATGCCTCGCAGAGCTAACGCAGCCTTGGACATGACAGAACTTAGAAGAGAAGATAAAGTTGCTGATTTTACCTCCAGAGTTTTGCATTTTCCATCCAGCCGGCTGCAGAGACGCTGGTAGTTCGCCGTCAGCACGTCCAACTCGGAGCGCAGGGCGTCGTGGGCGGTCGGTGGGGCCTTGGCGATAAAGCTGTTGACACTGTCGGTCAGGAGTTTGACCTTCAGCTCCTTGGAGTGGACCTCCTCCTGAGCCCTCTGGTGGGGAATCAGAGAGAGATGTTAGGAGCAGGACTTTGCTTTAAAGTGTGTCACATGATAATAAGACAATGGAAAGTAGAGAGAAAAGAGAGACAAAAAGAAAGAGAAAGAGCAAAGCATTGCAGAAAGAAAGAAAGGTCGGAGGGATTGATGTCCGGACAAATGAATCAATGTATCTTCTGTTGACAAAGCCACCGAGTGTGAAGAGACAGAGAGACGGAGTGAAGAAGTAAGCCAGCGAAATCAATGAATGAAAGAGTGTAGCTAATACTTTCCCAAACACAGGAGGGAGGCAGGAGAGAGAGAGAGAGAGACAGAGAGAGAGGGAGGGAGGATTAGGAGAATAAACGAGTGAGCCGGTTCACGAATGGAGTTTCCTTTAAGCTGGGAGCCCAATGAAAGGAGAAGAGGGGAGGAAGAGGAGGTGAAAGGAGCGAGGAGGAGCAGGAGGGGGATTAGCGAGAGCAGGCAGAGTGAAATCAATTTTTAATTTTCAACTTCACTCTCAAGTAAACTTTCTTTCTTTCGCTTTCGTCTACCGGTAAAGAGGGGGAGGGTGACGGCCAAAGCTTTCGAGTTGATGTGAAAAGCAAATGGTGCCATAAATTTACATCACAAATGCATCACATTAAAGTTATGAAAGCTGAAAGAGAGAGGGAGAGAGGAGGAAAAAAAGAGAAGTGCAGTGGTGAATGAGGGAATCGATGCAGCGTGATAGAAAATTGAGGATGAGAGGGGAGAGGTGGGTTTGAAAAAGAGATACAAAGCTGTGAGAGAGGGAGAAAGAAGGAGAGCTTCTCTTTCTATTCCAGCGATAAAAGGAGAGGCAGACAGGGCTGTTATCGACCTGGAATTAACCAGGATGAGGAGAGAGTGACAGAGAGAGAAAAAGGGGGAGAACATCTGCAGCAGCTGCACAGACAGGGTCAGATTTGGGCTGAATGTAGGGAGGGATCAGGTGGTGATTATCCAGATGTCAGGGAATCCAAACACACCTCCATGGAGACCCAGCTGACACACAACTCTTCATATCCAGAGCTCACACACACACGCACAGGCGCTGTCGGCTTCTTAACATACATCCTACTGGATTATTAAACAACCCCACATCCTCACACACACACACACATACACACACCTTGAGCTCCTCCACAGCTTTGCGCAGCTCCTCAGGCGTCTTGTAGGTGAAGTCTCTCTCCAGGTAGTCCTCCTCCGCCTGGTTGATCCACTCCTGCATCTCCTGCATCTCCTTCCTCAGAGCCATGGTTTTGTCCAGGCCGCCTTTCAGGGCTGATTTCTTGGCGTAGGCCTGAGTGGAAGAGATCCAAACATAAACCAAGAAGAAGACATCACATGTTCAGAGAGAAAAGAAAAAGTGACGCACCTGTTTGCAGACATTCTCCCACTGTGCATTCAAATCATCCAGCTCCTTTTGGATGTACACGGCGAATGGCGGCTCGGCTTCTTTTTTCAGGTACAGACCTACTTCGTTGATGCCGTTGACGCTGGGCTGGATGGTGTGGATGTCGTTTACTAAGGCCTGGCCAATCAGAGCACAAAGAAGAGGTTGAAAAAGTTATGTACAAAGTTTCTTTTCTTTTTTTGAACATATTTTTTGGGGTTTCTGGGGTTGCTTTTATTAATGCGTTGCTTCCTCACCGTGCACTGCTCCAGCTGCTTCTCTAGAGCTTCAGAGTCTCCCAGTGCAGGCCACTCCTCGTTTAGAAACACGTCCACGTCCGCCATCCACTTCTTCAAAGTCTTGACGTCGTTCTGGAGGAGAGAGAGAGAGAGAGAAGAGCTGGGGTTAAAATGAAGATGTATGATAATGGATGGATGGATGTTGTGTTGTGATGAGTGGCACCTCAAACTGCATGAGCTTCGCCATGAGCTCCTGGATTCTCTGGGCGTTATCTGTAAGGGTGGAGCCCAGTCGTTTCCAACGCGCCATTATTGCGTCGATTTCAGTGCGATACCTGAGGAATACACACACGAAGCAGTTTAAAAATGTTCCTCTTTTTGATGTAAATGTTTAGATTTCTGCGCCTTACTTCTGGCAGATGTCTGGTGGAGCTTTCTGGAAGACCTGCTCCACAGTTGAGTTCAGGTAGTCCACCTCGCCCTGATGGTCCGCCAGCGCCATCTGCAGATCCTGGGGGAGACAGGAACAGAAAGAGCTGTTTTCTGCAGGATATTGTGGAGAGGTGTTAAAATTCTGCTCTCAAACAGCTTCAGGATGTGTTTTTGGAGCCTGTGTTCAAATTTTCATTCATCTGGACACAAGCTGAGAGCTGAAGTTACTGTTGCTTTATTTTCACCGTTTAATCAAGGTCACACAGAGGAAATGTTTACCCATCACTCCACAAATCTATCTCACATGTCTCTGTAGAAATAACCCCACACCTTCATATGATTTATCGGAAAACAATCCATCATGAGCTCCCTCCTGAAGCTGCTTCACCATCTCAGAGTGAGAAAGTGAGCTAGAAGGAGGCTGACGAGCATGAGAGGTTATGACTCCAGAGCTGTTAACATTTTGTAATGAAAGCCCTTTTTCACAAGCTTTGACTCGTCGGAATAGGGATGAATTACAAATGGAGCAGCAGCAGCGAGGAGGGGGCCCCAGCCAGCTTCAGGTGGGGTAGAAAGCAGCGCTCACGCCGAGGTGGCTCAGGGGCTTAGTTTAGCTTAGTTCAAGCACAGCCCTCAGACAGGACATCCGTCAGTTACCATGAATTACCCACAATCCTCCTGCTGCTACACTGAATCCAAAGCAGGGAGGCATTATGGACTCTCTTTGTTCAGAGTTTGGATATTTTTTCCCCCCGTGCTTTTTCTGAGTTGTAAATGTGTGAGTTCATGTAATGTCGTCTCATTCACAACACCCCCGTCAAAAAATCCCTACCCTTACAAAAAAGAAGTATTCTTGAGAATTACAAAATGGAAATCTATTTGAATTTCAAAGGAAAGTGACCATAACAAACACATCTTGAAATATCAGCCCAATATCAGATCATTAAGTTGCTCCATTGTTTTGTCTTGTTTCTCCTTTTTCTTTGTCTTTCTGCCCTTAGCTGTCACACTAATTTATCCTTTTTTTCTCTTTTCTCTTAGTTAAAAAATTAGTTTAAAAAACTCTCTTCTTGAGCCAAGTATGTGTACTTAAGACTTCTAAATATATTTTTTGGTAGAAGCCAAGTATGAAGACTTAGGCTTTTAAATATATTCTTTTGAGAATGAACCAAGTATATTTACATGCAACTTTGATAAGTAGATCAAAAGTAAACTGGAATTATATTGTCTTAAAGATAAGTATACTAATAGCATACTTCAATAAAGCTCTTTTTTGTAAGGATAATTAATCATCAGAGGTAATGACACTGAAGTGACGCTTCATGATTGAACACTGCAATCCCGTCTTTAATAACTTGCAGTATTAGCTGCCGATGAAATTAATGATCGCGTCTCTTGAAGGTGTCAGCTATCTGGACCAATCAGCTGTTTTTAATATCAGGGAGGTCAAGATTCAAAATAAGAGAACTCATTATTGGAAACATTAAAGAAAGCGGAGTGAGAGGTGACGCCGTGGACGCCACTCTGAAGCGTCACACCACTGTGGAAATAAAATTAATGACAGCTGATCAGCATGCAGAATGGATTCCCAATTATTATCTTCAATCCACTTTAATTAATCTGAGGCTACAAGGCTTCATCTCCCTGCTCGGCTTGGAGACCATTATCAAGTTTAACGACACACACACACTTCTCTTTGTAGTGTGACCTTCACTTAGGTCCAGATAAAAGTCAGTGGAGCTACAACAACAACAAAAAGAACAAAAGAGCTCCTATCCTTTCCTGTGGATTGGATGAAAAAAGACGTTTCTCTCATCCTTTGTGTCGCCTGCTGCTGACACACACTGCACTGGCTTTGTCAGAGCGTGTGTGTGTTTTTTCTGCAGGTAGATATTGTGATAAACAGAGACACTGATTCGCTCCACTGGGATTCTGCTCACCCGCCTCTCATAATTGAAACGTTGTAGACAAACACACAAAAACACACACACCAGCTCTGAGTTGCTCTCTGAATAATAAGAGGATGAAAGCTGAGCTTCACCATCCTGCTTGTTTCAGGAACTTCTGATAAAATTAGGAGAATAAATGCAGAGATTAATGAGATTAAAGTGTGAGAATTGATGAGGTGGAGGCTCTCGACAGCAGATGAAGCATCTCTAACATGTAAGGGTGTTTCACCTTTTATGAGAGTGTGAATAGAAAGTCTCCTGAATGAACAGGGAGTTCTTGGAGGCAGTAAATATTCCTGTATAGGTTATTCCCTGAGGAGATGCTGCTTGAGAGGCTTTTATCAGGCTTTGGAGGCAGGATACAGACTGTGCTCTTGTTGTCTGCTCTTTTAAAGCCTCCTCTGCTGCAAACAGGTGGTTTTGTCTCAAGAAAGCCCGTCTGAAAATGACCTCCTCCACTTTAAAGCTCCTTTTACAGGGATTTGATGTTTACAGCAGCGACTGGGGGGAAGTCCTGCTGTATCAGATCCACGCGCTCGTACCCACCAGGTTGTGGGTGTGAATCAGACTCCTACTTAATGGGGCATGTCATCTATTTTCTCTCCGGTCTTTATCCTCTGTCTGCTACCTCAAAGAGCAGCGGAAAAGCGGCCTTTAAAAGAGTGCTGCTTTGGCAGTTTGGCATTGCCGGTGGCAGTATAAGTTTACTGCGCGTAGTAAAAACTGATTACAGTGTTATACAGCCCCACAGGATCACAGAGCCAGATCCATTTTGGCTTTTTATGGGGATTTGTAAACAGATCGGAGCAGCGGCGTTGTTGGGACACAGAGGCGTTACACTATGAGCTGAATCACCGTTCACTTCAAGTGGATGATGGGATTACAGGAGAGCCGCGTTATGGCGTAATTAACTCTGATTCATACAACATCGTGAGCAGATACAGTCGTAGAAGCAGCAAAAACTCACTTACTTTACCATAAATGGCCCATAATGCATGATTTTTAACTCTGCTTTATAGCCTACAGATGTTTACCGCTCATTTGCATCAAAAGAATAAAGAGACATCATGGATTTCTGCAGCTTTGACAGCGTTTGCTTCCCAGGTGTGTGTGTGTGTGTGTGTGTGAGTGTGTGTGTACCTGAACGTCCTTCAGCCTCTGCTCCATAATTGGGTACTCGGTGACTGCCGTGGATGGGATAGCCAGCTTGGCCTCGCACTGCTGTAGCCATGCCAACAGCGCTGATATGGTTTCCTTATATCGAGCTGGGGGCAAGCTCTCCAAAACTACAGACACAAAGAGAGAAGTAAGACCCCCAAAAATGGGGCTGAACAATATGCAGAAACAATCTACCGGTAATCGCAATTATTTTTGGTAACACAAATTTCATCCTGGTCAGGAAATAATCACACAAACTATTGTTTTAATTTCATTGAAATTAATCCTGAATTTTTTGACAATTGAGTAAAAATCAGTTTGCAACTTCTTTAAAATAACATCCAAATTTAACTGTAAAACATTATAGGCCTACTTATACTTAAGTTGGATAGTTTTTGCCACCTTAGACTTATTTTTATTGCTTTTCAAGGCTGTTTCTTTCGCAAAGATAGTTTTTAACAGTTTGTCTCTTCGGTTGAGTAACACTAGTGTAGAGCAGAAACAGCAACTGCAAAGAAGTTAATCTCATATTCTAGTTTTCTAATGGGTTAAACATATATTGCACTTGCTGCTATTAGAATATTGCAGCAGGCCATGTTGGGGTTTAATCTAATTTGTGATGAATTCTGCAGCCCTGACCCAAAAGTGCAAAGCCGTAGCACTATGAGACAGACAGATGAGCAAAAGGCAGCTTGGATTCCTCTGACAGAGCTCCTTGGTTGGAGACGGCCTTCAGCTGTGTTTGACTGAGGCAGGAATCAGTCTGAGAGGAGTCAGTAGTGGACTGGTGTTAGGTATCTCCCCCTTGGCGTGGGCGTGCAGCACCAGGGAAGAGTCTGTCTGAGCCTGTCTGAGTCTCCTCGGCTGTCAGCATCTTTGAGTTTCCTCTTCTTCCTGCAGAAGTCTTCCCCCTAGGGTCATCCTCTCACTCCATCACTTCCTCCCTCATTGATATAAATAGCGCTCGTCTCTCGTCGTGTCGTGGCATCTGCCTGACTTAAATTTGCTCTTCTATCTCATTAAGCCTCATCGTCAATGTTTTCCCTCCCAAAGCCTCAGAGAGCATCTTCACAGGCAAACGGAGTGAAATAAGCGCTTTAAATTGGACTAAGTGACTCACTTTGCTGGATGCTCACTGTGACGACAGGTGGAGAGGTGTTTCTGCATGAGTTTGTTCACACCATAGTGAGTCACTCAGCTTGTGGAAAAGGTTTAAAACCGGCGTGATGACGTGAAAACTCCAATCCTGCGATAACAAGGGTGTTTGTTACACTGAGGTCATTTCGCTAAAAAGCACATGATGTTTTCCTCAGAGAGCTGTTTGATCAAACTCAGCCTAGAAATAGAATAATCTGTCTGATATCAGCTGTACGGTGTGAGAAGTGTTGTTTTCTGCCAGGATGATCAAACAGCCGTCCGCTCTGTGCCGTATCCTGCTTTGTGGTGGTAATTGGCATGTGGATGATATAGAAACTGTGCTGTTTCCTGTTTCCTGATGTTCCTTGCAAGATGTCAACATGTTTGTTCTGCTTTCAAACAACAACAACAAGACGAAGCTGCTGGATGTCGTGGGAAGAGGCGTTCACAACTGTAAGTCTCATCAGAGCAGTTTGTCCAGAAAACAGGCAGAGTGAAGACTTTCAGAGTGGAAAAGACCCCTCATGTGGGCTGTGGAAGGTGCTGAAGCTACCCATCACTGCTTATCCTACACTTTTCTTTTCTTTTTATGCACAAGTTGTTATGTTTGTTTTAATTTCTTTTTACATTATTATTGTTTCTTTTATTGTTATTCATTTATTTCTATGTTACTCTCTCACCTTTCTGTCCTTTTTGTTTAGTCGTATACACTGCCTGGTCACTCGAGGTGGTTGTAGGGGGTAATGTGCGTTTTAATGAAAAATCTTAAAACGAAAAGAGCATTGAAAAACATAAAAATCTGATTGTGCAACTAATAGCAGCAAATGCCTGACTTTTAAATGGAAATCTGATTGGAATCTATTTCTAGGAGCTGCTTAATAACTCCTATAAAACAAAAAAATGCTTCACTTTGAATTTAGCCTCCCTGGGTAATGGGAATGCCTATTTTGATAAACAGTGGACTTCTTACAGAACTTTCACGTCTGTTTCACAAGTCATGATCGCTGCTTAATGTCTGTGGGGCAGCAGGTCTGCGACGAGACGCCATTCCTCATCTGAGGATGTGAGGATTTAACTAGAGAGGCAAAGACTCGGTGTTAAAGTTTATGATTCTAGTTAAAGATGTAAGAAAGTGAGAGGAATATTGAGAAGAGAGCTGATAGGCAGCCTCCTCTTCCTTCATCTAAGCTCTAAGCTCTCTGATTTAATACGCAAACGCTGTGCTGGCTCTTTAACAAGTGGGAGTGAGGGCAGATAAACAAACACAGGTCAGCACAAAGCAGCATGAATCAGCACCTCTCCTCACTCACTTACTCACTCACTCACTCACCCAGCTGCAGCTGCCTCTCTCTCTCCCTCAGGTCCTCCAGCACCTTCAGGTAGTGCTCTTTGAAGGCCACGATGTCGGCGTCCAGGAAGTCAGATGGCTCCTCCTCTCCTTCCTTGGCCTCCTTCAGCTCCTGCAGACGCTTCTCCAGGAGCTCCACCTGCGGCTGCAGCGCGGCCAGGCGAGCCACCTCCTCCTGTGGGGGTGAGGAAGGAGGAAACAGTGTAAAAACTGCTCCATAAAGTCTGATCTGAAGAATCACGTTTATTCACTCCATTTGCCTTCTGCTTGTTCAGTTTTATTCCACAGAAAAAGTTGAAACCCAGTTGATAATGAACAGGAAACCAAGCAGGAAATTGAACCAGCTCAGCAAAACTGCAACAGAGCCGTGGAAGTATTTCTGCTGGAGTTCAAAATGTAGAAAGAAGAGAGACAAATCACTGCTTCATCAGCAGAGGGAGGAGTGCAGCAGCATAAATGTTTCTGTAATTTTCCAGCACTGTTGGACAAAGTTTGCTTGTCGAGGCAACAGAGGGAGCAACAGAAACGTGTCGTCTCTGCCAGGTCTGAATGCAAAGATGTGTTGGAAAAGTTGTGTTGTGTTTGTTTGTTAGCGCCAGGGCTGAACGATCCGGACAAATAATCTAACTGCGATTGTTTTTTTTTTTGTGAAACTAATTCAGGGTCTTCTATCCTGTGTTTCTAAACAAACACATAGTAGGAAATGAACATGGACATTAATTATGGCACGACAACAACCCATGACATTTCTATTTGCTCCTTGTGACTGCTTTCTAGTCACTTTCCCCTTTTTTTCCACCACTTTTGGCAGTTTTTAGCTACTTTATGACTTTTTTATAAGTTTTTGTTGCTTTTTGGCTACTTTTACCACTTTTCACAGTTTTGCAACACAATATTGCAACAGGGTCATTTCCATTAAATCTAATTCGTGATTACTTGCCCAGCCCTAGTTAGTGCTGCCTCTCCTCTTTAAGACTGATGTTTGTGATTAAAGGTGGAATTAATCCAGAAATCAAGCAGCTGCAGATGCAGATAACTTTGACACAGAATGGAGGGAAAGCTGGCAGAGTGAGACTAAGTAGTCCAGCCTGATTAAAACCACTCTGACTTCAATGGATACCCCGCTTTAAATACAGGAAATGACACAAGCCGTGCACTCAGGCTGGTTTCAGTCTCCTTAAACTATCCCCACTTATCCTCCACAGCGTGACTTATTCCCGTCATGTCACATAAAAGCTGAGGAGGATCAGCCCTGGATTGAGCAGGTAAGGCAGGTTAATATTCACCAAAGCGTCCTGAGGGGGTTAAAGCTCCGTCTGCAGCTCCCTCTTATCCCCCTCTAACAGATTCAGAGTCAACGCTGCAGCCTAAAGCCAAGAGACACGCTCCTTATTCATGAGTAATGTTAGAAAACACAAGCATTTAGAAGCTGGACGGAATATATTTTCATAAACTAAACAGTTGGCGGTGCGATTCGCCGGCAGGAAGGTCGTTTTAAAGTTTCAGTAAATATTTTATTTCCTCTGAAGCCTTTCCTGTTTAATAAAAAGAGAGGAGCTTTCTGACTCTGTGTGTGCGTATGTGTGTATGTGCTCTTGTTTGTGTGAACTTGCCTGCAGCAGATGCTCGATGTTTTTGGAAAGGAATCTAATTTCTCTTTCTTCTGCTTCATCTGATGACTAATTTCTTTGTTAAACTCTCTCTCTCCCAAAACTCTGCGACACGTGCTCGTCTCTCTCCTCCCGGTGTCCTTCCTTTCACTTTAATTACACCTCTTCATCTCTGTTTATCCAGGGCTGCTGTCACTCCTCCTCTCCACTTATTTTGATGTTATCAAAGTGTTGGAGTGTGTGTTTTTCTGCAGGTCAATACCACGCCTGCTCCTCCACAGCCACATTTGGTTTGATGCAGCCACATTGAATCTGTGCAACACCTTTATCCCTCCCCTTAAATTGCTAAATTGGCATCGTGGAAAGTTTTCTCAATTACGTCTTTAAAGGCTGCTTTTCACTGAGTATCTGGGCTTACACAGACAACTCAATCATCGTGATGATTTTCAGACAAGTAATCGAACACTAAGGAGAGATTTTCTTTATCCTTATCTGATAAACTCCTCTTAGTTCAGGTTGGGTTCAAGTAAAGAAATAAAAATACTTACATAACATTGCTGTGACAAACAGATGCATGAAAAGAGACAGAGGTTTCAACAAGTCACAAAATGACACATAACATCAGCGAGGACAGACGGACAAACTTCACTTCAGATTGACTCCACCCACTCACCCGACATCGCTCCAGCTGCACTTTGAGCGGCTCAGGCTCTGACGCTGGAGGCGCCTGCACTTTGAGCCAGTTCTCACTGCTGTCCACAGCCTGCTCACACTGCTCGTACAAGCTGTAGAAGGCCAGCACCTGCAGGACACACACACCAAAAGGTTTAATCCTTACCATTTTATGAAAAAAATAAACTTCACACCCATCTGGTTTCTCTGACTCACTTAAAAAAGTCCTTTTTCTCTCTATTTCATTTCTATACATTTTAAAACAACTGCTTTCAGTCTCAAACTCTGAGTGGAACTACAGAGACCAGCATCCTTTGCATCCCATTTCGTGAAGTCCATCTAATTTTACCTGCTCCTGCTCATGCTCCAAACATGTCTGGCTGGCATGTCTAAAGCTGGAGGAGGCTGCTCCTCCACAGCAGGTGACAGCTGTGGTGTGGTGTAAAGGAGGTAATAATAGTAATCAAAGCGTGGGGCTGTGTTTCTGTGTTTACCTTCGCCTGGTAAGCCAGCCATGCCAGCCTGTCTGCCAACAGGGCACAGAATCCCACCCAGCGCTGGTTCAGCTGCTCCGCTGCCTGGGCAATGTCATCAGCGCGGCTTCCCTCTGCGGGGCGCAGAGAGAGAGAGGGAGAGAGAGAGAGAGAGAGAGAGGAAACTGTCATAAACACACACAGGCAGGCACATGCATCACAGTTCACACAGGCATGACTTGTCTCTCTGCAGGGGAGAGGCAGAACACAAACAAAATCTGTTGAATGTCATCTGTAGGAGAGCTGAGGCGGCATTATTCTCCTTTATTCACTCACAGGCACTCTTATGCACCGCTAAGTGACATTTTTTGATCCAAATAGGCGATTAAAAGTGCCAGGAGGAGTTCAGTGCCTGGAAAAATCAAACCTGCAAGAGGTTCTGGGAGATAGAAATCAATGCTAAAGTTGTAAACAAATGGCTCCTGCTGCCTCTCTCAGGGTGAGCTGGATGCTCGATGACCTGTTACAGTCAGCAGTCTCTCACATGTTTCTGAAGATGCTTCTTCTCTTGCTGGAATCAGAGCTTGATTATGCTCCATGAGTCAAAGTTCAAACTTTGAATGTTCTTGTTGAAATGAACATTATCGGAAACGCTGTGCTGAAATTCGACGCTACATTTCATAAGTTGAGTGATGCTGTGACATGTTTGGAGCGCTGCAGCAGCAGGAGTAGGAAGAAAAAAAACAGAAAAGCATGAAGCCAGTGTTTCTCTGCTTTCAGACCAACAATTGCACAAGGACAGAGGAGAGGACGGACGAGAAGAAACATCTCTCTCCCTCTCTTTTTCCCCTCAGTTCCTCTCTCTGACAGTGTTTCTATGGAGACAAGGGGAAGAGGGTGGGACAGGTGGAGGGGTTGCCATGGGGACAGACAGGGTGTGCGTGCATGTGTTTGTATGCATGTGAATCTGTGTGTGTGTGTGTGTGTGTGTGTGTGTGTTACCCTGCTCGACCAGGGTCTGCGCCGTTCGCGTCGCCTCCTGGAGCTTCCGGTACTTCTCCGGCCGCTCTCGTTCTATCGCCTGGAGCAGAGAGGAGGAAGCGGAAAGAGAGTGAGAGAGAGAGAGTGAGGGATGGAGAGTTGAAGGACAAGAGGCATCAGCGACAACAAGCAGAATTATTATTTATCGCGGTGAAAGATTGAAAAGCTGGAAAATCAATGTTCAATCCTGCTCTGACTGAATGAGACATGTCGCGCTCACACACCCCTGACGACATTCACAAGTGGCAGGTAACAGAAATTTGAGGCTAAGACAAACAATGAAGAGTCTTTCATGCCTCAAAGTCCACACAGTCATGGGAGTTGTAGTCTTTAGCTCATTTATTCTGAAGGATTTGTTGGCTCATTGATAATTAGAGCCTCACAGTCACGCCGCTCTGCGCTGGGCTTCATCTACAGCTTGAATTGTTTATCTTCAGCTGTAATGAATCAGCGAGTTTTTGGAGAGTGTGAGACGTGTTCCTTATTCAGTATGAATGCGCTTATGTGAGGGGGTGTTGGGTAAATAAATGGTTCTTATTCTAATTTGAAGTTGTAGCAGATGGCGGCCATTTGTGTTAAGACGTAGTGTAAATACATCACGCTGTGTGAGCGATTATGCTTATTTTTATTTATTGTAAAGCCTTTTCTTTCTCAGATTGTGGTGCGTGTGTAACACCAGTCAGCTGACGAGCACTGGAACTCTATTATGGAGACTTTCCCACGTCTCATCCCTCGGCGTGGCGCCCCATCAGCACGTCCCGTCTGCATAATCACGCCTCAGAACGCCCGCCCTGGCAGGTGAGATTGCTATGTGGAAGCTAAAATTCATTTCCAACCACAACTGTGTGGCAGAACCTTGTTATTTCAGCATCATGGGGCCTTTGGAGATTAAACTCCATGGGGCGCCACACTCTCTCTCTCTCACACGCACACACACACTGGCTCACACACACACATGGGTACAGTGTTTTCACCTGCACTTTGTCATGCAGCTCCTGGATGCTGCCGTCCTTTCGTGACACAGAGAACTCGGGGCTCTGGAGGAGGGCCTCGCCGCGGGTCATGTAGCTGTGGACTTCTGTGAAGTCCACATCAAACCTATGGACATACACACACAAACACCAAAACACACACAGATATCACACTGAAAGTCAACACAATGAGATGTTTTTTGAAATCAGCTCCAGTCCTCTCTTCTTAAAACAAAACAGTAACTCTGTGGGAATATCACCTCATTATCTGACTAAAATACAGTTGTGCTCATAAGTTTACACACCCTGGAAGAATTCATATCTTCTGTACCATTTTTCAGGCATTTGGCAAAAAGCCTCCAGTCCCTGTAAATTCTTGGGCTGTCCTGCATGAGCTGAAGGTTTGAGTGCATCCTTTGTAGCTCACACTTGTAACACACATGTACACTTCTGAGCACAACTGTGTATCCAAAAAGCATCACTGCTCACTACAAACTACAACAAGACTCTCAGAAACTTGTACTCCACTTGTATTAGCGCCTTCATTCAGGCCTGGTCTATTATCAGCATCACAGTCTCATTATCAGATCTCTTCATCACCTACCTGCTGAGATAAGACAGCACAAACGGGTGCATGAAACTGAACATTTCACACAAGTTAGGAGAACAGCTTTTGATGTACTAATTAGAAATCAGAGATGACCTCCTTCTGTTTTTCTTACACACACTAACACACTAACACACACACACACCTTTTCCTGAGTTCTGAATCCACCACCACTTGTCTCTTCTTCTGCGGCGGCGGTGACTCTCGGGTCTGGCGCAGGGCCGCCACCTTCTCCCTTGTTGTCACCTTGGTAACTGTGGTCGTGACGGAGTGGGTCAGCTCGGACTGCTGGGCGAGGCTGACGGCAGATGAGAGCTGCAAACACACACACACACACAAACATACAGTTTTCAACAAGCTGCAGGCGACAGCAGGTGTCACGCCGCTTTACAAGGATCTGTCACAATCATACAGATCCCAAATCAGCACTTAACACACTCTCACATCTGTCTGAGCGTCTGCGCACACACGCGCAAACACACTTTGTGACCTTCAGAGGCGTTGAGTTCAAAATCGCTTGTAGCAATCACACATTATGGCGATGAAATGTAAGGCAGGAAAGTTGTTTCTATTCTTAACACCACTCGTCGTTAATAAAAGTACATTAACGGTGAAATTTGAGCTGCACAGCTTCCATGGAAACATGCGAGTGTGTAGTGGAGAGGGGTGTGTGTATAGGAGGTCAAACACTGGATGTGATAGCGCTTGATGCTTTTATTGTTTGTTTCTTATTAGAACAATGTGCCAAGTCTTGTTTTTACTATATGTGCATATTTCAATGTTGACAATACATCGTAACCTTCAGAGAACCAAGGAACAGGCTGTGTTTGTACTGTATGTGTGTCACACAGCCCATAACTTAGCCCGTCTATGTGTCCTGCTATTTCAGCAAAGCGTTTCAAGTCTTCATTGGATTGTGTGAGCATGATTTAAGGCTCTTCCTTCATAAAACATGCAGGAAACCAGAAATAAGCTCCAGATATTGAAAGTTTCAAGTATTCCAGTAAAAAGCACTTATGCTCAGGGCAGTTTTCAACCTTTCTGTAGTCAAAATACGCAAAATAGTGTAGTTAGGTATTTTGAGGCTTAGGTGTCAAAGGGTTAAGTGTCTGACTGATTATAATGGACAAGTAACTGAGAAGCAGAGGAGATCAGAACAAAGAAGAGATACTTGAATACTTGAGAGTCTTGTGTGTGTGTGTGTGTGTGTGTGTGTGTGTGTGTGTGTGCGTCCCAAGACATCCTCTGAACAAGCGTGTAAGTGTTCAACATCGTGTCAGATCGTGCAAGAGTATGTAACAAAGTGAAGTGTCGTGTCCCGTCAGAGAAAAGAACATCAAGTCGGTAATAGAGCGAGGTGAGAAACAGCCTTGGATGTGAATCAGCTGATGTCATGTTGTGATTTATCATCAGTGTTTTCCTGCCAGTACATTTCAGGGTTTTAGTGTCTGTAAATTATCTTTTCAGGCAGGTTTGAACTTTTATTTTTGAGGAAAATGCCGTAACTTTAAGAAAGAAACTTCCCCCTCTGAGCTTTTGAGTACACCAAGTGCTGCCTGAGAAGTCACACTTCGGGGCGTAAACGCTCCTTTCAAACCTACAATATAAATTATTCTGTTAATTTACTGGGTGTGTAGCACTCCAGAGGGCTCGGAGAATAAAGGCAACATGACAGCGCAGCATCTTTATCAGCAAATTCAAAAAGCACATAAGCCTTTTATCTGCGTCTTATCACTTGTCAGCCGGCGTGTCAGTGTTAAACGCACTTTTGAAATCACAGAGAGATAAAAAGAGAGAGGGTTTAACTGAGGAGTTACACAAGGAGATGAGAGAACGGCGGGGGAAGAGTGACAATTTAACAATCCAACATTTGATCATGAGGAGTGATAATTGCACGCTGCTGCTGCTGCTGATTGAAAGCACGAGGAGAAGGTGAAAGAAGGCACATTTCTGCCCTGATTCTGCACTTTTCTTCTCTGTTGCAGCCCTCTAACACAAAGACATTCTGGTTATTTCCTGCAGGGAAGCGTACCTGGGTGCTGCTCATCTCCAGACCCTGAATGAGGCGGTCCCAGCGCTGGGCGAAGCTGTCCAGCCGGGCCTCCAGTTTGCTGGCCACTTCTTTGTTTTTGACGCTGGACAGCAGGTCCTGACTCATGGAGCACAGCTTGTCCATGGCGGGTCTCTTCAGCTCCAGCTCTGCCTTCACCGTCTGCAGGAGCGGGTGAAAAAGACGCACGTGTGAGTTTCTGTCTTCTCTGAAGGAGGATAAAGAAAGAGGAGACACTCACAGCGAGGCGGCGGAGGCAGGCCACCATCTCCGCCTGGTCCTTCAGGTTGGAGGTCTTGATGGAACGGACCAGCTCCTCTTTCTGAGTCAGCCAGGAGTCAAATAAACACTGAGGAGAGACGAGAGGTTCTTGGTTCACGTATGACCTCATAGAGCAGCATATGATGACCTGTCTGCTACATTTATTAACCTCTGATGCACCACTGTTCACCATTCATATGATGTCCTTAAGGTATCAACAGAAACACCTTTGACAATCATCTGCACTTACTGCACATTAAATGTCCTGTTTAGCAGCTTCCTGAAACATGACGTGTCTTTTAAGGACACAGGTGTTCCTCCTGAGATCAAAGAAGTACCAATCTACTGCTTTGTTGCTAAATTCAGCCCAAAAGTGGAGTGAATGTGTGGTTTGAGTTAGTAAAATGACATTAAATGTGATATCCAGTCTCTTTGTCACCATTCTCCAGAGAGTTTCAGCTCTTAAAGCCTTTAGACTGTGAGGGAAATCATCATTCAGATCGTCTCAATTACAATTACATCCACACTCACTCCTGCTCCTACCTGCTCGTTGGTGAAGTGCTGCCATTTCAGCAAAATCTCCTGCAGCAGGATCCAGCGCTCTTCAGTCCATCTGCAAATAGCTGCCCAGCGGTCCCCGAGCACCTGCACACACACACACACACATTTATATAAAACATATTAAAAATTAACACCCACATTAGCAGTGAAACTCCCTCCCTTTTCAAATCGTTTCCATCACACCGCCTCAAACGCTCGTGGCACCGCGTCTTCGCTTGCCAGTTTAATTTCTTTCAGCTGCCAAAAACGCTGTTTGATTCGCTGTCCTCTCCCTCCCAGAGGGACGGAGCTGATCGTGATAGTGGACGGGCATGAAATCCAGTGATGACAGGAACAAAAATGTCTCTATTTGCTATCCAAAGTAAATGAATCCTACTGACTGAACAAGTCCAAAATATGGAACAATGACCTGGAGTGTAATTGTAATCAAACACAAAGAGGAGGAGCTGTTTTTTAAAGCCTCATCACTCAGGAGAAGAAATGATGAATGTTTCTGATCCTGATTTTAAAGGAGTACACAGCGTCTGGACTTTTGGCCCTGCTTTGATAAAGTTTGTTGGAGGAGTCTGTGAGCTGTGAAACTTTATCCTCCTCTTGTCTCCGCTGTATCGGCGTATCGGCAGCTGGCTGTTAGCTGAGAGACACTCTTCCATTTCACTAAACCGGCAAAGATGGAACCACGAGAGTGACCGCCCAACAGAGTCATCAGGGAGACAGAGGGGAGGAGAGGAAATGAAACCACAGTGAAGTGTGGAGGGGGAGAAGAAAGTGCGAGACGGGCGAGACAGACGTGGAGGAGGAGACTCAGCAGGTTAATCTTAAGATGAATGGTCTGTAATTAATCAAGCGACAGTTGAACAGCGGGGAGAAACCAGGGAAGGCACCCTCCATTTGCATTTCCACATTCCTGCACACGCTCTCCTCTCTCATCTGTTCCCTCTCATCTATTTATCTCTCTCCTCCTGTATTTTGCAATAAAGCGCACTGCAGGAAAGCAGCCAGCAAAAGCGCAGTTTCATCTGCTTTCTAATGATGTTAAGTGAGATTGCGTTCTGAATGCAGAACAACTTCTGCACCAGAATTGCTTAATATGACACGGTGAATTCGAGGAGCATTAATGCATTCATGCAAATGACTCTCTTTCCTTTCAGGAGTGACTAAAGTTTAGGAGGAGAGATTCTCATTTTTCTGCTAATCTGCTTTGCGTACAGAGCAGCTTACTTTTATCCTCAGCCCCTCAAACGGGAAACTTTCACTCCCATCTAATTATCTCCTTTTTCCTCATTTCTTGGTTGTGTGCATCGCCGCTCCCGCCCAAATCTAACCCCCTCACACCCCCCTTTAGGACAATAGGTTGAAGCTCCAGAGATGAAATCAGCACCACTTCAACTTTTCACTTCAGCTCACTCAAGCCTCAGCATCAAGTCAGAGTTCAGGGCCCTAAAATGTGAGCACGACTGAAAAATGGTGTATGCTCATAAATTACAAATCCCACGACAGATCTGAGTTTGTGTGCACAAGTTTCATGTCAGAAATTAGGTGGTGCAGTGAGGAAACTCAGTCTGTGGAGGAGAATTATTCGATCATATGAGTGCAGAGAGTTTTCAGACAGACAAACAGAGGTTCATGGATTAATATTTAGATACTTGAATCAGATATGGAACCAAGAATGTTTCTAAGACTTCACTCTTCTTTTACCATCTCTGTAAAATATGTTGCGTGTAAAAAAAGCAGAGTGAGCTGTCAGCTGATGTTTTCAAATCCCAAGAATTAGAGAGGCTGTTTTCAGGGATTAGAAACTGGATCAAACTTTTAGAGCGGATCTTTAAAGGAAGCCGTATTGATTACAGGATTTACTATGAAGATTAATGAGTCACTCTAACAATGTCATCATATACATCTGAACTGTGTGTGAATTTACTCATAAAAGACACTCATGAGATCACAACAAATTGGAAAAGCTCTTGTTTCAATTCTTCTGTCTCAAAATAACCTTAACACCCAGGTCTACTTGTGCGTATTTGCCCACAAGTCAAATTGCAAATTAAAAAAAATAATAATAAGCAGGCAATTCTCATATAAATGAAATATATAAAGGCCTTAGTCATGTGAAGCTCAGGTTACTGAGCTTCTCTCTGTGATCACAGGCTCAGTGTGTGTCCTCTCACCTGTAGTTTGCTCTCCAAAGCAGCGGTGGCACTGTCCCCGCTGTTCTCGTCCACCACCACCACCATGTGAGTCAGGGAGTTCACCCTCACCTGCTCCAGCTCCAAATCCTCCTGGAGGAGCTGAAGACGGAAACACACAGCACAAACAGAGGTTTAGTCGCTGGGAGCATCAGACGCTAAACATCGTCGGAGTCTTGTAAAAACCACAGGAGTTCAGAACAGAGATGTTTTTAACACCGGGAGGCAAACGGGAAGCTTACAATTATCCCCACAAGACAATGACGCCGTCTCTTTAAGCAAAGTCGAGACTCTTCAATAAGTGATACTTTTTCTTTGGCAGTATTCTAATTTGTTTCCAACTGTAAATAATGTAAAGCATATTTTTGCGATGACATTGAGGGGAGACGGAGCGAGGGAGGAATGCTTACTCAAAGCTTTGAGCTCATGTCTGTACATATATTAAATCTTCATGCCCCTGATTGAGTATGATCAGCAAACAGAAAGAGAAAATGCTCTTCAGAATAATAAACAAATGACTGTAAATACAAAGAGGAGGAGAAATGGTAGAAACTCTCTGGTGAAGCTGTGGGTCCGTTTTTTTGTCTTGGATTCTTTCTGCAGACTGTGAAATAACAGATGGAGTTAAATTGAGTGCAGAGCTGAGACGACCGCTCCTGAGCACGCTGCAGTCCATGAGATCTCTGTTCGGATGGATGCTTCATTTTTGACCTTGATAACAGCAGCGGGGGGAACAAAGCGCCGCTTGCTCTTTGTTTGAGCCTTTGTGCTGTGTCACAATTGTCTCGAGGTGAGTCTGAACAGCCTCTAAAGGAACATTCAAACTTTTTTTTCCCACTTTGGAATAAAGCAAACATCCTCTTCTACCTGCATGAAGCTGAGATGTGCTGCACAGCTTGTACCGCCTGTGAACTGCTTTGCATCTACAGTTGTATATACTGTGAGTGTGATTTCTTTCTTTTCACCAGAGTAAAGTGTCTGAAATAAGAAATCAACACTGCAAAGAAGAGATCTTGCTCCACCTTGTGCTCCTCCACTTGGTGTTTGACGTCCTCCAGGTCTGGACCCAGCGGCTGAGCCCCCATCCTCTTGATCCTCGCCTCCGTCGCGTCCAACCAGTTTGTGAGCTGCTGCAGCTGCTGGTGCTGCAGCCCCATCAAGACCTCGTGGAGTCTAAGAGAAATAGAGAGAGAGAGAGAGAGAGAGAGAGAGGAGTGAGGAGCCGAGCAGTACCACAGGGTTATCCATGATCAAAACCAGAGTGTTTCTGAAGAACAGTTCAGAGAGCAGAAGGTCCGGGTAAAGGCGCTCATGCCTCCAGCGGTGGCTGCGGCTGATCTAATTGGTGGAAACTTTAAGAGACACCCGCCCTGCTCTCCCTTTCACCCCTGCACTCCAGTAGACCCGGGCTGTCTCGTCTAAGTGGTATTTGGTAGTCACGGCCACGTCTGCTCAGCTTCGTGTCTGAATCACGAGATTATCAAAGGAGATAGCTGAACAGTTAATTAAATTTGGCTCGGTGTCAGTTATCATCGGGTTCGCCGTAATTAGAAAGGCCGCGGCTCTTTGTGTTCATGAATGTTGGCTTCTGTGAGGACTCTAATTCTTTGTGTGTAAAGAGGTGAAATTTAATCCAAGGATCTAAATCAAGATGGAATAAAAGAATTATCTTAGCATTTGCTGCTTTATGAAGAGAAACAGATACAAGTCAGAGAATTTGATAAGACCCTGAATAGCAGTTTTGTAGTACTTGAAACCAAGATTAGTCTTGAGACCAGTATTGTGACAACATTTGAAGGTCTTGGTTTTGTCTCGGGCTCAAAAGCATTTTTATTTACTCTTATTTAGGTCTCAAACTAGCCACACTGAGACCAGCACTGATTTGCTATTCTTAAACTTCATCAATGTGATAATTCTTCAAAAGTGGGGTGTGCAGGAATTTTTTGTTTCCGTTTGTAAACCCAAAATCCTCAGTGTGCAAAGCCCTTCAGTCTCAGACAGTGTGATCTTGAGTACAACACCATTAAACAGACGTGTGTACCTGCTCTGTCTCTCCATGCTGGCCACTCTCAGGTGCTCCCATCGTGAGTTCAGGAGGTTCATCTGCTCCCTGACCTCCGAGTCCTCGTCCTCGCTCAGGTTCCCCTCCCCCAGCAGGGCGGCTCCAGCTCGCAGCACCCGGCCCACGCTGCCCTGATGAGTGGTCAGCTCCACCATGTACCCCTGTTGGGACACATTCACATACACAGTTCTACCTCTCGCTTTGCTTCTTAATCTACTTTCCCTGGAGCACTTAACTCTTATGTGATCCTTCTGGGGTCTCACAAAGAGAAACGGGCAGAGTTCATTTAATTTCCGGAGCATAAAAGTCGATTGTGAGCCAGTGGTCGTGCAAGACGACATTCATTAGCCTCCTTTCAACGCTTACAGTCGCTCTCTAACAGCTGGAGCAAAGACACCCCACACATCACATATCACTTCAAACTCTACATGACACCTAAAGGCATTCAGGAACTTGTAGTTTTGTTGCATTGTGATCTCTTTTTAATGTCTCTCTCCCTGTTTTTGGCCTCAACAACAAAGAGCAGAGGTGCTTTTTTGGAAGAGGATCCACTCTGCTCTCATTACTGCATTCTTCCAGAGCCCAGCTCTTTGCTGCAGCTGAAAGAGGCTCATTCATGTCTCTAACTGCACACTTTTCTTCCTTATTGGAGCTGCTATGTTGTTACTGATTGCAGCGATTACTGTAACTTCTTTGTAGTTTCTTGGGGTGCAGTTTTGTCTCTACAGAACTCTGTTGAAGTGTGTTTGTTTACAGCTTCTGTGGGTAATTGTTGTTCCGTTATGACTGCAAGAAAGTCTCATTTCAAAATATTTAACATCTCATTATGTTGCTTCATTTAACAGCTCATTATAGTGGCGTTGTTTTGCCTTTCCTGACTAACATGTCTTTTTAGTATCAAACGGATCCTCTGTTATTGGAGGGAGGATTAAGAAATTAATGCGTTGAATGGTGCAAGCAATGAATTTCTCACCTCATGTGTGTGGAACTGCTCCTTCACCTCCTCCACGTTATCGGAGATGGGAGGCTGACCTTGGAGTCCATCTTCAGCCGACAGCAGCCACGTCAACACCTTCGAATTCCAGCAAACAAATGCAATTTTTTAGAGTGTGGCAATGAAGACGTACAGTTGCACTTATAAGTTTACCCACCCTGGCAGACTTGCAAAGAAAAACCAACAAATAATTTTATCTGACAAATGTGGTCTGGCTGTTTCAAGATAAACAATAAGAGGGCACTTAGAGAAAAATGGGCTGCATGGTCAAGTTGCCAGAAGAAAGCCATTTCTACACAAATGCCACAAAATATCCTGCTTACAATCGACCAAACGCCACAGAGACAAGCCTGAAAACTTCTGTTACAAAGTTATTTGGAGCAATGGGACCAAGATTGAACTTTTTGGCCACAACATTAAATATAACATTTGGAGAGGAGATATGTAAACTGTGATTTAAAAAGAGTTGTTTGTTTATAAATGGCTTCACCCAGCCACTAACAATGAGTGAAAGAAAAGTTTTTGTTATCATTCATATTCTCTGAAAAAGGGCCAAGAATTCACGACTTCTGCCGGGGTTTGTAAACTTACGAGCACAACTGTTTGTATGAAGAATGAAGTGGTGTTGTACCTCTTCCAGTGCAGCCTGGTAGCTCTCCAAGCTGGTGGATCCTGGGGGCAGAGGACTGAGGCCCCGCTGCAGCTCCTCCTGACTGGGGGTGAGGAACTAAAGATGGAAGCAGCAGATCCAGGAAGGAGGAATGGGTTGTGACAAGATTGAGGATGAATTAAAAAGTGGAAGGGGACAGAGAGTGGAGAAGTAAACAGGCAGCATGAGAGAAAGCAGAAGATGGAGAGAGATGAGAAGAGGCCTGTTAGTGTTTGCCATTACTGGTGCCGACAAGCAGTCCTGGCCTCTGTCCAACCTTAACAACTTGTCCTCTTTCCCTCTCCCACCATATCTCTCTTTGTGCGCCCGCTACTGATCTGGACACTAACAACTCCTCTCTTTTTATCTCGGCCCCGCGCTCCTCCTCTCGCTCTATTCTTCTCGCCGGTAATAAGGTCCTGAAAAGATACACAGGGCCCTGATAACCGTGCAGCCTCAGTCGGCACCACGCTCTCTCTCTCTCTCTCTTTTTCTCTTCCTGCTTGTTGTGATTCATAAATATGCTCAGGAACAAGTCCTTCCAGGCGCATTTCACATCCTGTTATGTGTTAAAGCATGAAATAAATGTCAGACATGTCTGTGATTGTAATTCACGTTTTTTTCTGATGCAATCCGAGGACAATATGTTGTAAAATGTCACCTCGCTTCTTCATTTCCTAGAGAGGGAAAACTTTCTCGCCGTTCTCTTGGCTCTTTACATCCTGCATTTCAAAGAACAGTGGGTGAGCTCCAGTACGGCTTATCCGACAAATTATCTTCTCTCCTCACACGGCCAAGTCGAGTCAAGCCCACCCCCTGCTGTTACATTAAATATTTGACACAGTCTGTGAATACTTTCTACTGAGTCTGAGCAAATTATGGGACGAGTTTAGTAACGAAAGCCCAGGGTGAGGCCTTTGAAAACGCAGCCCATGTTTGGAAGTGTCATGTTTGGGGAGCAGAAAGGACACATCAGAACAGGACACGACGGGTGGATGCACAGAGGCGGTTTCTCTGTTCCCCCATGGGTGCTGTTTAAAATACATCCAATAAAGAAAGTAGTAAATAAAAGAGAGTTAAAAGAACAGTTTGTTTGGAAGCCATCAGATCTTCTCTCTGCTAAAGTTAATTCCACTTCTGGCACATGAAATGTTTCAATGAGTTCTGCATTTGTGGTGGGATACAACAACTTTTCAAAACAAGAATCAAACAGAAATGCAAAAACATCCAAGAGAACAAGTTTCATAGCTTGAGATAAATGTGTGTGACAGACAAATGAAAGCAGACAGCACACCAGGTGAGCAGCCTCATCATGCACAGACAGGGGGAGGTTTGGCGTGGAGTGTTAGCACAGCGAGACACGGACCTGATCAGTAAAACGCCTCCTCTTTTGCTCGGGCGACTTGACATATGCAGCCTGGGTGTAGGCATAGCTTTTATAGCGAGGCTGAGGGGAGGGGCTCCGCACTCGGCCCTGAGCCACACTCACTGTGATCTGAGAGAGAGAGAGGAGGACAGAGACAGAGAGAGAGAGAGAGACAGAGAAAGAGAAAGAGAGAGACAGAGAGAGAGAGGGGGAAAGATGTGTTGGTGGGAGAGGCCAAAGGCAAAGGAGTGCAACAATGAAATGCCAAAAGAGAAGCCAAACAAGCAGGAGAAAAGGAGAGAGAAGAAGCAGAGAAGAGGAGAAAAAGGAAACATGAATAATCACACATAAAGCTCTGTTTCCATCCAAATGTCAAGCTAATTTTAGTTGAACTTTAGAAATACAGATTAGCTGCATTTCCATTACCAGAGTGTCGAAAAACACATTTAGCAGAAAAATGGAGGGTCTAAAGGATTTATTCAGAGCAAGGAGTCATTTACTTTCATTTTAGCAAATGCTTAAAGTGCTGCTTTATTTAATGTTCTCTGGAGATGGAAAACAAGAGGAACACTCAATACTCTCAGCCATCTTTTATGCACTTTAGGAGGGCTGAACTGGAGGTACAACATGAGAATTAGGGAATATTTGAAGCCTGAAGTCGACTTGGTTTCTTCAAAAATCCATGTTATGAAAGAAATGCTGATACATCTGTTTGACTTTTAGCTTTATGTATCCACAGAGGGTGCTAAATGACAGAAAAAAGTGCTAGATTTGTTGTCAAATGATATAACTGACAAGTTTTAGGAAGACGAACAGTTGTTTTTTAACTATTACAATTCAATTAAATGGAAAAATCATAAGACAGTGGTTTAGGATTTTAGTGCTGAGATTTAAGTTGTGCACTGTTATAAAAAATGAAATGATTGATGACTTCTTAGAATTTTTGCCTCCCTCAAACTGAATTTGAGTAAAAAGCCCAAGATGTTTTTAAATCTAAAATGAAAGACATGGAAGCAGATTCTGTTAGATGTTGATGTTTTAGCTCAGCTGTTTGAACAAATGATTCCCAGAATGACTCATGGTTGTTTCTATTTTAATCTGTAATGTTGTGTTTTGTAATGCGTTTTGTCTCTCTTTGTACTTTTCAATCTGTAACTGTGAGTTTTTGCTGCTCTGTCTTGGTCAACTCTCCCTTGAGGAAATGGTTTTGAATCTCAACGGCATCAACTGAAGTAAAGTTACATCAAATAAATATCAATAAAGCTGCTTCTGAGTCAGATCAGGGCTCATGTTTTTCAGGCCTGATGCTTCAGAAACACCCTTGGATGGAAACCCAGCGACATGAAAAGCTGACACAGTGGAGACAGGAGGTGACAGAGGTGTGTGAGAGCGAAGCACACAATCAAAGCTGTTGTTGTTGTTGTGAGTGGCTCCAGTTTAACAAGCTGATGGGAGGACTCACTGACTGGACGCTGGATCAAAAAGCAGCACATACTGTATGAGAAACACAGGATGCAATTAAATGTAGTCAAGAAAGTCAGGAAAGTTGTGTTCGGCGGATCATTTCTTGCTCTCCCTGGGGTCGCTGAGAGTGCTGAGCTGCAGCTTTTGGTCAAAGTGGGAGAGAAGAAGAGAAAAGTTCACCCGGAGTGTAGGTGTGCTGCACACCAACTCGCTCTCCTCCTGCTCCTGCTGTGTGTGATCCATTACTCATTCTGCAGAGAGAATCCTCAACCTTTCCAAATGTTTAGCCTGCTTGATGAAATCTGTGAAGACGGCTCATTCCAGTCACTAACGATTCATTAGAGAGAAGCAGACTCAGGTTGAAATGAAGCCTCTTGGATGTGGATGGCAGTTGGTTGATGTGTGTGAATGTGCCTCTCAGCATCTTTGTGTGCATTAACACTTAACTTGGTCTTCTCAGAGACAGAGGCAATTACATGAATACTTCATTAGTCAGAGGATGACTCACCAACAACAGAAATTACTATATAAAGTGCAAGTCCAGCAGAGTCAAGCAGAGTCATTATTTTCTGCTTGCTTTGAAAATATTTTGATTGAACGACTCTTGGCTGTTTCATTGAGAAATAACTGGATGCTATTTTTCTCACTTCCGTTGAAACTTAAAGTTGTGCTCATAAGTTTACAGACATATATGATATTGAGGCCAGAAGTCTGGAATTGCCAAGGACAAATATCGTCTAATTGTGTAAGGATTCCTCCACCTGTTTGACATTCCCCCATCCTCTGCATGGCTAGAACCAAGTCAACCATCCTCCCCACAGACGTCGTAAAACTTTAATCTCTCCCTGTCTCTCCTGCTATCAATCTCCTCTTTTCACCTCAACCTCCTCCTCTCCTTCTTCTCTTCACCTTTCTGTCCTCTGCTTTGTGTTTTACCTCTCGCTGTTTTCCCCCCTCTCCTCTCTTTCAAGGCGGATTATCTTTGCTGCAGAGAGCAGAGAGCCAGAGGCGATCCAACCCTGGAATCAAGCGTTTGTTTCACCTTATTGGAGCGCCAGGCGGGCGGGTGGGTGGGTGGGTGGGGTTTTGGAGCAACAGGACACACAAAATGCAGCTGAAGACACAGCTGACTCTCTCCACAGACTGACTTTTTCGTGTCTTTTTCCAGGAAAAGCTGGGGAGTCTCTTCCTGGTGGGGTCCCAGGTGGTGCTGGTGGTATGGTGTTGATGTAAGAAGGTGGTGACAGCGCCGCTCTGATGATGACAGATGAGGGGGGAGGCAGATAATAGCCGCTGTCAGTTACCCTTTTTTCCTGGCCTCGCCTTGCGTTTTATTGCCGTCTGACTTGTTCCTCGCACTCTCTGCTCTTGGTCTCACTCTTCTTCTGTATATCTTTATACATCTTCACACCTCCCTCGCTTCCTCTCCTTGCCCTCTCATCTTTTATTCCACTCTCTGTTCGTCTCTCTCTCTCCATCCCCTGAAGACGAAGGCCTGCAGTCTCTCTCTACCCCCAGACAGACAGAGAGCTGATGTAGGGAGGGGTTGATGTGGCCATTAAAGTGAGTGAGATAATAATATTACCAGCCATTACTCCAGGAAGCGCTCCCCATCCTGCTGCGATTTGGCGCGATTGCATGACACTGACCTCGGCTTAACTGGGCTCGAAAGGTCAGCGCTGCTCCGTCTCATTTGTGCCTCCGGATCCTTTTTTACGGCTCTTTCATACAGAGCAGCGTCTCACAAGTGGAGAGTGGAGATTTGTCTCTTAGAGGTAGCAGGGGACTACATCTCCCAGAATGCTTTGTGAGAGAAAAGGGGGGCTGGAACCAAAAAAATACAGAAGACAATAGATCCTCTTTCAGCCCAGACAGAATTTTACCACCAAAAAGGAGGAAATTTGGTCACCCTGTCTTACGTCCGACTTTGTTCATCTCACATTTACTTCATGTTCAGCTCAATTAAGCTTTACGGTTATTATCTTATTTCTATCTTTCTCTGCACACAGATTTCTCCCATCATTCTTCTGCCCACAGATTTCTCCCCGCAATCATCCCTCGTCATTAAAGCACTTCTGATAATCTGCTCTCCGCTGCTTCCTCCAGGAATCCTGCTACTTTTTTGTGATACCACTGAGAAGTAAACATGCGATCAAACCGCTTATTATCCCATTTATCATTGGAAGTAAACAGCTTTTGTTAATCACTTTAACAACGCGTGTGAGCCTGCGCGGCTGCTGGTTAGCACCTTAATTGTATTTTGAAGAACCACGGGGAGTGTGGAGTTGGAAATGCGGGCTTATCGTCTTCTTTTGTAGCTCGGAGGGATGTAAAAACTTAAGTGCTGCTACCCGACCCTTCGCTATCGAGTCGACTCCGCCAGATATAAAACCTCTGCAGAAATTCTTTGATTAATTCTGTTGTTGGTGTTGCAGCGCTGATTAGAAAGAAATCAGAGGACCCTACGAGAGCAGAGATCATCCTCTTCAGTTTCAGCTCCTACACACAGAGGCTCCTGCTGGGAACTTCACAAACCCACTTAGTGCTCCTGCTAAAGTGCTGGATGCTAAAGAGGAGAGCAAACTCATTTTGTAGCCGGGTAGATGATGCTGTTGTGGAGCTGATAATGCGCTCTGTACTAACAACTGCAGTCATTTGCTTGTGTAATATGCAATACTATAGAGCCTACTTGAGTGTTATTGTTTAGCGTGGGCGCTGCCTCAACAACAAAGTAATGAATGTAAATAAGAAGAGGAGGAGCTGGAGAATGAGTGTGCAAACTTAAGCACAGAGATACTGCATGCAGAGCAAAGCATCATGGGAAACAAGCCATGGTAGAGGAAACACCGAATACAGTAAAGATGTCACCATTCAACTTGTTCTCATGAGTCAGTCAGAGAGGTGTTACTGCAGCAACACAAGTTAAATGTTACTATGGGATGTCAGCCAGTGAAGCAGCAACACTGAAACAACGGTTGTGTCCAAAATCACTCACTCATCCCCATCAACCTACACACTATACTATGCAGTTTAATTTGTTGCAAACATGATTTTGTTAACCTAATATCCCATAACTGACATTAAACAATTATTAAATTGATCTGAGGATCCTCAGTAAAACTAACCCAGAGCAAATAGGGCGTGAGGCATTATTTTCATAAAATAAATACAAATAAATACTAACTATATATTAATGCCACAACTTCATTGCCTGACTTTATCTTTACAGTTAGTCCTTTTTAAAACATTTGTCTGTGAAACCTTAATCACTTAACGGCCTTTACAGAGCTACAGATTGACTACAAAAAATGCTTCCTGCACACGATTGTATATCTTACTCATATAGGGAATATCACTCATACACTTCTTTTCAAAATACGGAGCACTACAAAGTGGCTGATTCACTACATAGTGAATAGGGAGTGATTGCAGACACAGCCAAAGTGTGTGAGACTTCGTGTGGGAGACTTTTAGTGTGTGTGTGTGCAACCTGTTGGGAGAAGCGCTGCTGGGTCTGGATCTGGTAGTGCTCCTCTGTCGTCACCCGGGCGACACTTGCTGAGGCCGCCCGCGGCAAAGTCTCCACCTCCTGGATGGCTTCCATGGTAACGCTCTGGGGCAGGACCTGGAAGAGTGACGTCACGTACATGATGACGCTCTTCTTGTCCGGGTGAGACACGGCCACATCTGAGGAGGGAACCAAACAATATTAGCTCTAACGAGGGGAAAGTTGAAGTTAAGAAGTTTCTTCCTGAGATGAATCAAAGTAAGTGAAACATCCTCGTGGCTGCAGGGTGATGCAGTCGACTGCTTTCATCTGCAAAAACAGATCTGTCTCATTTTTCTTTGTGCTCTTGAATATCTGCAGGCCGCTGTCAGAGCTGCTGCTTTATTTCCCAGAGTGCCGCTGTGTGTGTCAGTCAGTCTGAATCTTCCAGCTGAATTAAGTCTGAGCAAACTTTTCCTGCAGGTGGGTGAAAAAAGGAGCGGCGCTTCCAGGAAGGGTTTGCCAAGAGCGTGTGGCCCCGGCCAGTCAGCCCGGGGCAAAACTAATAGAGACAGATCACAGCGGGGCCGAGACACCGCAGATAAATGAACACTATAAGAGACCCAGACGCTGATAGAGGGGGGCGGGGGGGAGCAGCCACAGGAAGAGCTAATGAACCGATAGTTGTGGTAACGTCGGCAGAGAGCGAGAATAATGAACGGGGGGAGAGAGAGAGAGCGAGAGATGACAATCTGCGACTGTAAGGAAAACTGAGCGAACTTTGATTTATCAGCGTCAGAGGGAAATCAGAGGATGTTTGTGTTTGTCTGAGGAAGACAAACAGATCCATAAATAACGGCGCCATCTGCGAGCGTGCGAGTGCGATCACACCTCTTACTTGTGCAGCCAACCTGGTTTCCATCCCCTGATCTCAATTTCAATCACAGCAACATGTGGGCGAATACTTATGAGCCTCTGCAGGTGGATGTCTGACTCTAGTGAGAGCAAAAACTCAACTCTAAGTAAGTGTAGGTCGCTTACTGCTTCCTAATCACCTGATTGTTTCATCCTTGCTTTTCTTCCTCCAGTACAAAGATCTAACAGAGCCAGCGTTCTCCCTCAGATTAAATCAAACTGTGCCTCAGACGCTGCAGTAAAGTTTGCTACAGCTCTAATAAAGTTACACAATCCCTCTCACACACTCTTGATTCTGTCCTCCCTTAAACAAATCTAATTTGGCTTTTACAAATCAATCTTCCACTTTCTACTCTCAAACTTGTTTACTTCTATACAAACACCTGTTGCTGAGTCTTTATAACAATGTTTACTCTCCTTCCTTGTTGTTTCACAGAGTTCTGCATGTTTCAGTTTGAACACTGTGCAGTGATTACACCTGAAGAAGTCATCATCTGGGATTAAAACGGCTTTACGAATCGTTCCCCGGAAAATATTTGGTTTCAGAGGTGATATTTGACTCCAGGCTGAGGATTTCTCTCCTGTGCGCGGAGACAACAGACAGTTATTCTCCGAGAACTTCTCCGAGCTGCCGTGACCCCTGTTAGGTCAGATAAAGTATTACACAGTCTGCTGATGCCTTCAAAGGCGACGTGGAAAATATGGCTTCCAGGAGATAAAGTTTGAGTCGGAGGCTGTCAGCTTTGATTTCTGGCTAAAGAAGCGGATAAAGGCTCGAGAGGACGGAGAGACAAAGCAGAGGCAAGGAAGAGGAGGAATTAGAGGCCAAGAAATACAAGGAGAAGGAATTATTAGATGAAAAGAAAATATGTTAAAAGGAGATGAAAGAAGATAAGATGTGATCATGTCAGGAGATTTCTGGAAAATACTAAAACATATACAGTACAGATGGAACGCATTATGCCATCCTTTTTTTTTGCTTCACTGCTCAGTTTGGAGTGTGTGTGTAGTTCTGATAACATGCATGCGCAATGTAAGGTGAAGGGGTTCAGCAGGACAGTTGAGCAGGACATGACTTAATGTGACATAATTGATTTTAAAAAATGTTAAGAGTAGATTTTTTGGATTTATAGTATTCTCAGGTCTTAAAAAACAACACTGTGCACAAACATGATTTAAATAACATTTCTAAACACCTCTTCTACAATGACATATAAGCCTCTAAAAACTCCAAATATGCAACAATAAGTCTCTCCCAGCCAAAGGAAATGATCAAAAAAGCCCAAAGCGGGAGGTTAATAACATTCCCAGCATTGTGCATAGAGAGATCAATGAAAATTCATCTGCTGCCATGTTTGGTTGCACAGCTTTGGAACGCTGTGAGGGATTACACCGTTTCCTATCCCACTGAGTGAAACCTGAACACATCAGGAACAGCAGGGAGGGGATTAAAGAGAAACACCTCCATCACTGATTTGGTGAGGACCATTCAAGAAGTCTTTTCTTCCATGTTCTTGGCGAGGAGAGTCGTCATTCAGCTATAAGTGTTGGAGCGCTTATAGGAGGGTGAGTGGAGCCAAACGCTGGATTCAAACGCTGACATGAAAGCTCGTGGGATGGAGGGATGGATGGGATTACAAGTGAAGAGGCTGAAGAGGAGTTAAAGACAATCTAAATGCACTAGTGTGATTAAAAACTACATTCAAAAAATTTTTTTAAGGCCCCTTCATTCACATCAATCGACTCCACAAACACACGTCTCTCTGCATCGATCGCTGAGCTTTTCTCAAAGAGCCAATGTCAGTGGTATTTTTCTGCTCTTTGTGGCAGATGAAGACGTACATTTACAAAAACACCCCCTTCATTCATCACCCAGTCTTCACCCAGGCCCGCTCGCCTGACACTTTTGATTAAGAGTCCCCAAACTGGCGTGAGGTCAGCACAAACCCTGACGCTGATGGATGCCCAAGAATTCTGTGAGAGCATCTTTTGGCCTGTCGGTCAGCTTTTGCATCACTGATCAAGTCCTTCCACCAAGGTGACCATAGTTATCACCGCGGCAACACCCAATCACAGCACGACACATCATGCTCGACTCAGCCAATTAAGGTGCATGATTGGAAGGCGTGAAATACGATGGGAGCTGTAACTCACCTCGAATATTGTTCTCTGCAATTACCAGTGTGTGTGTTTGGGACTGTGTGAGGGAATGTGTGTGCGTGTGTGTGTGTGTGTGTTACCCTCAGGGTCCAGCAGTCTCTCTATCCCCAGGTGTTGCTCTGCCTTATTAAAGGCGTGTTCCAGTCTGTCGATCGCGGACGTCTTCTTCTCCACCGTGCTCCAATCAAAAAGCTCAGGCCTGCAGAGGAGACAGAGGAGAGAGTCAGGATCACTATCTGCTCTGTCTTTCTTTCTTTCTTTCCTTCACTCACACAAATATGAGGGAGAAACTCTGAGTGTGGAGCACATCATGTCCCTCACTGATCATTTTCTCTTTGCACATTTGCATATGGAGTAAACAGAGCTCTTTCAAAGTGAAAGAGCTGACAGAGTGGCAATAAAAAAAGAAGTTAGGGGCTTTCGTTATAAATCCTATAGATTAATTTCCTTAAAAATGAAATACACTGTAATTAACTCACTTCAGCTGATGCACTCTGATTTATTTTTGGACCTTCATTAAATCAGCAGCCATTAATTCATCTACCCTGCAGTGATTTTATGCAGCACGTACTTTCCAGCCCAACAACAGCTCCTCGGTGAGCTGTATTCATGCATGACTAAGTGTGTGACTTTAACACTGCGCAGGCTGCAGCTCTGTAAACATCATGTCGCTCCTGTAATGATAGCATTTCCACTTTCACTGTCCTATTTTTTCACTTAGAGCTCAGTTTTGAAACTTTGACAAACTGTGCAGAAGTTGGGGTCCATGCGTATCGGAGGGATGGAACAGTTCATGACTTTCTTATTTCGAGATATATAAAGACGAGTTAAAAAAATCTACCAGGAGGAGAAGAAAAATTTGCTCATTAAGTTTCTTGAAATTAGAAACTCCAATCCTAATACAAGAAACTTTTTTCTCATCCCACTGGCGGATTTTTTTCGCCTTGTTACAAGCAAATTCAGACATCATTTCTGTCTTTAAACAACTTGAAAAAAGACATTTTTCTGGACTGGTCTGTTGAATGAGGCTCATGTGTTATTTCTGCGTCGGTTAGAAAACAACAACAAAGTGCACTGAAGTGAACTGAGATCCTAACCTAGGATTTTGTGAACGGCTCCATCTCTGCAGTGTAGAGAAAAGGGTTTACAAAAGTTCACGACTGCCCCAAAGCTGCACATCCCATGGTGCCCATAAAGAAATTGATAACCAGTTAATTTATCAGAGTTTCAGCCCAATTCATCTGACTCCGCTAATTTTTCTCCTTCATTGCACAGCTCCACCTTTTTACGATGACCACTACTTTTATTATCTTTGTCATTTTTCAACATTTTTCCATTAAAGTTGGCTTCCAGTCGCTGTCGCGCGTCCATAATAGCTACTGGCACTACCTGACATTTTCTTCCCATTTCCTTTTTCGTTCCTTATCGTTTGTAATGGGAGTCATTTTCCACCTCCGAGTATATCTTTTTAATAAAATGAGTTAAGACCAGAATTTGGCAGGCAAATAAATCCCACACTGTGTCTCCATCTGTTCCCCTTTGACTTTTCTTTTCTGCCCGCTGTCCCTCCGTGTCTGTGGCTTCGTTTTCTTTCTGTTTTTCTCTTTGCCAACACTCACAGACACAAAGACACACACACACACATTCACACAACCTGTTTTACAGTACCTGTGGCTGTGGATGAGGGCATTGAAGGCCAATCCATCATTCCAGCTACTGGAGAAGTTAACCACATTGACCTGAGGACAGACATAATGGATATCATCGGACTGACCTGTGAATGCAGTATGACACTCTTTTCAAACACATCACCCTTCTCGTGGTTTCCATTTTTATACATGCATCATTTCATTTTCCTGCACTTTTGCTCAGAATGTGTCGGCTCTAAAACGAACACTCCTTGTCGATGAAATTATAGGTTAATTGGATTCCTTTCACCCTGAGAAAACATATTTTTTGGACCAAGGCTCGAGTCTCCCTGTCTCTTTGTTTCATGCTTAGAGCTATAAAATGATAATCATCTGGTGGCACTTATCCCAGATCTGGATTGCCACCAAACCCCAATCCATTATTCCTTGGCCCACAGCCTATTCGTCCACCAAATTTCATAAAAATCTGTTCATCAGGACTTTGAGACATTCAGTCAGACAGATAGACAGACGACATGAAAATACATAAGGTCTTTGGCAGAGCTAAAAATATTCTTCACCAAGAAAAAAAAAAGGAAATGAAAGACGTCACCGCTTTTCTCGTAAGATTTGCAGCTGTTATTTTTAAACGCAGGCATTAACAAGGTCAATTTTTGAGATTTTGAAAGAAAAAGAGAGGCGTGCTGATGGAGGGTGAGAGTGAAAAGGAAGAGAACAGACCTGAGGATACTGGCGCGTGTTCTGACGAACCCAACTCAGCAGAATCTTCTCACTGTTGGTCTGCTGTAGGCCCGCCATCACATCCTTCATCACATCCTTTACCTGTACACACACACATGCAAACACAGCATAATTGTTCAGACGCTCAAATTTCACCTCCAGCTCTTTCATTCATTAGCACAAGGACTTGAAGTGAAACAGGAAACGCTTCAGAATACACATAAAAGTGCCCGCCTCCGGAGAACAAAAGTGAACAGTGACTATTAAACACACCCATAACCACACTCTCCATCTTCCTCTCCTGCTCATAAACTCACACTCATACACACAAAGGCAATTTATAAGAACTCCCATGGTGGACAGAAATTGAAATCCATGCTAATATGATTCCTGGCGATGTTACATTTCCATAAAGAGACATTTTTTCAAGTGTGTGCTGCTTTTAAGCAACAGTTTGGCACAGCCTGTCAGCCAGCGCTTTGCATTTGCACACACAGGTAGCTCCACATGGAAGGAAGCATGCGGTCAAAGGACACACAAGCGCACACACACATCTCCATGAGTGTGTGTGGACGTGGTTGCATCCTCGCAGGATGAGTTTTTGGCAGTTTTGAGTGACAGTTTTGGAGCGCTTGTTCAAGGCTCAGGGGGGGAGAGATGGAGGGGAAGAGGAAGAGGTATAATGCTTCTCACTGCCCGGGTGTGCATTACTTATGCTGCTGGAGGAATACACACACACATACACACACACACACACAAAGAAGTGCTTTTTGTTTCCCACAACTCCTCTTTCTTGCTCTCCCACTTCCCTACACCACTCCTTTGACTCGCTCGCTATGCTTCCTGCACCCGGACACACGCTTATGCAGCGAGGCGGTGCGATGAGTGTTAGCAGCGCTCCGAGCAGCAGCCGGACAGAGGGTATGAAACCAGACTCACATGAAAAAGCTTCAGTTTCAAGCTTCAAACTCAGTCAACAAAACAACTCCAACACACAAACACACAGAACAGTGAGAGAGAGAGTCACACACACTCACAGATACACACTCACAGATACACACTCACAGGCACACACTGTGCAGCTCCACCTATTAATAGAGTTCGATGTAATTTGGTGTCGAGGTGGATTCACGCACACACAAACGCACGCTAACGTACACACTCAGGTTTGTTAGCGATTCCTCGTGGAAGGTGGCCTGCTGGGTAAAAAAGGGACTCATTTGGGAGTAGGTCACTGCATGCATTTCCACTTTAATTGGAGGGGCGCTTTGACAAAGACTGCCACGTACTCTCACTCGCAGTGACACACACCTACACACTGAGCCAGACCCACACACACTGCAGCGCTCACACACCGGCGTACGTGCCCACACTGTGCAAACCATAACCTCTAGGGCGTAGCAGCCTTTGACAGGCATATACTCACATTACACACACACACATTCTACCAACACACCTCATTATGGAAGTGTGTTTTGCTATTAATCGCGTCATTAAGCCTATGCCAAAAGTAGCCTGATTGAGACATTAGCTTCTATGCAACTTAATGAGGAATGAAATACAATTAAAATATATCGTAATGTAAGCTATAAAAACTACATAGGGGTGGTTTTAACAGAGTGCATGATGGGAATGATTTTAAACCTTAAATACAGCTCAGGGGGAGAAGTAGCCATCAGTGGAGTGGCAGAAAGATAAAATTCAGTGATCAGGAGTGGTGAGGACGTGATAAAAAGAACATTAGTGGGAAATGTGATGCCCTCTGTACTGCTCATTTAGTCACATTTAATGAACCAGGAGCTACTTTCTGCGTCTGCTTTATTGTAGCAAATATGAGGAAAGAAAAACGGACCTGAAATGAAATGTGACACTTTGATGCTCTTTAAATGAGCCTCTGTGGTGTACCACACGGCTCTATTCTCGCTCCCTTACAGTTCTTTAAACACATGCTCCAGGAAGATTCAACTTTTTCCAACTCATGCCCACTCTAAGGTCTCAAAATGTTTGCAGCCCACCTTTGACTCAAGCAGTAACCTCTGGTCTGGAAGTGCTGAACTGTGCTGTTCATTGAGTGTCTGCTAGAGGCTGGTTGTGAGAGTGCCCAAAGTCACTTATACACGAAGCCAAAGACGCAATTTTTTGATGTCCCCCATGTATCATCACCTGATAACAGCATAAAGTCAGGCAAGATCTGATAAAACAATTTGGAGTATTTCCAAATTTTCCAAGCTTTATTGACTGCTTATGAAAAGTTTCTGAGAATCTGCAACCTTGGCATAAATGATGCTTGTTCTGCTTCATTTCGCAGTGAGAACAGGAACATATCCTTTTCAAAGTTACAGGATATGAAACTGGGGCACAACAAGGACTTCTGACGCCAGTGTTTGCACTGTTTAACGCCTATTCCTTTTTCTCACTTCACCTTGAAGCATCGATGTTTATCTCTGCCTCCAGGGAAAAATAAAATCCAACTTTTAATGCTGCTTTCTTTTATTATTGCCGTTCAGAGCTCTGCGCTGTGACAGCAGCCTTCACCTGCAGAGCAAAAATCCAGGAGGCCATGTACAATCCAAATAAGTCTGATAAAAAAGATTCAGATAAACACTGGAGGCTCGTGAGCAATATTTTGTTCTTGTTGCGAGAAACAAAATGGATTATGGAGGCTTTGAGGGAGCAGTTTTAAAAGAAAGGCAGGAAGAAAGAACAAGAGTTCTTTACGTCAGGGGTGATTGAATTTAAAGTGGTTTGAGTGAAGTGCAGGGATTTTAGTTGAGTCAAACTGTAAAAGTGAATGCAGAATGTGGAGGTCAGAGGGATTGAAGAGCTCCATCTTCTGCTTTAGAAAGGGTTGTTTTGAGACACTGTGCTTGGGATGCTACATACAAGAATTTTCAGACATCAACAGCGTTTGAAAACCTGCGTGAAGTCACATGCTGATACATCTCACACACCTGCCAGTGGAGAATGATGCTCCAGATGAGCCCGAGGATCAGTTTGTGATTGCCATCAACGATGTCCGCCGCTCCGATATTCACCAATTCAACCTGGGGGAGGGATGTGCAAGTGGACGGAATAAATCACGACTATCAAACTCTCTAAAACTAAATGCGCTATTTTAATCTGATTCACCAAACTTGACATTTTGCTGAGCACTATTAATATGTGGCACACAACAAGGATACGACACACACTCATCTCTAGACTTCAATAACCTCTTTCTGTTTATAGGAGTGAAATGAAATGTCAAAAAGACAGGAAATAGAAAGTTAAGGTGAGGGCAAAAGTGCAATAAAAGATATACAAACAGAGAGACAAACAACACGATAACAGACGGAATAAAAGGAGAGCCAAACAGGTTTTTCTTTAAAGGAAAGTGAAAGAGACTAAAGGTTGGAGTCAGAGTTGAAGAGAAAACCTAGAGGATGTTTCATTCCAGCAGGATTCTGTTGTTTTATGCATAACAATGACTGCACGTTCTGTTTTATTCTCTTGCTTAATCACATCAGGACAAAGGTTTGCATTAGCCGCACATTAAGAGCACTCACATTGTTCTTCTGCAGGATCTGCAACGCACGGTTGACATTGTTGAGCGAGTGAACACGCGTGATTCCTCTCTCCAACCTCACCTATTAACACCCACAGAAACACACACACACACAGACACACACATACCAGAGAGAGCAGATTATTGAGGCATAAACAGACCTTGCTCAGGGGCATCCATGAGCGCTACAAACAACCACATTACTATGACATCCATTTGTGTTCCTGCATGTGTGTGTGTGTTCCTGAGTGAGTGTATAATGAAGAGATAGCATGAAACACAGGACATAGATGATAATGTCACCATTAGGTAGAGGAGGAGAGAGAGGGAAGGTGGAAAGGCTGCAGGGGGAAAGGAAACAAGGCGGAGGCTGAAGTTTGATTAAGACTGCTGCTGCTGCTGCTGTGTGTACGTGTGTGTGAATAAGTGTGTGAATAAGTCTGTTCTTGCTCTTTTTAATCTCGGCACTTGGCATTTTTTACCCCCACTTTCACTCCTTCTTCTTCCTAAATGATGAATTTAGCGTTAAGGTCAGGAATATGATTAGTTCTGGGTTAAGCTGAGGTTAACGCGGCGCTCGCTCACACCATGTGGTGGATGCAAAGGGGGGGGGGAGGTGGAGGAAGTGGGAGGCAGTGATGTGATGTGGAAGTTTTGCATGAGTACAACTTGGCAGAATCAGTCAAGTGGACAAACTCCAAATGGCAGTGGCTGGTGTTACTAATCAGGAAAGTAATTAACACAGTAGATAAACTGTTATCAGCCATGGTGATGATCAGCAGAGAGGGTTAGTGATGCAGACTGAAAACACTGGCAACAATATGAACTGTGCTTCCAACCTGTTGTGTTCATGTTAAGACACAACCACCACTGTCCAAGGTGCTGAAACTCCTCTTTAAATGGAAAAGCTTAAATGAGAACCAAACCCTTCTGTGCCATCAGAGATTGAATTTACATTTCTAACACTAAATCCACAAAATTCAATCTCAACAGACAGAGAAAAGACTTTAATATCTTAAAATAATTCAAGGTAAAGAAAAGTAATGATCTCAAAATTGTAATCATAATATACTCAGAATCAAAAATTTCTGTGTCAACAACTAGGTTGGAAGACAAAGGGCATTGAATTCTTTATACTTAATTATGTTTTTATAAAACTTGGGCACAGAAGTTTTTGAAAGTCTGATTTTTTTTTAAACTCTGAATTTCCTTTGAAAAAAATCAATCAGTGCAAGAAATGTGATAGATTTTTAAAATTTAAAGTCTGATTTTGCTGCTGAAAAAGTTAAGTATTCGAAACTCATATTAAAGCTGCAAAGGCACAAAACACTTCTCTATAACCATCAAAGGCTGAGGCCTGATTTCTGACATTTTCCTCTGTTTGACGACAACAAAGGCGAACCCTACTTCAGTGTTCTTTTAAAACCACATTACCTGTAAACACACACCTGTTTGGAGCACTCTGTCATTTTTTTCTTAGGAATTATAGGGTTGTTCTGGGGCCACACTGCTTTGGTAAGAGGAAAGCATTGCTGTGTTTGTATAATTGAATGTGTTTGTGCTCGTCTTGTAGTGAGAAAAGTAAAGCTTTCATGTCCCTGAGGGGCAATTTGATTACAAGCGGGAGTGTTGGTACTTCCTGTACATATGCTGCTATTTGAATTGTTTACTGCACAGCCTTGTTGTTTGTGCAAATGTGTGCTTAGTGTTAGAGGTGAGGAGAAGAAAATGTCCCCTGTGGATAGAAAGTTAAGTATTGAACCAACAAGGAATGAAGCAGAGTGCTGAAGTGTGTGTGTGTGTGTGGTCATACCAGCTCATGACCCGACAGCCCCTCCAGCAGCTCCAGCAGACGACGTCCATCACACAGGTCGGAGAACAGATCGTCCACAGGTGGTTTTCCTGTCTGAAACACACATCGAGGAAGCAGAATGTGAAGTCTGACGTCACAATCCTGAAACCTGTGGATCCACCAGCCTCAAAAAACAGGTGTATTCAGAGAGAAACAACCCCAGGAGGTGAGGAAGGTCAATTAACTGCTTCCATCTGAAAGGTCACATTCTCAGTCCTCGTCTTCACCGGCCCAAACCTCATTAGAGTTGTTGGGACTACAGGGAGACATCTCAGGAGTAATCACAAACCAGTGCTGCGTTAAATGTGAAGATAGCACTTAATACCCAGGAGGCTGTTCTTTATCAGAGCTGATAAGTCAAGGATTACAAGCTGGCAGTTACTTCACGTGGGAAAAGCTGCAGGCTGGGAAAATAAAAAAAGTTGAGGTGGAAGCTGAGATACAGAAGTGGTTCCACAGTTTGTAAAGTAGCCTCTTTCCTTCTCCTTTTCTAAAAGTCCTACTTGAAAAGAAAACAACATTTCACATGAACTAGTCCTCCCCTTTGAGTAATGTATTTAAAAGCAGAATATGATGTTTTTTAATGAATCCAAGACATTTTCAGGCCTTAATTATAGATAGATGAATTAAGACTTTTTAACACCCTGACATTCCTCATCTCTCTCTCAGCAGCCTCCACAGGCGAGCACCCTTTAACTCCAAACTGCTGAATTACCGCCTGGGCGCTTCAAATAACCTTCACATGCACAAATGTGTCATAACACATTCAAGTTTAGCTAATCTGCCCTAATTTATCAGCAACACTTGATTTAGCAAGCTAAGAGGCACTATTATAGCAGCTGAAGTTTGAGAAAAGCCCACTGAAGTAGGTAATTATGAGAAAGAGGAGGAGGAATTGGTGAAGACAGGGAGGATAGAGGATAAGTAAGCAACATGAAGACAAGGAGAGAAATGTTTTTCTTTTTCCTGTTTTACCCTCAGCATCATGCACAAACAACGCCATGAATCTCCACGCCGTGGCAGGGATCTCTCAACCTGCATCCATCATGCATTATTACAACAACGGCTGCCATGTAGGAGCTTCTGTTCCTGCATGTGAAATGTGTTAGCACAGGCAGAATGACAGAGAGGAAGGAGGTAAAAAGTAGAAATGACCCAGAAGTGTGCAGGAGGAAAACAATCAAGAAGTGGAAAAGGGAGGAAAAATCACTTCTCTATAATGAAGAAATTCAGTTATCAATCTTCTGGGAAACAACCTGTTCGTATCAGCGTCTCATTTTCTTTCGTTTTCCTTCACAGCTCCCTCCCTGTCTTATATTTCATCCTCAGTGTCTCCCACACACGCTCATTCCCTCCTTATTTTTCTCCCTCTGCTCATCTTCCACCCCTCTCTGCTCTCGACCTACGCCTCTCAGCATCGTCCCGAGACCTCCAGCTATTGAGTCATTTTCCACACCGGGGCAGCGTGTGTGAGTGTGTGTGTGTGTGTGTGGAGGGGATGCATTATTTGAATGGTGTGTCGAATGTGTGGGTGTGAGTGATAAGTGAAGAAACCACACATGAAGATGGATAAAATAACAGAAGGAGAAAAAAAAAAGCAGAGAAGATGAGAGAAAGGAAAGAAAACACACAAACGCCACACTCCTCCTGCCCACTCACACCCATTAAGACCTCTCTCTTGACCATTAAGAAACAGTGTTGTTCATATTTCCAGCACTCTCCAACAATGAAAGGCTTCTTCAGGTGTCCTGAAGTGTTGCATCTGTAATTACAGCTCTCACAGGGACGACTTGAAGCACCAACTGGTCCGTACTCAAGAGTGAAGAGTCATCAGCAGAGTACACACACTCAGACAAGGAGGCAAACACACGTCTTATTGATTCTACAGCTAATCGATCAACTGTGGTGAGGAGTTTCTGTGTTGAGGCTGAAAAAAGAACCTGTTTGATCCGGGCAATTAATTGCAAATTAGATTAAATCACACAATGTCCTGCTGCAACATTCTGATCACAGAAAGTGCAATATTGCTTTAACCTGAAATGTGTCAGAATACCAGATGACAATTTCTGCAGTAGATGTTTTCTGCTCTACAACCCTGAACTCAACCCTGCTCAACCAAAGAGACTCATTTTTGAAAAATAGCTTTGCAAGAACAACAATCTGAGTGGTGAATAGTGGCAAGAACAGAAAGAAGTAGCAATGAAAACAAGTTCAAAATGGCAAGAATGGTCAAAAAGGGTTTCAAATTTGGAGAAAACTTGCAAAACAGTCAGAAAGCAGAAAAATGTTTTGAAGTTTTTGCAAATTATTCTTCTTGTCTGTGTGTTGTGGCTGAAAAAGTAGAGTGTGCGTTTTAATTTGGCCCCATTAAACGAGTAATAAGTGAGTCTGAGAGGAAAACTTCAGATGCTGTTTGTATTCAGAGCGCATCATCCTTTCATTCTCCTTTAATGTAATATCTTCCCTTTTTATCCCTTCTGTTTGGACAACAACTAAATAAGAAAACCCTGTGAGATGACACAGTCGGTCTTTGTGTTTGCCCTCCATCCCCGATGTCAGGCGCAAAGCCACCATCAGCTATGAAAACAAATCATAAGGCAGGTTGTTTTAAGGTGTCAGCTCCTGTAATTGAATTTTCCAAGCGGTCAGATGGCACAAAAAGATGGTACACAACCACACAGTCTGATCTGAGGACAGGAGGACAAGCTTGTATTCTGTAGATTTGGTAAACAGTCGTTTGGAGAGGATCTCAATGTGCAAATTTCTTCAATCCGCCCACGGAGCACTTATCTGCCTCCTGGAGGAGTCGCAGATAACAGCCCATGTGACACATTTTATGGTAACATCTGTTTTTTTTCCCTCTTGGCAGATGAATGGCTGCTCTGACTGGCTGTTATGTTTTTGTACTGACAGGGAACATCAGTTTTCAGACTGAGCACGCTCATCACGTCAGCAGAAACTGTGAAGATTTAGCCCACAAACTCAGGCACCTTAAGCCCTAAGTCCATCTATAATTAATCGCACATTACCTTTAATTAAATTGTCAAGCTAATTGACACAAATGCCACCTGAGGGTGTCAGTTTTGTCAAAATGTTAGTCTCTGAAGTGGAATATAATTAAGATGTCATGTGCGCGACGTGTATTTGACGGACAGGCTCGCAGTTTTCCGTTCAAAGTAGTCATGATGACGATTACTCTCCAACCCTGCCCCCACATCTATCACGCAAACAAGCGGGCAAATGAGAAGGATGGCACTTTTATATCAAGCACTGTGACTCTTTATGGATTAGTCCTCGGGAAAACAACGAGAAAGACGTTTTAAAGTTTCCTCTGACAGTGTGTACACACGGAAGTGATCTGCACTGCTCGCTGCTATCAGCTCTTTCACAGGCTGGAGGCTGTGAAATGGATCTGTTTAATTCACATCTCTAAGCATTTCAAACACTCCACAGACACAGTTAGAAGCACATGTAAACAGCCATTTCCTCGCCAAAGATGTGGCTTTTTCTCATTCCCAGACACTGTCTCTCCTTCAGTCCAACAGGTTTAGACGCTCTCACAGGCCTGGAAAGCATGTTTTTATTACAGATTGGGTGACTCATGAGTAAATCCGAAGATTTCATGCAGATTTAATGCTAAAAGGAAGATGTCGCCCGCTTTGAAAGCCTTAAAATCGTACCTCCAGGTGCGTGTATGCGCTTCATTTTGGAGCTGATAAAACCAACAGGAGGTTTTTGTTTCCAGGAGAAAAGAGGAGCTAATTGGTTTGAGATGCTGTTTTATAAGCAGGGGGAGCAGTTCACCTCAGCATCAGCGTATACATCAACCTTGGAGAAAAGCAGTGAAAGTTCTAATGGAGGCCTGTGACCCTGGTTCACAGGGTTATCATTAGATTTTTGAAGAGAATAATGCAGTGTTTACTCTTTTTGAGCAGGCTGAAAGGAAAGGAAACATTAAACAACATTTTTCATTCTGCTAGTTCAAGATGAAATTGAAGAACACGTGGTCAGCCTGTGTTTGCAAACTATCAAACAGAGCCTCATCACTGAGCATACAAAGGTGATAGCAAAGAAAACTTCTGACAGATTTGTTAACATGTCGGATTTTCACGTTCAACCTGACACTCCAAGGAAAAGTAGTCAACAACTTAATAACCTTGCCTGTTGTTTGCAGAGTTTTTCCATAAATTGAACCTTCTCATGCGTAACTGAGAGGAAAGTGGAAACAGATTCAAAGCAGAGCTGCACAAAGGTGTATGATTTAGAAGAAGAGGCAGAGGCCCTAAAAAAGGAGTCCTAACAGCTGTACTTCATACATACTCAACAAAATGTTCCCCTTTTGGTCTCTCTCAACCTTCACTCTCAAAAGAGACACAGTTTTGGAGAGCAGATCTTGTTTTTTTTGTTCAAGACAACTCTTTAGGTAGTGTATTCATCAACAGTTATTTAGCGCTGTTGTTTCAAACTTTGAAAGAGAAACAACATTCAGAAATAATCCCTTTGGCACTGTTCATCTCATTTTGAGTTGTGGATTATGCTGAGATATTTATCTAGATAACAGACGTTTTCAAGATCACTTAGAAAGTCTTCACAGTCTCTTTAAGTGTAGCTTGAAAGTAAAGTCAGACAGGTTTTTATGGAGCTGTAAATGTGTAAACCACCTTCACCTCCCCACCTGCTCTTGTAGACTCCAATCATTCTTGTCTTGATAAAAATACTCCAGCACTTCCTCACATCCATCATTTCTTACTCATTACAAGCCTGAAATGAGACACAGCTTCTATAAAAACAGCAGCAAAGCACCGCAGACAAAGACTGAATATGGATAAAGAGTGATGACTCACACAACAGTATGAGGACTCTGCAATTAGTTCTGCTCTGAAACATTTTCTGAAAGTGCTGTTTCATTATCTTTCTGTATCATCGCAGCTATGGGGGGAATTATTCGACAAAATTAAGCGGGTATCATCAGCGTAAATACACATCCTGGAATACTAAACTAGAAATTGATGCCCTCCTCACCTCTGGAAACTCTGTCTCTGCCAATACCCGCCTCATCTCATTTCACTTCTCTTTGTCTCATCTTTTCCCCTGCTCCATTGTCCTCTCCTGCTTCTCTCTGTTTTCCCTCCTCTCTCAAAGTTATTCAGCTGTTTTGGAGGACCTGAGCAAACAGTGACAGCCGGGGTGTGAAATTAAAACCAGGAACTGGACAAATGCGGTGCTCCCCCTTCACTCTCAGCATTTACCCTCCATTTCTATCCCTGTTTGAACTGTTTGGAACAAAAAAGGACGTTTAACACTTGAAATCTAGGAACACAAAGTCTTCCAACAGACCCAGGGCTTGAACAGATTGGAAGTACAACCCTGAGTGTTAAAGCCAAAAATACAAGAGCTGACAAAAACCCATGACAATATAATCACCAATAGTGCTTGCAGGGTATAAACAATGACTTCTGCAGGGTAGCAAAGTTCAGTTTCCAGCAGCATGGGTGAGCACTGACTGACACTCATAGTAGTTTTATCCTCAGGCCAACATTAACCGTTTGAACCAACCCCTGATACCGTGCACTACAACATGACTTGCCTGCTGCTGGTATGAACCGTCCTTGACCAGCAGAGTAAAACAAGTCATGAGTTATAGATTTTTGCTTTAAGCTAAACTTCCACTCCATCCTGTTAGCACCGCCTATTCCCCCTGTGACTTTAAGGAGGAGAAAGACTTTACAACTGAAGGCTGGGAAAGCTCCAAAGCTGTGGAGGCAACACTCAGGTGTGTTTCACCTCAGGCCAGACAGAAGTTTTACCACAAAGGTAGAATTGGACCAAAACACTGAGTGACAACAGGCACAAGTCAACTAAAGAGGGAAATGAAGTTCATTCAAGACTTCCTATTAAGTTTCTGCAGTTTCTACATCTAATCACATTACTTATATATTCAATTGAGCACATTACATCATCAACTCACACAGTTATTTCACCTTCTCAGCACCCCGTCATCTCACCTGCTGTTATCTGACAGTTTACTGATAGTTAAAATCAAATAAGATGCTTTATTTAACACTATATGGGTTAAAAGCAGCAGCAACACAAAAGGCAAAACGTAGTAGACGGACAAACTCAGTGAGTGTGTCTGCTCAGCCTGTGTGTGAACCACTGTCTCTATCTGTCACTGTTGTTCAGCCCTAAAACAGACAGAACAGAGATGTGACAGGGACTGAATCATAGTTGAAGCAAATACAGCTGAGGAATGAAATCAGCAGCTTATGCCCTTGAATAAAGAACCAGCTGTGATGGTAAACAAGGAAAATAAACTATCAGTCCCCTGCCCTGATGACAGATCCTCGTATAATCCTGAAGTGCCTCTATTTATGGTCAGCTGAGTAGCAAATCACACTAAAAATCAGACACGGAGCTGCTTTGCTGTCTGCTTTTCTTCTCCTTATTTCTCAGGCTGAAGCATCCTCCTCTTCCTCCATTCTTGTCTGAACTTTTGTTTTCCCTTCGCTGGCTTTCTCTGTCTCCTCCACGCTTGTTTCTTCATCGTTCAAATCCTTCTCTCCCCTCCTATCTCCTTTCATTTTCAGTCTCCCAATAATCTTAGTTTCTCCCATCTGCTGTCTCACTATCTCTCACTCTCCTGAGGCCTGTGTGTGTGTGTGTGTGTGTATTAGTGTGTGTAGACACGTGCGTATGTGTGTGGGGGAGACTCATCTATCTGGGATGGGGTGTTCATTATGCTCTGGTGAGTCTGGATGGATGAGGGGATCTCTCCCCTTCCTCTTCTGCCTATCTCCATCCCCTTTTCCCATTTATCCCCCCGCTCAAAATTTCCCCCTCGTCTTCTTCTTCTTTCCTCTCTTAGTCATGGTTAGAGGGGATTCAGGGAGGGGAGAGAAAGATACTGGAAGAGAGGGGAAGGACAGGGACGGAAGACTGGGGCATAGGGAGAGGTAAATAAATATAAAATTGGTCACTGGTCACCAAATATCGGCCTTGACCTTGACAACTGATAATTGGTATGAGCCCTGAAAAAACACATCAGTTTATCTCTATGAGGAAAGAGAAGAAAAGGGAGGAGTTGGAAAGGACAGGCCAAAGAGAAATGACAGACACAGGCAGAGAAAAAGGACAAACTTGTGGAAGTAGAGGGCAGACTTTAAGGGGACAGGAAATGAGAAGGACGGGTTAGGACACGCTTAGAGGACAAAAGAGGATGATGGGAGTAAAGAGACAGGAGAGCACTGACTCTGTTTCAACAGCTCCACTCATGCAAACACACAAATGAGCATCAGCGTGCACTCACCGTATGCACTCACTCTCACCTAAGTCTCCATTGCCATGGCAACGGCACACCTCTAGTGCCCTTGTAATCAACTTTGAAAATAGGACCAGAGCTGATGTGTTGGCACGCAGAAAATACACAAACACCCCAAACAAACACACTCACACTGAAATGTAATTAGAAATAAATTCCAAACAAGTGATTTGGCCCCGGAAAGGATGGAGGGAGGGAGAGAGGGAGGGAGAGAGGGAGGGAGGGGTGATAACTGAGTTACAGGACAACAAAGTGCTCATCAGAAAGACCCGGCCACATGAAAGAGAGGTAAAGTGCTTTTTAGGGAAAATGCAGCGCGTCTCCTTTCCTCGAACGATCCCGAAAGCAACATGTCGAATCACAAGAGGAGAAAGGAAGCCGGTAAAATGTGAAACACTCTCCTGCCTCTGGGTTTTTCCTCTCATCTGAGCTTTACTGAAGCCACTCTCCTGAGAGAGAGCAGACGTGGCGGGAATAACCTTTGTTTGTTTATGTGTCTGAATCACAGCCGTAAAAAAGGAAATGCCTCTGAAGAATTGCCCGTGACTTTGAGAGACGGAGAGGAAAACAACCGGAGATGAAACGGGAGAGGGGGGGAAGACGCTGGCAGCATTTAGAGAAATAACAACAAATCCTTTCTTGGTGTTCGTTTCCTTGTGAGAACAGGGGGTCAGAATAAATGACAAGGAACCGGGCTGAGAGGGAGCGGACAGATAGGTGGAGCGCGTGAAGAATACTTTCCCGGCTCTCCTTAAAGCACCTCTCCAAACAGGCTCTTGTGCATGAAGCAGGGGGGAGGCAAACAGCACCTCTCTTTGGATGATAACTTTTTCATCTAGAGGCCATTTTCAAAGCAATGGGTCTCAAACTGAGGGACACAATGAGGGCAAAAAGCTCCAAAAGTTTCTGATAGAATTAGAAAACAGCTCCCAAAAACTGACTTACCTTAGCCAACTGTGAGTTTACCCATTTTGTGAAAGTCTTCTTCTGAACGTCTTCTCTCTCATCTGCCAGAAAAAAGAAAGCACACACTGTCAGGAAACAGGAGCCACATGTATTATAAATATTTCTTTCCTGAGTGTTTGTGGAGATTAGAAAGTCATGTTCTGTGTTCGGCAGCATGACTTCACTTCACTTCTCTCTACTCGCTTCTTCCACATCAAACGTCTCTGGAAATATCTCAATATCCTCGTCTCTCTTTCTCACACACACACACAAAGTGTAAGTGGTGCTTAGCATGATAAGAGCCTCCTCCAATCTCGCTCAGGGCTAATTGCATCCGCATCATATCAATCAGCGTGCCACTTATAGACCTTGGCCGCCCAGTCGTCAGCATCACACCACAAACTGAAGCAGAGATCCCACTTGTTGCCCTTGTAGAAACACCCCTCTGCATTGTTCCCAAAGTATCACTGTGATCTCTTTCACTGCAGAGCTGCTCGCCATTTGCTTCATCAACATAAACCAGATGCTGTTGTCAAGTGAGAGAAAAAAGCATTGTCATTTCTTTTAACGGCGGAGATAAAGTGGATCCACTGACAGAGTGAGTCATCAACCCAGGATTTGAGTTTTCTCCATCTTCCTGGATGTGTTTTAATTTCTTTCTGTCAATCATTTAGTGAGAGTAGGTGTTGTGACTTGATATTCGAGTCTCGTATTGGAATGAAATCCCTTCTGTGAAGTATTAACTGCACTGCAGAATTATCTAATGAGTTATTTTAAAGTTCACAACTTGTGTCGGAAACTTTTCTCTAAAGTCAATCATACATTCAGCTACAGCTGTCATGACAGGAGAGCACTGAGCTCACAAACATCTGATGTCAATGTGAAGAAGTGAGGACACTGCTTTGTTTTCATAGACAACGCTCGCTCTCTTCACTGTTTCTCTATGGAACTTAACCACTGCTGCCCTCTCTCTTCATGTATTTTCAGCCCCTAAACGACTGCATGCAAATGAATCGGGCATGTGCGTCTTTCTTTGGGGTCAAATTTGATCTTTGCTTCGTCATTCCTCTCTCCTATAGCGTCCTTGACAGTTACATGCTAATGGATCATTATGCAGATGAGGCAATGATGTCATTTAGACACTTCTGGAACAGCCAGTTACAACTTTCCTATATAATGTATTCAAGTGGTCGAGGAATAAGAAGCAATTTGCCATCATAAAGTGTCGAGTTTAGTAACTGTGAGCTTGAAAGAAAAGTGATACTAGGATTTGTTTACGGCAACGTGCAGTTTTTGGTGACAAGCAAAAATAAAGAGATAATTATGAAGGAAAGAAAGTTGTTCTCAAACTGAAACCGTGGCCCACAATGTTGCCGTGGGTTATTTGTTTGTCGTACCCATAAAAGACAGAATAAGAGTAAATTCCTCTGGATTATGTATTTAAGGTGTCACTTTTGTGTGAAATAGATTTTTTTTCCTGTGTGGCTTTGGTGGTTTAACACAAATAAAAGGGTATGAGTATTTTCTCTAACGCTGATAAATGATCTCCCTTAAAGGGGGCTTTGTTTCCATGAAAATCAATTTGTATTGCTGTGTAGATGATGATACAGCAGGGACATTATCCTCCACTGTACAGTGTTGTGCTCCTCTATATCAGAGCGCTGCAGTGTGGCCTGTGACATGCATTACAATGAAAATGACGACATGATGACTTATAATAACAGCTTCCCCCGCCTCTCTCATTTGACTGGAAATGGGGTCACTTCCCATTACAACGGGTAATAAATTACACTCTCATCCTGAAACAGAACATCAGGTTAAATATTATAGCAGCCGAGCTAACAGTACTCCTACGGCATTAGTGTGTAGATGTGTGTATGTGTGTGTGTGTGTGCGTGTTGACACCAGCAAGGCATTGACTAATGGAGCTGATAATGAAACTTCTCCTTTAATTAAAAGGTCCCGCGTTGAGCAGTGTACTGTGGTAAGACACCGGACACACACACACATACATACGCAGGTACACACACAAAGAGACAAGCATGTCTCAAACAAACACATACACAGGCATTTACACACATAAATCGCTGAAGCAGGGATGGAAAAGAAGCTTGTAGCAAACCATCGCATGGAAAGCAGGTAATCCATTTACATCTGTGCTCAACGTGCGTGTGTGTATGTGTGTGTGTGTGTGTGTGACTATAACTCCACAACACAGGATTCATTTCCCAATAATTTAATCCATGTAACAGGAAATGAATGTATTTTACAAAGTGTGTATGTGTGTGTGTGTTTGGAGCCATCTCTGGCCTCTGAGAGTCTTTGGCTGGAAATCAAACGTTGCTTTCACAGCTGAATTATTTTGTCTGGGTCACGTCCTCGACAACATGCCTGTCACTTCTTTGCTCCTAACACAAACTAGTGTCCTTGTTCTGTGTTTCCAAATGACTCCTAAGTTGTTTGAAGTTTAATTCCAGCTACATTAAACTTAAATTAAAGCCACAAGCAGGGATAAGTGAGCCTGAGCACAAGTTGTACCTAACTATAAAGCATTAGCAGCATGTGCAGCAAGATCTGCCTCCACAAAAAGACATGACTCCACTTTGTGAGCAGGACGCACCTTACTTTGATGAATTTAAAGACATAATTGCACTCAGGCTGTGACACTGAACATGCATGTGCACTTTGGTCCTGATCCAACAAAAGTTTGCATGGTGGTGAAAAAACTGTCAACTTTGGTCTCTACCTTGACTGCACCCTGTGAGTTACAACTGAGAGAACTTTTCATTCTCAATGTGTCTAGTTTACATGTATCAAATTTGAAGATGATCCAAAAAAACTGGGGGATTAACTTGTTCAAATACATCCCCATAAATCGTCAGAATCTGACATTTACCTCAAACTCTCAGATTCACTTTGGGGTACAAACATGGTCGTATCAAGTCTTATTCCTCTACTTATGAGATGATAGTTAAAGCTCGCAGTTGTCTCGTAGTTATCTGTTTTATTCTTGAGTGAGATTGTTCAGCATATTTGCAGGAAACAGACGTTTTCCCCGCACACTTGGCACCTGAAATTAATCATTTTAAAGTTATTCCTCTTTGCCGCTCCAGCTGTCGGCTCCCCAGGCAGCTTCAGGGCTCACCTGTGCCTACAAATGGCTCTGTCTCTGTTTATATATGAATATGTCCTGGCTTTTCCAGGGGCTGTATGTAAATTGGTAGCAGAGACACAAAGTGAGTGTGTAAGGATCAGTAAGGAAAGCAGGAAGCAGTCAAAGACCGACGACGAGGGAGGCACAATCGATAGTCCATTTAAAGCTTTGCTCTGCTGCTTAAACCTGCAGCAGCCTCACACACACACACACACACACACGCAGAAAGTTATGCATGGACACACAGAGATGTACTCGTGACGCATGCACCCAGCCACATGCATCTCATTAGAGAGACTCCAACATAATAGCTTAATCTTAGTTTGAGAGCAGCGGGAGAGAGGAAATCAAGTGAAGAGGTGGTAAAGAGAGAGAGCAAGGAGGAAATGAAATCCCAGCGTGAGGGAAGACAAAACACTGGACACAGCCTGAAACAAAAGGACTGCAGGAGGAGAAGGAAATGAAATGTGGAGGAATGAGGAGGACTCAGAGACAGATAAAGAGGAACAAAGAAACCTGGGGGACAGGGAGTGAAAGAGGAAAGATGGAGGATTGTTTACAGACAGGTTTCATGACCACAGGCAGAGAGAGTTTCTGACAGCAGCTGGAAGAAAAGTCAGATTTCTGATCTTTAACCCGACGTGATTACTTGAATAAAGGACTAATCTGACTATATCCAACATTCAGTGGAGCAGAAGAGCCTTTAAGAGGAGTCTTGATGTAAAATACAATGCTGAAGTAGCCCCAGGTGGATGTGGAGTGATAGTAAATAAACCAAATAAGAGTCTTTTCCAGCAGCTCTGTAACCTGCTGACTGAATGATGGTAAGTACCTGGGACAGCTCCAGTATCAGCACTCTGGACAGCGCCTGTGGCCAAGCAGCACAGTAGATTAAACTCATCCAAGAGATCTTTGCTCTGCCTGATGGAGTGAGGCTCAGATAAACAGTAACGACCTCCCCGCTGTTTAAAAATCACACTTAACACTCTTAATACAAGTTAGCCTCATATATTTGGACTTGTTGCTCAGACTTTAGAGGATATCATGATTATCGCTCTCACATTCATGGAACAAACAAGAAGAAGGAATAATTAGATGAATCGATAACCTGTGCTGACTTTAATTACCAGCAGACTTTTCTCCACCATAGTTAGCATCTCCACTCCGGCCTCCTATTGATTCCTGATTTAGGAGCAGACCTCCTACTTGTTTTCAGAGCTCTGCATGAGTTCACCTTAAGTTACTGTTAAACACGCACACACACACACACACACACATATACACAGTAGTGAGGCTCAGTCCTGCAGTGTATTCTTCCACTTTCAGATTATCAGTCTCTTCCTGCAGCACGGCTCAGATAATGGAATGATTTCTACTCAGGCGTAAAATGTGCTTAATTTTTCCTTTTCTTTCCATCAGCAATACTTTAGTCTGATGTGTTTATTAGGTCTGTAATTTGCAGGGAAATGTTCTAATTTAACTGCGTGAATTAGTAACGTAATGAGAGGATATTTCTGAAGCTTTTCAGACACATGCTAGACTTCATTTCGGCTCTCTTCAATTGTTCTGTGTAATGTCTGAGCAGAGATTGAAGTGTTCACTTACAGACAGCAGGAAGACGATTATCTTCGCCTGCTGAGGACCTCGGTGTTTGACAAACAACAGAAGCTGCAGAGAGGAAGTGGAGGAAGCAGAAAAGCAGCAGGCCGGCTAATAGTCTGGTGGAGCAGAGCTCCGGTGAAAGATCCAACACGAGGTGTGCTTTCAAAAAATCAGCTCCTTGGCTCATGGTGGTGAGAGGAAAGAACGAGGAGGTTGTTTTGATCCATTGGTTGTTTGGGGGGCCAGCTGGAGCAAAACTCAGTGAGAAACACAGAGGCTCAAAATGTTTCCAGAAATGAGGAGCAGAAGGAAAACATGAACAACTATAACCTGAGTTGAACTGATAGTCAGTAAGTATTAAATCCCGGGGAGAAAAACAAACGTGCAAGTCAGTTTCAGTTAAAGTGACAGTGTTGAGTGATATCTAAATTTGACTTTCTTAATTTATGCTTTTGTTTGGATGCACATGCGCTGATTAAAAAGAAAAAAAAAATCAGAATTTATTCACCAGTTAATCAGTACTTGAGTATTTTTTCACCGAATACTTCCTTACTCTTCAGCTGGCCTCTCACCTCTAGCAAACTATTTGTTGAACACTGAAGTCACTTTTCAGATTCCAAAGTCTTCTGAGGTAAAAGTGGGCAACACAAGTGTGTTGAAAGTACAAAAACATAGAGAGAGATACACACAGTGATAATTTACAGCCACACAGGCCATTACAGACACTTTAATCTGCACATAAATGTTCTGCTCTTCATGTGAGGGCGAGTAAGAGTTCAAAATAAATAACATGATTAAACTTTTAGCACTCATGCTACGCAGGGATTGCTTTTGTCTTCCTTAATGGCTGTTGCTTTTGGAGTGAAAAAGGACAACTAGAGCACTCTCCAGGAAGAGAACACAAAACCATAAATACACTTTCATCTGGCTCGTTACATTTGCATTAAGGGCACTCAGCAGATCAGCTCATGTGGAGGGTGGTGCACCAAACCAAACTGGCTCAACATTCCTCCACCAGGCCAGGATCTAAATGAATCAGCTTCAGATAAAACAAAAGCAAGCGCTGGTCTCTTTAGGAAGCCTTCTACCTTCAGGAGGTGGTTTAGAGAGCTGTGGCGAGCTGCTGGGCGCCTCACACCACTACCATTTACACCAGCAGGGCTTTCTCAGCTGCACGCTTAATAACCCAGACGAGTGAAACTGCTCCAGGTTGTGTAACTGGTGTTCCAGCTGCCACAGTTACCTGTTTCAAGTTTTCATGTTCAACTCTGGCAGGGGCTGAAGGAAATTAGATCTCCAGAGAGAACACACACACACACACACACACACACACACACAAAGGCTGTCTAAGTGTTTCAGACTGTGGAGTGTGTAAAAAAGCCCTGAAACTATCAAAGAAAGACCTAGTTATTTTCTGAAAGTCCCTGCACATGTTCACCTGTTGGCTAAACAAAGCTGCAGCTCAGGGAGAGAGGGACACAGATTTTCATCGGTGCTCTACAAAACACTTTTGGTGAGTCACTTTGACTCATTACAGCGTGACTTTACATGTCTTTAAGTATCTTTATAGTCTATTCAACCTAATATAGGTGAAACAGGATTTGCAAATCATCATATTCTGTTTTTATTCATGTTTTACACAACGTCACAACTTCATTAGAATTGATGTAAGAATATCAACAGTTCCCTTTCTCCTCATTTCTTGAACCCTGCCAACTTTGTGCCCCCCCTCTCATTAAGCAGCTTTTTACCCCCCAAATTACACTTTGTAAATGAAATCTTGGCTTATCACTCAATCTTATATCACCACAGAGCTGCAAACTTTAATCTCCGCTGATAAATCTGATCATTATCGAGTAACAGAGAAGTCAAAGTTGTCTTAGGTTGAAGATTGAACTATAAATCTCCATATATTAGCTCTAATTTCTCCAGCGGCTAACGTAATCCCCCTTCTGCTATGCAAATGAATTTGACTTCCTACAAAGGGTGATGCGTCTTTATCTCCCCGCCTGCACACGCTGCTGTGATACACTTGAGTTACAATCTTACAGCTATAAATCTTCATAATTATAAGGACTCATGCAGTGGTATTTTACACTCAAGCAAACTGTTATTAAATCTTCTCCGTCGTGGCTAATAAGTTATGTTTGAGGCCGAGCTTCCCTTTGCACCCCTGATTCTCAGCGGAGGAGGCCAGATCGCATTCAAATGAAATGATAATTAACTGTGTGACACTAAATGTCACTTATATGTCAGATATCAGGCTGGAGATTATGCAGAACCTGTACTCATCATCCCACAGAGCGTTTCCTGTGTGAGGTAGATGGATAAAGTTGCGCTAACTGTCCGATCCATCATAGAAGCCTGTCTTGTCAGTGTCCTAATGGGGCTTAGTGGAAGTGTAAGCAAAGCAGCCGCCGCCAGGGCAAACAAGTCATCCGTCTGGGATGTCGACGCGGACTGCGCCGCAACGGCCATGTTTGCCGCTGTTTTGGTAGCGGCTGCCTGGCAACGGTCACGGCCATTAGCCACGGAGAGGAATCTGAGACCAAATCCAATCAGATCGGGTCATTACTGGGAGATGAGATGGAGAGGAAGTGATGGAGGGAGAGGGGAGGAGGGGGAGGAAAAGGATGAGATGGCAGGGCGACAACGAGGAGAAGGAGAAGGAGGAGGAGGAGGAGGAGGAGGAGGAGAGGAAAGTGTGGAGCATGGATGACAAGCTTATGTCAGCTTCAATGTCAATTAGCGGTGCGCGCGCAATCCCAGGCTAATGTCACTTTCTGTCAGTGACACACACACACACACACACACTCCATATGCTGAAATTTTACTGTAACACACATCCTCAGGAAAACAGTAGAAGAGTGTTACATTTCAAACAAGCTGCCACAAATGTTCTACTCAGCTGCAGACACACAGATGGGCCACACCAGCACTATATAGGAGTGTGTGTGTCACTCAGTGTGTACTCCAGAGTGTGTATCTGCAGCTGTCCAGGGTGGCATATATTTCCAAGCTCCAGAATGTAGAAGTGGTGCCAGTCAAACACACACACAGAGAAAGTAGTGGGAGAATGGAGTGAAAACAGACATGTGGGAAGCTCCAGGGATGGGACACGTTTGACTTTTACCCTCTTTGACTAAAACATGTCCACTCACTGCCAATCCCAGCACTGTACACCATCTGCTTGAAACAAACTCAGCAGATGGTAGTCAAGCTTCTTAGGATGGAGAAAAATATGTCAGGAGGGTTTTAAAGAAGCAAAAACACTAATGAGTCCAAGTGAGGGAGCACTTAAAGCTAAAACCAAACCTGAAGAACACACATCCTTGTGCTGTGTCGGTGTAATGCTTACTTTTGTTACCATCAATCCAGAGAGTCCCTTTGTGCTTTTTGTGTGCGCCCATTTGTTGACATCATCGTTTCTGCAGAAATAGCTGCAAAATCAAATATTGTTCCTCTTGAGTCACCGTGTTTGGCTTTTACTGCCACACACATACACACACACAGCTAGAAGTCACACCTTTTCCCACACTCTGCTCTGCGTCTGCCTGCGCTCACACTTCACCGTATGGTCCCATCAGTCAGGGTGTGGATGTACGGAGTAACAGGGTTTCACCAGCAGGGAAAATTAGTCTCTCTCTCTTTCTGTCACACATGACTACTCTCCATTTTATGTGCATCTCTTTGGAAGCATCCTGTGTTTATCTCATCATCTTTTTTATTCATCGCTCTGTCTTCTTCTCACCTTTCCTTTTATATCCTGGCTCCAGATTTAGCCCACACCTGGCTCTACAAGGCTGCTTACGCTGCCTCAACACACTGAAAAAAAGCAAGTCTTTGAATTTTTACTAGGATTAAATGAGTGTATCTAAGACAATAAAGTAACATTCCTTATGTGCACATGATTTAATCAACCACATGTAATGTTTAAGAAAAATGTATAAGTTATGTTTTTGTTTCGAGTTGTTGTAAATTGATTTAAGCTCTTAAAGCACCGGGCAATTTGTTCATTAAGTTTTGATCAGCTGTAAATTTAAAACCAGATTAACTAGACCAATCCTTCTTTTTGTATTTGTTACACTGGGATGTGTGACACAATTTGGTTGTGTGAGATCAATGTAAACAATAAAATGAAGTAGATTCAAAGATTTTTTTCTTTCAGTGTACCGTGTTAGGAATGGAGGAATGACAGTAAAACAGTATGATGCTCAAGTAAAAGTATAAGTATAAGGGTTATTAATGCAGCTGTATTTCTTTCCTGCCTGTCCAGATAGATCAAAGCAGGAGAAAGTGAAGCCACAGCAGCTCCTGTCTCTTGCAACCACCACTAAGCTGGCCTTGAACAGGACTCTGAATGACCAGCTGCTCTTGAGTGGTTGCTGAGCAACCAACTGGGTTTTAACTGGTGTAAAAAACTTCAAGGTGCCAGTCTGTGGCACCAGAACATATTCTGCATTGACAAACTTTATGGCAACACTTCCAGCTCTCTTTCAATTAAATTTCATTCACAGAGCTCAAAATGTTTCACATGAGTAGATTTGGATTCACATGAACCAGTGGTGTGTTTTGAAATGAAGGTGGACGTATTCCTTCAAACACCTGTCCATGGATAATGCACCTTAAGCCTTTTTTCCATCGCTCAGACATTTGCTTTCAGCATGTGTGCATGTCCTCGTGTGTTTGTGCCACATGACGCAGCTCCCACCTGCTCCAGATTAACCCAGTGCACTTCTTTGCCAGGTAAGGATTAACCTCACTACAAACGCAGATAAAAAACACACGCATACACACACACACACACGTGCAGAGGGAACGTGGTGGATGTGGGACAAATATGGATGCAAACTCACCCGACACGTACACGCCAGTTTATTCTGTCACACAGAATCGATGATGAGGAAGGATGGATAACCAAGGCCGTCTACTCTGCTGATCTCTCGTCTGTTTCACGCGTCAATTCATGTCTTGGTGAAAGCAGACTTTCCCTTAATTACCTCTTCTCTAAAGAGTAGTCAGCTTTCCTCCTGCTGTGTTTTATTAAACAGGAAACCTTGAGGAGCTCTCTGTATTGTCTCTGTTTTCAAAAGCCAGAGAAAGTGTTTCATTCTGCATCTGTAAATGTACAAATCTGAAAATCTGATGTATAAAAGTCTCCTATCTACCACCTAGACTACAAACACTGAGGTCACAAAGTTGCTCTAAACACCAGGATCATGTCTGCTTTCAAAGTGTAGTTAAAATCTCTGATTTTGCCCCACTGCCAGGTTTCTTTCAGTGCAGCTGTTTCATCCTGTCTGCCAGTCTATTCTCTCTTCTATCGACTCATTTTCATCATCCAAGAGAGCCGCGCGGCATTTTCTCATCCCTGTAATTGGAAAATAGTTCAGATCTGCTTTGAATGCGGATTACTGGAACTGGCATCAGATTTCAAACTTCATATCAGTCAAAAAAGAGAGAAAGAGAGAGAGAGAGAGAGAGAGAGAGAACTGCACAAACCCAACCACTCATACCAGGGACTATCTGCTAAGCTTCAAGTGAGACCCTGTGTGGAAAGAATACCCACAATCCCCTGTGCAACAGCTCAACAGACTTGTTCAGACATGCAAAGTGTGCACACATAACCTCTATCTTAATGTGTTTTTGTCCATCTCCTGTGGCTGCAGATATGACCTTCGACAACTTATGTTTCATCTGCAAAAACGTCTAATGGAGCCTCACAAAAACATCCTGAAAGCTTCAAAAAGCAGAAAAGGAAATGTGCTAAAAAGCAGCTCCTGAGTGAAGCTCATTTATGTCCACGTGCACTGTTAAGGGTAACTTGTTGTTTCAACATAAAAACATGATGTGAAGGACTTCATTAGAATTTAATGTTAGGTCAAAACAAAAATGTTCTAACACCAACAGAAGTTATCTTGAGCAAATTAGATGTCTTGTGTCAATATCAGTTTTAGTTTGATTGAATTAGATTTGTCAGTTCATTTCAAAATTGTATTTTACAGTGTAGAAGATACAAAATGCTAATGCAAAAGTAGGGAGAAGTCGAAGAAGCAGTTCCTCGACTTTCCACAAGATGCTGGTTCCAAAAGCCACAGAGCGTCACTTCACATCCATGTCACATTTGAAATCAGCCTATCAGCTTTCAGGAATGCGTTACCTAAACTGAACAGCGGACACTATACACGTCTTGAGTATTAATTAAGCATGATGGCTCATTTCTCTTCCTTTTCAAAGAGCCTCTGGAGTCAGTGGACTTAGACATCCTCATTAATCAGCCTGGCTGGAATGGGACCAAAAGTAGACAACGAAAATATCTCCTGGTTGAGTACACCGTGTTCACTTCTCTTTTTCAGCAACCACGCCGTTGGCAAATTCATCCGTGGCATTCTCGGACCATGTTTAGTGGAAACCATAATGATAATGTCATACATATATTCATCCGTGATACGAAATGCCTTGGGGGGGGGCACTGGAGGCTGGGTGATATCATTTAAAGGAGTACCCATCAAAAGTTGATCATTTTCTTTCTAAATTCAAAACTTCTGCTTCATAATCAAACACGCCCTGGTGTATTCATCCCCTCACCTGTTGACGCTGTTGTTTGTTTGGATGAGCAACAAAAATCTGTGATGCAAATTCCAAAACGATTGCTGTGTCTTTAAGTGGTGTTTATAAGAGCCAGAGAGGTGACGGGTGCAATTTGATTTGTGTGGACACTTGAGACGCAATTTATTTCCGAGCACGGAGGCGCTGCTGCTAAATCAGCACTGGACAGGTCGATATGGAGGATATCTCATCCAATCTAGATATTTAATGTATGTTAAGACCTGACGAGGCTGTAATTTAGCCAGCGGAGGGGCTGGAAATGCTCATACATGCAAGTATGAAGCCCATTCTTAAGTGGACACATTATGATACACACAATGTGCAAATGGTGAGCCACTGAGGACACATTTCAGGGTTTTTTAGTGGAAGCTGCAGTGGAAACACATCTCCACACTGAGCCAACTTCAGCAGTGCTGCAATGAGGAGTGAAGCAGGGATCTATCCTCCACAGCCAGTGGAATATTCACCGGTGAAAAAAAAAATCAGGGCTCAGTGTACTCTGTCAGAACTCAAACATGTGCATCCAGCTCACAATAATTGGTGCCACTGACTGTTAAACTCACTGCATCTGCGTTGGAAGATAAGCAGACGTTTCAGCTAACTTTGTCAAGTTTGTGTTTGGATTCTCCCAGAATGCTGTGTTTATGGTGTGGTCATTATAAAATCAGTCTGACCTCTTGAGTGTAAGTTGACAGGAAGAAACAAAAGACGCATTCTCACATTGGTGTGAATTATTCATATGTTTTGGATATGTTGTCCTAGCTGTTGAATTAGCATTTAGAGAGATGCCATGATAGAAAATTAGCTTCTCTTAACAGACCCATATCTGCTTCTGCAGCGTCTGACAGCCTGTGCGGCAGCATGTGAAATCACAGTCACAGAGCATGTAAACACACTTGACTGGTGACCGTTGGGGGTTTCTGAAAGCTGCTGGTAAACATGTCTGGGCCCATAAGAGCCAGCTGGAGCACAGGGGAGGCGCATCTTTAATCTGATGATACAGAAAGCTAGTGATGACAAGCACCCTCCGTAACGGCGTAATCTCCCACAAACAAGTCTCATTCAAATGCTTTCTGGTGAACACGCTCGCTCTGAACACTCATCAGACCTGGAGTGGCCTTGGGGAATGAGAAAGATATGATATATTATGTTTTGTTGATTCTGCTATTCATGTGGTTTCCCCTGTGGTGATTGTAGCTCTGCTCTTAAATCCTATTCTGTCTGTTTTTCCTTCTTCTTTTCATTCTTCTGTCCACGCCTCTTTCCTTGCCATTTCCCTGGAGAGATTAGCCAAAAGACCAATTTGCTCCCTGATTTTTCCTCCTCTGGTCTCTAATTGGCTTGAGGGGATCAGAGGGGATTTGCAAAGGGGCGGGGCTGAAGACGCAGCAGACCACTCCTCTCTATTATTCAAAGACCGGACCAACTCCACTGTGTCGCCTCGTCACCCCATTACTGGCTTTGTTTACACTTTGCTGTATTGGATTTACGACTTTCAACCCCGGGGGGATAAAAAGCCAAATTGGTTCTGATTTCAACCCACGTCTATGAAATTTGGCGCCGCTGCTTTTTGGCCAAAGTGAAACTGATTTGATTTAGTTGGTGGACTTAAACCCAAATATCATTGCACAGTCAGGAAATCAATCTCACCTGCAGCAGAGGAGGTACAATTGAAAGTCAGTGTCAATTACTGTCATCAGGTGGAAGAGAGAAGCAGGGAAACACATTTTTGCTACCCCAATTTCTCTTTCCAGACTCCAGTGGGAGATGGAATCACCTTTAAAGGTGATTTAATACTTTCTCAGGAGTGTGTCGTCACACCTGTCACCAGCTAGTCTTCACACTGCAGATACAAGATGTGAACATTTGCTGTATCTTTGTGCTTAACAGTGACAGCGGAATATTCAAAGCACTGATAAGGCAGATGGATACAGCCGAAGCGTGCTTCACCAAACTCCCATGAGCATTTGAGATAAAGACAGGAAGACAGATTGATGAAGAGAGGGTAATCCACACCTCTCTAACAGCAGAATCTTCAAATCTGACTCCATGTGAATACAGAGCTGATAAATACAACATGAATCTGTTCTTTTAGACTTTTTATAATCAGCGTGTGTTATAAAATATGACACAATAAGGCGTTTCAGACAGGCTTTCTTCTCTGACTGTGCTTACAATTCCCCCACAGCATTGAAAAGCCTGTGTCTGATTACTGCGCCAGCTCCTATAACCACAGAGTGAAACAAAGATCTTCCATTTGCTTAATCCCAGAGTCAGATATATACTGTACAGGGTGTTATACAGAAGCCTCTCTACATACAGTGGATCAGTGCTCAGAATACAGAAACCACTCTTTGTAGTTACCATCTCAACAACACAATACCCCATAGGTTTCCTTGTTATTACACTCAGTGGATATTACTGCAATTTGATGACACTAATTAGAATATGCAATCAAGTTGCAACAATATGGGGTTGTAAAGAAACCCAGAGTACATCACTTTAAATTCTATACCAAACTATTAGATTTTCCATCTGAATAACAACGAATGCATGCTTGATTTGCAGCCATTGTTATGTTAAACAGGAACCAATCCACCAAACAAAATAGGCAATCAAGATGGAGAAAAAGGACGCAAAAATAAATGATGGGCTATTTCTACATAGAATATTGGACATTAGTCTCCATCCTTCAAAGCTTTTGACAGTTCACTCATAAAACCTGTTGAGAGATGCTTGGTTCTTGTAAAAAAAAAAGGAATTTGAGCTACATAATGTTGTTTTTTCCTCCTGCATTTTCATATTTGAAGGTATATCCATCCATCCATCCATCTTTTACCACTTTTTGAGGTCTGGGTCACAGGGCAGCAACACCACCAATGAAAGAAACAATGACCCACATCTTCCTTCCTGCCCTCTGGCTCAGCTCCCTCTTCACCACAATCTGTCCATCAATCTCTCACTCCACTCTCCCCTCATTCGTGAACAAGACCCCGAGTTCTTTCAACTCCTCCACAAGTAGCAGTCCACCCTTTTTATAAGCACGGCCTCTGACTTAAGGGTGCTGATCTTCATCCCAGCTGCAAACCACCCTGGTACAAGCTGGTAGTCAAAGTCCAGTGAGTCCTAGAAACTACACTGAAAGTATATGATATGTTAGAAAAAAAAAGATTTGATAAATGAGGTTCCTTGTTTGTTAAACCTCAGGAGCAGCTTTTCTAAAAACAGCACTCCTTGATGTTTTTAAAGAAAGATTAATGAGACATCTCCTTCGTGGGATTCCTTCTCCTATTCTCTAATTATGTCGGGCTGTTTAGTGTTATTGTTAAACCTGATTGCCAGCTGCATCATGGACATTCAAGGAGAAAAATATTACACAGTGAGCAATTATTTGCTTACTACACCAAACCACCATATGTCTACGAAATGAAGGTTTGAAGCAAATTAGAAACTCGAGAGAACAATAGACTTGCTTATCCTTGCGGTACTTGTATTTTTTTTCCTGCTACTAATTTAAAGTGTTCATTCAGAGGAAGAGTTTGCTGCTTTTACTGACATAGCAAAGTTGGAGGGGATGCATTGGTTAAGTGGCCCCAGCGGGAACAGGAAGAAGCTCAGGGCGGGGTGTTATCTTCTACCTCCAGCGTGGAGTTAAATAAGATAAGAACTCTGTGTTATTTATACATCCCTACTGTATTCATCAGCGCGTGTTTCGTTTCATTTTTTTCCAACCGAATAGCTGTGTCAGTGGTCGAGTGACATTTCTCTGCTCTCCTAATCACATAATGTTGCTCTGAAGGAGCCTGTTCGAGCAGGCGGTGGGTGACTGATCGGCGTGCTCTTGCAGCGGCAGGAAATTACACCGGAGCGATGCCATTTAACTCGGTGAGCAGCTTTGTGCTTAGGTAGAAGCGTGAATCAATCTCCCTTCCTAACTCCTTTTTATCTGAGATGCCAACATGCCGCTCTCTCTTGGCTGATGGGTAAGAGATGGACTGACCTGCTCACGAAAGCGTGCTAAGAGACTCCCTGAATAACTGTAAGGGGGCAAGAATCATGACAGCCAGGTCTGTCTTTAGCATTCAATAGCAGCATTTTAGAGGATGCAGATGAAAAGTCTTACAGCCAGAGAAAGTTGAGACGAGTCAGAGCAAATCTTAAGTCCACTACATGGCAGTCGGCAAAACCAAGTCTTCAATTCAAGTCAAATGTATTTATAAAGCACACTTTAACCAACAGCAAACCAAAATGAGTTTTAAGATGTGACTTAAGAACAGGAAGTGAGGGGGCAGGCCTAAAATGCAGCAATGATGGCCTCACAGTATAGGAGCACCAACCCATATGCTTTAACTGTGATCTATTCTGTAAAGGGACAATAAATTTGAGTATAATCAATGTTAACACAGTGGTCACTGGTATAAAAAGCAGTCAGGTTAGGTCGAGTTTGTCAGAACAAGTTTTTAATATTCAACACAAGCACGGGCTGTCTATTTCAATATTCCACCTGTTTCTAACATTTCAATTTGAGAGTGAGAGCTTTCTTTCTTCAGAGAACATTATAACTTGAATTCTGTCATTACTACAGCCGAGCCCATTTGTGCCTCGCTTTGGGCATTTGTGCTAAGCTGTCATTTGTCGCACCTCTCCACGCACACAGGAGCGCTTAAGCTTTGTGATTTCATTCCCCCAAAAGCACGCTGGCTTTACTTTTGGATAAAAAACACAGAAACCATGTTCTATCTTTTCTTCCTGCTTTGTCCACTTACAAACCACACGCACACTCTTTCTGCCTCTCTCTCGTCACTCCATCTCTCCCTCCATCTGTCACTCTTTCATTCTCCTTCCCTTGTGCTCGACTGGGAAATACTGTAACAGGGCCTAAAAATACCAGCGCTCCTGCCAAGAGAGGGGAAGACAAACAGCACTGTGAGTTACTTGAACATGAAATATCTTCGCCACTTCAACTGTCTGCATCCACATCTGTCAGGCACTTTATGAAACCCATCGTTCTCTCTCTCTTGGTCGCTCTCCACCCTCCTTGGTATCACTCGTTATTCTCTTTTATTTCACCTCCTCTATCTTTATCTCTCTCACACAAGAGGCTGCAATCTTTCTCCTGCACCTGACGTCTCTATCTAGAGGACAAATAAAAACAGGTAGGAAGAGACGTGTTGTTTCTTATGAGTTATGCTCACTCTGTACATCACCTTGATTTCGCCTGAGGCTGTTGGAGTCCATTCATCGCTGCAGAGAGCTAATTTATTACATCTGTAATTTTGGAGATCTTCCTCCTGTGCTTGGTGCGGATATGGATGAGTGTGGCACACGCACAGAGCTGACCTCCTCCTGGAGCTCCTTCTCTCTCATTACAAGAACAGGCCGTCCTGATATTTTGTACAGTTCCCGCGTCTCCTTCCTCTCCTCTCCCCTCGCTCCCGTCTTGTTGTTGTCGCTGCCAGCACAAATCACCGATACTGATGACAGCAGCTGATCAATAGCCTGCAAGTCCTGGTCACGCCTGTCAAGTCAATTTCCCACTAATGAATCCGGTTCGACCGAGATCCCCCTTGATGAACTATCTTCAGTTGTTTATTGTGCACCTGCTGCATCATGGCTTTAAAAGCAGGTTGGGGAATGGCTAACCCTGAGAAAGAAAAACTCATGATGATGCATGCTGTGTTTACTCGCTGATCTCTCTTATTTCTACAGCCAAATGTAAAAAATGTCACATCCAATCAAGATATTTACAGCACAACAGCCATGGGGTTTGATAGCACTTTTAGCAATTTTTCAGCAATCTGAAACAGCGGTGGTAAATGTCAGGTTTGGCTGTCAGACTCCCTGAATCAAAGAGCAGGGGGCCTCCTTTCCAGATTAATCATTTCGAACTGATATTCCACAGACACGCGGCGAGAAATCCATCATTTAAGAGGCAGAGATACCAATTTCTTCTGCGACACTGGCCTCAAGAGCAGCATGCAATGCAGAGAGAGGGATGAAGCAGCACGGAGGGGATTTCACTGCATTGAAAAGTAATAATGATACACTCTTAACAGCAGGATGTAATAGGCTGCATCGTGTTGGCTGGACTTTATACAGTCTTTCAGAGGAAGCTGTGACAAATCTATAAGGAAAAACTCACAGTCAAGTAAAACTATCCCAGAGCAAGCTTGTAATTTAGCTGTCTGACTTGTTGCACTGTTTATTCTCCTCTCTGAGTCCAGACAGTGTTGTCTGTAGTTTGCCTGAATCCTCTTTGAATTAAGCATGACTCAGAAGCTGAAGAACTTCTGTTCACACTGCCCCAGGTCATCTCTCACGGCGGGGAAGTGATGTGATTCATAAAAGCATTAAAAAAACAGCTTAAACTGACTACTCCTGAGGTCTAATGCATCTATAGTTTGCAGTTTTTGATTGACTATGATCCCAAGTAACAAGAGCTACATGGTGTTTGCAAACTAAAAAGTTGTACATGCTATGAGCGTGCATGTTGGAGGATATTTACTATGATTGCGTGTGCAGTTGATGACAGGTACGAAAGTGGCACAGACAAAATTTAAATGAGGATTTTGCATGTGCTAAGCGTGGTGTAGCACTCTTACACTGAAGTACTCTGGCACTAGCAGTGCTGATGTGCTAGAATGATCCAGACAAAAGTAAATGCAGCATTTTAAGAAGTTTTTCCATAGGAGATATGGGATGACACCTTTTTGTAACTGTCTGGATAAACAATATGACTCGACTGTTTTATTTCTGACATTCAAAAAATGTCAACACGTGCGTCACACTAGGTGAGTAAATCAGCTTTGCACGTGGTGCTGGAGGTGAGTTCCCACATGGGTGCCTCGTTTATTATTTAACAAAAACATGTAATTGAATGCATTGAAAGCTCTTATCACAAAATTATATCAAGACTGATTGCTGCTTCCATCAAAATCAATTCTCCAATTTGTGTTTTTAACATCTCAGTGAATACCTGCACTGCAAAACATTACCTCATTAAAAGTACAATTGAATCTAAGCGCCTCTTTCCATTCTGATGAAAGCCAATTTGAACAACTTTGTTGTTCTTTTCCGGTTCAGGTTACGAACATGCAGCTGATAAATAACCGCAAAGCCGGAGGGATGGGAGGCAGGGGGGGGCGTCTGCATTTCCAGGCTGAACAGTTTATCTGAATGAAACATTATCACAATATTGAAGTTGTGAGCCGATTTCTACAACGGGGAGAATATTTCACAGTGGCAGACTACAACGGGTGGACTAATTAGTGCATTTACCCACGACAAAGAAAAAAATGTTGGCTTTCACTGACGGCTAAATCCCTCCGATGGAGTCACAGGTATTAATGGACATGAAGCATAAATAAAGAGAACAAACTTCCTGTGAGAGTAAGAGCGTACACATGAAGCTGTTAGTGTGACACACACACACACACATACACAAACACACACACACAGAAGCATCCCTGTCACTCTCATTCACTTTCTCTCCCCTGTGTTTCCGCCCACTCGTTCTGTCTCCCAAACAAAGACAAACACACACTCTGCAGGGGTGTCTCCAGACGGGAGTGAGTATTGAACGCCTCTTCTGTTTTTTTTGGGTCCAATCCCACACACACACACACTCACACACACACACACACACTTTGCAGAGGGGCAATCACCACTGGGTAACCTATGATTGAACTCTCCTCCAGCCCTCTCCCTCTCTCTTTCTCACCCCCGCAGTGACCTTATAATGATCTGCTACGTAAACCTGCACACACACACACTGGTACACACACACTCACAGTGTCTCACTAAATTCCCACACTGGGTCTGTAATGATCTGGCAGGCGCGCCATGCTCTGAATCTCTAACAGTCCACTCCTGCACTCAGTCTCAGCGGGCCCGGCCATGTGTGTGTGTGTGTGTGTGTGTTAAAGAGTGTGTGTTTAGCTCATTTAAAGTGGGCAGTTTTGCTTTGTTTATGCAAATATGTGCCTAACTGTACTTTATGCTTGCTTTGCATTTTCATCGATTAAAGGAAGTTCTTATAAACACAGTCACACATGCAGAACCACAGACACACACACACACACACACACACACACATAGAGGAGGTATGAATCGCTCTCTTTGTGTATTCTCCATTTATTTCAAGGTCTTAAAAGTTAGCATTCAGCTAACATCTCATGCCCTGTTGAAGACCCTGCCTGTGATATGCTGTACTCTGATGCTCATTTCAGATGTTTCTTTTCTCACATATCTAAACAGATCAAAGCCGCGCAGGGCTGACCGCGGGTTCTGCCAGCCGCAGCCTGCTGACGCGGCCTAATGTGATGCTGAAGGTGTTATTTTTACAGTTAGTGTGGCACAGAATACTGAAGGGAGCTTAATATTTTGAAGCATGCCTGGGCAGTTGCATCACTGCAGCGCACACACATGCAAATTTCTCCAACCAGGTGTGGTTTCACAGGCGCATGAAGAGCTGAGTAGTTCATGTGAGGATACTTTAAAACGATCAGACATATTTTTTCGGCTTCAAACTGCATCATAATGGATACATTTTGTCATATATTGAAAACCGCTCTCTAAATGTTATTAGTTGGTTGGGACTCCGCAGCTCTAACCACCGCCTGCCATCTAATAATACTTTAGGAGGAGGTTCAATGGAGCGTCCCGCAAGATAAGTGAATCAATACGGCCGGATGTCTCCACATACAGCAATAGTTCCTACTTTGCACTGGCGTCTGTGCGCTTTGATCATGTCTGGCGAGTGTGTGTGGATGCATTAGAGCCGTGCTGAGGCAGCCACACTTAGGAGCAGGCATTCCCTGGACATCTCTAAGTGGTTTTCTTTGAGAGCCACGGCCAGGCAGCAAGACCCCTATTACTGTTATAGACCCACTGTAATAAGGCTGAATGCTCTCGCTCCCTCTCAAACACACACACACACGCTTGAAGGAGTGTATCTGCACGATCAGCAGCACATAACAGGCGATGTGCACACAAGGAGAAGTAGCACTGCTGCTGCTGTGGTCAAGTTCATACCAGCAGAAATGTGTGTGTGAGTGTCAAACGAAGCAAGAGAAAACAGATATTAGAGCCGTCAGATTCATTTCCTGATATCTTTCTATTCCTGCTCTCCATCTCTTCCTGAGCAAACGATGCTTTCAGAGATACCCAGCAGCTGATTGATGAGCGCTCTCCTGTTTGAGGACTGTAACCAGAAGAGAAACAGAGGCACCAGCGCTCAGACAGATCTCTATCAGGAGGATCAGGCCAACACAGGAAGGGGACGGACACTCAAAGCACAGGAAATGAAGGCGTGGTTGGGCCAGGACAGAACAAGAGGGAGTTAGATAGAGGGAGAGAAACTCCTATCACAGTCTCTGAGGAATCACAGGTTTGTACAGTTACACCCAAACCAGCAGATATGACATCAAACAGCTTCTTCTTTCATGTTCCTTCTGACCTTTGACCTCCCTGTGCCAAGACAAGGGTCAGTTTGAATAGTTTCAAACAGGCAGTTATTGCCTCCACAGCAGGTGGAGGCAATAATTAAAAGAAAATATGAATGTGGCAGCATCATCTGCTCTTAGACCTCCATATTATTGCTGTTCCTGCATATAAATGTAAATGAAGGAGATGTTATCTGAAGGGAAGGACGCTGACCCTTCATTTTGTTTCCAAAAGATGAGGATGTGAGCTGCGTGCATTAGTCAGCCTCTCAGTTTGTAGAGAAAAAAGAGGCAAAAATGAGACGACAAAGATGGTTTGTGTGTTAAATACTTCAGTCTTACCAGAATCAAGTTGAAATGATGAGAATTAAGTGGAAATATAGTTCAATAATAACAATAATATTAATCAATTAAGTTGACATGACAACCACTAATAATGTAAACAATAATTTCAAGATGAGAGGAATTAAAATTTAGATTAAAAGTTAAAATAAGAATAAAGTTGGAATGACAAGAATAACTTTTTCTTATCATCTTTCCTTTATTATTATCATTAGATTTTAATCTTGTCACTTCGTCTTGCACTCTATTTGTTCACAATTATTTTCTCCATCAAAATTGGCCCCAGTTTGCTTGTGTAAGTAAACACAGCATGATAAGGAGCCTCTATTGGCTGTTAATCTGCCAATACAAAGCCTCAAAGACAGCCTGCACACACACACACACACACACACACACACACAAAGCAATCCTGCAGTCAGTATAATAGATCCATACACACATGCTAACACACAGCTGCCACAGACTGAAATAACAATAAGGCTCTCTCGGCCTTGTCAATCGACCAGTCGGCCCAAAATCAATCCACAATCAGATAGGATTAGAAGGGCTCAGTGTAATATCTGGATTCCAATCAGACTGAGTGACAATCACTCCAAAATAATCTCAAGAATTGCTCAGGAAGCCCCCGTCCGCTGTAGAAACTCCCCTTCAATATGTGCAAAAGCGGCCCGGTCTAATCTCTGGATTGCATCTGTTTGCAATGAGGTTTCGGTTCCAAGCTGCTGAATCATGACAAGCCCCGCGGTCTGGACTAAATCTACGACTAGGGTGAGAATGAAATAAGGAAGGAGCAGCTGTGGGTGGGTGTAATCTCCAGATTGCATCTGTTTCCGCTCGGCGCTGAGCAAAGGGTGTCATATTTACAGCAAATTTGTTCTCGACTTGTTGCCAGACACAATGTGCTTGAGAGGAGGACACGAGATTCATGTTTCACATTTATAAACTGAGAAGAAGAAGGAAGGTGGGTTTTATTTTACTGCTGTTCATATAAATCTGTGTTTTTATTGGATTACCACTAAAGCTGTACGGTTAAAGGTGCTTTCTGAAGCAGAGCGCGCTGATACCAAAGGGAAATTATTTGATTTCTAAAGTTCTCATGACCCTCAAGTTTAAAAAGCAAACTCAGAGGTTAGGACTATTTTTAATCAGGCTATAATCTCACAGGGGAAGCAGGGCAGACGTTTCCTTTTAAGGTGAAGTTTCAGATTAAACAGCCTGATTTCAAAGGCTTCTGTTGTATAATAAGCGCCACTTTGTAGTCCTGCTCTCTCCATGCAAACCACGCCTCTTAGAGAGATAATAAGAGGCCTTTATTTAATATTCAGGCTGAAAAACAGCAACGTTATCACAGGAGAGTGGTCGCCAATCGCTTCTTTTCCACTTGAAAGACATCAGATGACTGTTCCTAAGTTGCGGGGAAAGATGCTGTCAGCTGTGCGAGCGTGTGCATGAATGTGTGTGTGCAAGAGAGAGAGAGAGAGAGAGAGAGAGAGAGAGAGAGAGGACAGGAAGGAAGTAAGTCATCCCATCCACCGTCTCCAGGGGATGCCAGACAATTTGTGAAGCCTGTGACAGCACAGATTTTAACTTTCACATCCACCCCTCCCACTCCCCTCCCTTTGTACTCCTCTTTTCTGCATCCCCATTATTTCGTCCTCTCCCTCTTTTTCTACTTCACTTCATCGTGTTTCTGGCTACGCTTTGATAAACTTTGCTTTTAAAACCACTTTGTTGGACACAGAGTTCACGACACAGACTCCGTCCTCTACTTCCCCAAACTTCCTCTCTCTGTCCATCTCTCCTTTCTGTCTCTGCGCTCTGTTTTTCTGTCGCTATCTATCACTCCCTCCACACACACACACGCACACACACACATATAAAAATTCAGTCCACGGTCCACCACTTACAGACACAAAGGCGAGAGCTGGCCGGGGGGCTAAAAGCGTCCTCTTTGATAGGAAAAGCAATATGCATGGCACTGAGTGATGCAGACTGGGCTTTTGTGCAGCACACACACACACACACACACACACATAACACAGCTCTAAATGGACATACTGATGGACACAGGTGTGAAGACACAAAGACACACACTTCCTCCTAAATGTCAGATAATATCAAGCAAAAAGTGCTCTCACACCATTAATGGACACCACTAGAGCGGACAGAATCTGCTGGCTCACACTGAGAGATAACCACAGCAGAGCCAGCAGGCCGTGTTTGGACACTAAATACTTGTTAGTCCTGTGAAAGCTCCGAGCACATAATGAGATATCCAGTGTTTCCGATTGATCGCACAGTGCAGGAAATCACCTCAAGTCCTCACAGAGATCAGAGAAAGAGCTGCGCAGTATTAGGAAAAAATGATACTGCCATATTTTTAGTTGATGTAATGCAGTAAAACATAAACATGGATGCTCATTTAGATCTCTTAGTTATGTGACTGGGTGTAGAAAGGATACAGAAACTTCACTGAAAGGCTCAAATATATTATACACCTTGTAATAGGAATGTTGCCCTTGACGACACTAAAACAATATATTGTGCAGCACCAGACTCTAATGTGGAGTAGTGAAAATGTGTATGTGGTAAGTGAAGTCACGTAATCTGGTGGCTGAAGAATTTAACAGTGTTGCAAGAAAATATTTGTGACTGTAACTCTGCGTTCACTGACACAGCCAGGGCCACATTCTCAGGTTTGAAAGCATCCCTTTTATGTTAACAGTAAATTGAAGCTTCATGTTGTCAAGGTTTGAAAATACTTCAGTGTCCGCACAGCGGCGCCTGCATTTAAGATCTTAAGACCAAATTCCACTCTGCTGGAGCTCCTCAGAGTAAAAAAACACTCCCCACAAAAACCTGGGATAGAAATGTAAAGTACCGTATCGAGGCAGTTCTGTCGAGCCTTGGCTTTGAACTCAAAGGAAAGTCTCTTTAAAAAATAACCACAAACAGCCTTTCAACTCGCCTCCTCGCTCCTGTCTTTCCTCCCATCTGGGTTGGAGTTTCTCTTCTGTATGAACTTGGCGGAAAGTTGGGACGGGAGCTTTTCTAATTTAACAGCAAGGCCAGGGATGCCTCCATCTGGTGAGGTGGTTCATTGATTGGCTCTGCATACATCTGTATCTCATCCCATTTCTCATCCAATAATCCGTCATACCTGCACCAAGCACTGATTTGAATATTCCTCTAATCTGATTCGAGCTGCTGTGCAGACAAAATCCTTGTGGAGTGACTGTATAATGATTTCGCGACCCTTTTCCCGAGTGATGCTCCAATAAAAACAACTTCAAGGTTCACGGGGACAAGTGCCAAGTCAATCCCAGCATGTAGAAAACCAAGCAAGGGGAGGAATAATTCGGATTTTGCTGAGAAAAAGAAAAAAATGAGGCAACACTTTGCAACCGGTTAGCTCTCAGCTAGCACTTCCACTGGGATCGTTATCAAGCCGCCGCTCCTCTGACAACACAGAGAGGGTGGCGGGGAAACTTTTTCATCCACCCACATTGCTGGGGTAAGCGATGAATTCCTGGTGAGGAAACAAAACCAGACTTGTTCTTGATTCCTGGTGTCTCTTGTGAGGCTGCTGGGTTTCATGAGAAGCTGCTGACACATTTAAAAGTGATGAATAACCGAGATGAAGAAGACACAGGGTTAATTTAAGAGTGCACATCATGCAGAAGAAGCAGTGAGGTGATTTATTGAGGGCTCCAGTGCCTCCACAATAAGCTAGCTGTCAATACAATCATTGCCACTGCCAGCACACACACACAAACGCGCACACACACACTCAGCGACAAAGCTATTCATGGCACTATCTCTGTCCCTTGCTCTATTTGGCTGGCGAGACATACCCACAAACACAGACTCCCCTCCATCTGCTTTTCATTGCTCTATCCCACCAGCTGGTCACACAGTCCAGCAATGATGTCTCTTCTTCACAGAACATCTTCCTTAATTCCCCTCCATCCGTCTTCCCCTCCAAACAAACACCAGCTTTAACCACTGGCAACATGCGAAAGAAGACGAAGGAGAAGGAGAGAAAAAACAAACGCCACCTCGCACAGATGCGCACATTGAGGTTTCTGCACGAGCCGCCAGCTGCTGGAGAGGGAAAAAAACAACAGACTGTAATGCTATCATGATAAAGGATTGCTCTTCCCTTCCAATTTTTATGTAGTCTGGCAATCCCCTATGGTGATGCAGCACAACACACGCACAAACAAATCGTGTTTTCCAGCAGCTGCACAGCACTACACCTGATTTACAGCGCGACTGCTTGACACTTAAGGAATATTAAGTTATGCTCCTCATATCTGAGGTTTCATCAGCTTAGAAATACGAGGTTTGAAAATACTACTTTGGGCTGGAAGTATTAAACTTTTATAGAAGCAAAAGAAACACATTTGTAGACACGTTTTCTAGAGTGGTGGAGTGGTGTTATTATGAGATGGAATATGCAAAATAGGAGATTGTTCAGCTATTCTTGTGCTGTTGTTCTGAGACCAAATGACCAAATCACAGCCGTGCAGGTGTGATTAGCAACGCAGCACTCCCTCCTGTGTGAGGTGGGCTAAATTATCATCATCATCAACAACAAATCAGAGCAGCATTCCTGCATTTTGAAAAAGATACTGATAACAGCGACAATTAGAGTTTATGAGGTGACACACTTGTAGCTGATTAGCCCACTGGGATTACTGAGGAATGACAAGTTTATCACCTCTCGCCTGATAAAAATACTTTCTCCCTGGTTGTAAGTAATGCTCGCTCACTCACCGCAGGTCCCCAGGGATGTGACAGGAGGCGTATTATGTGGTTAAAGGTAGACCGCCACAGGTGACAGAACAAGATTCATGCACCGCTCTTTAACGCACGGCTGGTCGAGACGTTTTCAAAAGCAGACCCACCTCCCCCCCCCCACCAACAGCTACCCTAACCCGCCAAACCAAGTGTGACAAGCGCTGTGGTGTCGTGTCACCCAACAGCAACAACAGAAGCCCGGGCTAATCAATCCACAGGCAGAGAGCCAGGAGATGGAGAGAGTATGCAAGGGGGTGAGAGGTGATGGAGTAATAAAAACGAAACAGAGAGGACAAAAATAGATTCAGGTAGACAAGAAAGGAGAGGGGGATGATGCAAGAAGGAGACAGAAAGAGGGGGAGAGAAAGTGGAGATAGGGGAGGAAGGGGGGGTGAAACGGAGAAGGAGATTACGCCCGTCCTTGTCCAAAGAGGATAATGAGGTGAGTGGAGCTGAGCCGACCCAGTGTGGCAAATCCCGGTGTGCACCTGGTGCCTGGGAAGCACCGCACAGAGCAAACACACAACCTGACACACATTGGGATTACTGTACCTGTGAGGACTCACTGCTTCAGTTAGGCTTGACTTTGGATGATATGACACTGTGGACGCTTGATTCAGGGTTCCCAGAGGATACACCAAGATGATCTTCAGTTTATCTGACACTTAGGTCCACAGCTAACATCTACTGGGCAGTTAATGCAAATTAGATTAAAATCGCAATATGGTCTGCTGTAATATTCTGATCACACATGGTGTAATATTTCTTTAAACTCATGCGTCAGAATATCAGATGCACTTTTTTTGCTCTTCATAAGTGTTACTCAACCCTGCTCAACTGGAGTCAAAGTGTTGAAAACTACCTTTTAAAGAGCAACAGCCTAAGTGGTGAAAAGTGGCTAAAACAGCAAGACATGTCAATGAAAGTAAGTTTAAGGTGGCTTAAATGATCAAAAGGCAGCAAAAGTTTGTGAAGAGATGCTAAAATTGGGAAAACCTTGGAAAATGGTCAAAAAGAAGCCTAACTACCTTTGCAAGAGCAACAATCTAAGTGGTGAAAAGAGACAAAAATGGCAAGGAGTAGTAGTGCAAGTACATCTCCTTTGTCCTTGGGCTTTACCTAAATTCTTACTTTTTTACTTATTTTTAACTGCATACTCTAACAGATCTAGAAATAAAGGCTTGAAATAATTCTATAATCTATGTATAATGGGTCTATATAAGATCTGGGTTTCACTTTCTGAAATGAGGGACCAAAAATAATGAACTTTTTTCTGATATTCTAGTTTTTGAGATGTCCCTTCATGTAAAAATCTTACCTTCCTCCCTCATGGTTGTGTTTTTCTTATTTAAGACAAGAATGATAAAAAATATTATCCCTTTCAAGATAGCAATGATATCAACAACACATAAGATTGGAAACCTAAAACTACAACAAATCGCAAAAGGGTAAAACAATAAGTTTATTTTTCCAAACCATTCAGCTCTACTGCACGGTGTATTATCTAATGTGAATCTGATTCCCAAGAAGATTTGTTCTCATTACTTCGGTGGCCCCTTCACTGAACTCTCCCTCCATTACAGGTCAAACTTTCATTTGTCCAGCACTCTAACAGATCAAACCTCCACCAATCTTCATAACCCTGATGTAAAGGGTAACTGTGAGGAGCATTTTAAACATCCTCCTAAGCGCCTTATCAAAAATTAATCCACAGATGAATCAATAATAAAGATATTCTGAGGATGTATGGTGTGAATCTTGATGTGTGGTGGATTGAGATAAGTGAGCTTGTACCTGGAGGTGTTTCCACTCTTTTAATGTGATGTGAATTTAATATGTGGAATTAGGGTCACTGCACCAACTTGTTGACTCCCAAAACTACATCAATGATTCCTCATGGGGAATCTCATTATCATGCAATATTCTGGATATTTTTACCACTCTGCTGTTACTGCCTGGGAAATGAAATCCAGTCAAAACCAATACCTGTGACTGACGTGAACTACTTCTTTTCAAGGTTTAATAAATGAAAAAAAAACAGACAAATGGGCCCAAAGTGGAACAACTAAGCTCTCAAAAACACAATAACAGAAGCTCAGGAGCAAACTGACAGGGCAGGGAGGGTAGAATTGGATGAAGTGCTGTTATAGCATTGGATGATTTCAACAGAGCTGAAGTGGCACATTAAGAAAGTTGAGTACAGCAGGCAGGTGATAGAGATGCTGACCCGTAATGCATGCTCAGAGTTCATCAGAATAGAAATGTCTTGTAAACTTTTGGTTGTGAAATACTTAGATGTCCCTTTATTCCAGCACACGCTCACTCAGTACCCAGGCCCAGCAGTCTCTTCCTTCCTCCTCTTTTATCACCAGACGCTTGATCCACCATCCAACATCTCTCATAGATGTTATCATAGCAGCGTGAAAGGGATCTTACATCTCCCGGCGCCCCGCACAGGCGACCTGAACGTTAATAAGACCCACCTAAAGCGGCCAGGCTCAGCTGGCGCAGCAGTGCCACCAAAGCCCTCCACCGATCTGTGCTACAATCGCAGTGACAGCCCCGGCAGAGAGGGCTACAAATGATGGGGAGTGTGTGCTGTTTGTTTACCAGTCACGTTTGGCTCGCAGCCACAGGGCGAGCGACGGAAAGGGACTCAGCTGTCTGTACGACTAAGCACACCAGTCAGAGCTGAAGTGATGCTCTGGCTGTGCCTTGTGGAAGAATTGCAACAGTATTGCTGTGATTCCAACTTGCCAACATTGGTCAAATACAGCAGCTTGGTCCAATATTTCAGAATGAGATACTTGAGATGCATATGTATCTGGAGGCCTCCATGAAGTGGACAACCAAACTCCATAAGTGCTAACTGGTACGTGTTGTTTTGAACTAAAATGTATTGACCAAAGGCAGTTTGTGCTGACTTTATTCCCAACTTGTGATGCATTTTAAGCTGCACTCTAACCTGAATACATTTTTAATGCACACATCTTTTAAAGCTGACCATTTGATCTTATATTTCCCAGCTCTAAAAGTAAAGCTACTTATATTAGAAACACCTTGGTAATCATTCGCTTTACATAAGATTTGTACAGTTTTGGAACTATGAATTTTAAAGACCCGCCCCCCTCAAGACAAATATATACTCAGCTTCTTCTTCATTCACTCTGAAGTACAGCACAGTGTTTTTACATCATCTGTTTCTCGGAGCTCACCTTCAATCTCTACTTCACACCTGGACTTACCTGCATGACTCTTGATACTGCAACTGGTCGAGTTTGTTAATATTTAAAATATAAAGTATATATAAATTTGGTACATCTCCACCAGAGCTGTATCTTCTTCAAAATATTGCACTTTTAAAGTCCCAGTTTACTTAAAAAGTGTATCATGAGAGTTAATCTAACTCACTTTGTAGTTTTTTACAGTGTTATCAAAGCGTTGGAGAGAAGTCAAGTATAGTTTCAGGATAAATTAATCATCCATCATTACTGTCATGAGTTATATTATGTCATATTATTCATTCCCTCAAGCGTTCAGTATTATATCACTGTGGATTTTGTCGTGTCCATGCTGAATTCCTACATTAGTTTCCTCTGACTGTGTATCAGAGGTCATTTTATAATCATTTTGCACTGTGCTGTATGATTATCTCATTGTTCTTTATATTATTCCGGTCCGTCTGGTATCCAAAGCCCGCAGGGAACTTTCAGTGAAGGTTTGCTGCTCAGTGGTGGGTTTATAGTAGCCTTATGGTACCTTCATGTATTCTCATCTGCTTTGATACATGGGCCTATTATAACTACTTTATGCCTGTGGGAGTTATAGTAAACCTGGGCAGGTCTACAGTGACTTTTATGTGATCAAGCCTCCTTTGTGCTATTTCTATCTCCTGAGGTATTGCTGTAATATTCCCACTGGGCCTTTATGATGCTGTTTATTTCAAAAAGTATCCCTCCATAAGCTGCTGTGGAGGCTCATTTTAATTGGCTGTCAGTCTGTTTGTGATATTAAAGAATCTTGCAGATGGAGAGTCATTTTTGGGGGAATGGGCTCTTATTGTTGGAGAGTTTATTAAATCTAAGTCAATCCTTATCTGTACAGGAAGGCAGAGTGAGCTGTCATTACCTTGTGTAGAGGGTAAACAAAACATGAGATTAAAAGAAAAATAAAGGAAGGGGGGGGGGTGATAGTATAGGCGAGACGGAGCACGCACAGTGCACGCGCATACGCACACGCTCACATGAAGTCTGGATGCCCTCAGATGCTGAAACTGCAGGAGGTTTATATTTTCCTCTTTTATCTTCAGATTCAACCACTCATCTCAACGCAAACACACAAACAGGCACACACACATGTTGACATGAGGCGACTAAGACGCACGCACAGGAGCGGACCATGCACGCGCTGAATGCTGAGGAATGTCGTATTTCCAATCATGTCTCGGGTGTAATTGTCACAATGAATTAATTATAAAACAACACGGGTGTAAAAAGCAGCAGAAATTCAGCAAACTCTCTGACATTTGTGCCTCACACAGTCGCAAGCGCCTCTCAGTCTGAGATGTCAGCTCGGACTTGTTAGACTGGAATAAACTATGACTTGTCAGGTATCTTACCTGAAAAGCTGCCATTCTAACAGCTTGCCATCTCAGCTTCCTGTAATCCCTCCGAGCCGAGCCGGGCTGAGCCGCACTGGAGCTCGGCACAGCCGAACAGGTGAGCTCTCCTCCTAATTCCACCAAAAAAAGACGTGCGTAACAGACCCTCTGGATGTCCAGGTGCTGGCGCGGAACACGACGGCTGCAGGTGCGCAAAGAGTGCGTCCACGAGCCGGCCACAGAAAGGCTCCAGTGAACAAGTGTGTGTGTTTAGTCCGCTGGCTGTCACTCACTAACAGTCCCGGTGCTTCAGAGCCTCCCGGTGCCGCTAACAGACCGGCCGAGACTCCTCCTCCTCCACCTCCTCCTCCAGCAGCGGCGCTCTCACCGTCTGGCGAGGTCCGGTGTTTAACAAGCAAAGTCTCTCTCTCTCTCTCTCTCTCTTCCTCCCTCTCTCTCTCCCTCCCTCCTCTCTCTCTCTAACAGCTGGTCTGCTGTGGTGCCACAGTTCTCATGTACAGTGATACAGGAACTACCCTACAAGTGCTGCTGCCATAACTTTATTCAGGGAACTTTCTATTGCAAGGATGAAGTCTATGGAAGCCCAAAGTGGTCATCCCTCTATACACTGACAAAATACATTTCTCCAGTGATATCAAGCTGTTTTCCAAGCCTGTGTAATTTTCTATATTGCCGGCAAAGCATTTAAATATATCACAATGCCATGCAGCCCTACAAACAAGCATCTTTAGCTTAATATAACCGGCAAGGAAAGTCAGACTTTAACACATTATCACATCTATTATGTTCATCCTCTTAGAGATTCTGTAGCATTTAAGCTTGAAACCTCTTCATTCCATTTTCTACAGCACAGAAGCTGTGCAAAAATGACTGCTAATGGAGCACATTGATTCAATTTCACCAAACCTGTATTGGATCAAAACTGCATTTGTCCACTTTTTGTCAAACGACCTTGAAATAAATTGCTGAAAAGAATAGAAAAAACTTGGCAGGAACAAAACGTCTACCTCAAGGGAGCTGGTGATACACAGGCAGTTTGGTGTTGCACTTTGAAAAGGTTAAGGGTAAAAACAAGATAAAGAGGACAGAGACACGTTATCCTACGATTTCCTTAGAAAGCATCACTCTCTCACTTCTTCAAATCAAATAAATCTCTGTTTCCAGTCCTTTTGTTATTCTATGGCTTCCAGATGAAGGTTTGTCCCAAAATCAGTCAGCATCATATTTTAAGAATGACGGTCTTCACACAGCTGATGGTTTCAATCATGGAGAATCACTGACCTGAGCTCCCAGTCTACAATCACTTAGAGAGAGTGTGTTTTTAACAGATAAATGCCTCCTTTCCAACAATAAAGCCCTTCATGTTTTTGTAGGGGTGGATCCAATTGCAGTGGACCAGATGTAAGCTGTTATTTTCACAGGCTGGTTTTACCCTGGCTAAACTCTGAAAATAAAAGCATCCAGTGTTGTCTATTGACTTTCAAGCCGCTGGATCTGAGAGCAGCTCTGAAACATTCATCAAACACACAGAGTGGAGTTTGATTTTGAAATATCCAATTGAGATGAAACTTAAATGAGGGACAATTATCAAGCTCAAAGATCTTCAGTGGGGTGATGTCTCATGAATAGAATATCAGCTCATTTCCTGATGGGTTATCTGCTGCTCCAGTTAGTCGCTACACTGCAAAATCAAAACTTGAAAGAGTTGGCTTGAAAATGAATTTTTTGGTTAAGTTAGGTTAATAAATTTTCCAATCGTAGGTTTGAGGCTAAAGCTAAATTCTTTGAGTATGTGTCAGCAATTTAAATTTCCCACCTCCTCTCTCTCTATGTAGATTTTGTTACCATAAAGGAAAGTATTTTTTGTTTATGCTTCTATTTTTATGGCTTGCATGCATTTCCAACAGGCACAGTTTCTATTTCTAAAGGAGGAAACAGCTACAGTAAGAAGCACAGTGCCTTTTTGATTTATGATGTGGAGCAAATGTTAAATTACATTACAGCTTTTCAAAGAAAGCTTCTATTTTCTGCTGTGACTCTTTGCCAAACAGTACACATTATTGGGCTTTTGAGGTTAAGCAGTTAAAAAGCTGTTATAGTGTAAGGCTTGTGCTGCCAAGTGTGTACTTAATCATTCTTTTAAATTAAACTGCAAGACTCTTTGTAATTAAAACAGCACACCAGTCTTGTGTACTTTTTTCTCCTGGCAGTAACAATGAAAAGAAAGAAAACAGGGGCCATATGGAAACATTACTCCTACCGTACGTTTGGAGTTTTATGTTTTAGAATTGTTGCTTTTACTTTAAACACAAGATCTAAAGAGACAGATATAAGGTGGTGACATTCATTTTTCAGGCGATAAATCAAAAACAAACATTGGATAACACCCTGTCCTCAAAATGAGGAGCTGTAATAGCAGTCAGATAAAACTTGATATTGCAATTTAAGAGAATCCAAAGCTGCAGGCAACAGCACGAAATGTAGCAGCACTATCAGATCTAGGAGCAGCCTCACACTGAAGGATTTTGGGTAAAAATCTCATTCCATGTGATTCATTCCTCAGTGTGCGTCTCCCCCTGCCTGCTCCCGTGGCACATAAACACTATATATTTAACACTGGGAATGAATATTGAATGAAGACATTTGCATTCTGCCTATTAGAGGAGCCTCCTAAGGTGATAACAGCAGAAAAAGTCTTAACGCGTTTCCTCCGTGTATTACAGCAGGAGGAGCGGCCATTATTCACAGACGCTGATGAAGGCCGGGAGGATGGAGCTGTTTTGTCTGCAATGGGAATAAAGCGATCCGTCATATAAAACTAGTTCTGTCAAGCGCAGCCTTATCTGGCAGACATTAAACTTTACTGACAGGATAATGCACTGAGTGGTCCGAGTGTGAGAGGCTGTGTGTGGCAGCAGACCTCTCCGGTGACTGTGAAGTCATCAAAAACAACACAAACCAAAGTGGAAGCGCTCCACACTTGTGTTAAAAAGTGTGTTGTTGTTTACAGGGAGGAGGCTGAAGGTTAATTCACACACATTCACACCTGGGAGCGTCCCGGTGTAACCTGGGGCTGGTTCCACTGGGAGCAGAACATTCTGGTCAAGGTTGTAGAGGACGGACTGTTTCTCTTTTACGGTTAGTGTCCAGATGTTTCAGGCTGATTAAGCCGGACAATAGTCCATAAGCTCCACTCCACCTCCACGAGCTATAACATTAGAACGCTGTGTGCACGTTAATGCATCTGCAATCATGACGCATTAATAATAAATTACACACAGCCCTGAAAGAGAGTCTTCTACTTTTTACAACATCAGTCTGCCCACTCATGGAGATGAGAGCTAACGTGTAAGCAAACTACATCAGCATTATTACAGTGGCATGGTTTTATGTCTATTTGATGGATTCCAGCCAACAATCACTCCATATTTTGCTCCACTTTGGGTCTCCACCTACTCAAAAAAAACCATAACATGCCCACACATTTTCTTTCTCGTTTAATTTAAAAAATAAGGCAAGAAAACCTTCTATAATTTAGTTTTAAAGTGTAGTTTCTTGGAAGCAGCCATGGGGTACAAGATAGCAAGTAACATTTACATATTTCGGAGTCGTTTTTATCTCTCTAACTTTTTGTCACTTGTGGTCTCAACTAACTGTTTTGAACAGAACTGGTATAAAGCTGCTGCCAGCTCATTCCTAACTGAGTCCTTCTGCTCTTTGTAACTTAGCAAGTTCATGCAAGTGCACAAAAAATAAAGTGGACAAGGCCTGAAAACCAAAACATGACCTGAGAAAGTTGTGCTCTCAAATTCTTGCTGTTATGTTCTGCAAATTCCCATGCTTTCTCGACTCAACTTTCACTTTCAGAATTTGCATGTGACAGTTTTTGAGCACTAACACAATACTTAGCTATTAGCTCCTGCAGATCTTCTACCCAAGTGGGAGAAAAATGAAAAGAATGCATTATTTGCTCCTTTTGTGGCTAGAGGTTCATGTATAGGTGACATTCAGCATCATACTAACAAGATGAAAAGACTTCAAACATCAGTTTTAATGTTGTAGTGTACTTCTTTCATCCCTGCTCTTGTGCAACAACTGCCACTTCATCAGATTTATCGTAGCATTTAAAAAGGCTTGTAAAACCAAGACCAATTTTAGCTTTACTGTGCTGGAACTGCCGCCATCCACACCAAATTTTTCTGTGTTAAACTGCGTCTTAATGAAATAGAAAGTGACATGAAGTGATGAAGAAAGGCAGGTTGAACTTTAATCATCCCCACAGGGAGAGAGGAGCTGAATTGGAGGAGTTTGTTGTTGAAATGTTGACGTAAGACTTCAGTGCCATATTAGTGAATTGATAGTACTGACAGTCGCTGCAGCTCTCCAGGGTGATCATTACGGGGGGCACAACTGGAGAAACAAACCCAGGTGAGTTTTAGTGAGATGATTCCAGACGCCAAACACCTCAAGTGAAAGTGGAGTGAAAGACCTCCACAGGGGTGATGAATTCAATACAACGCTGCCAAAAACACAACTTGAGGAAGGATCATCAAAGCTTGGGGATAACTGTGCCACAATTGATCATCTCTGTTTTTTTCTTCTCCTAAAGGTATTACTTTAAAATCCCAGGCAATCAAGCGCCAGACTTCAACAGCGAGAGCCAGCATCAATCAGCTCCCTTGACAGAGTGCCAATCCTATCTCTCAAAAACACTCCCTCAAGTGAGATACAAAGCACACCAAACAAAAGACGGATGAGAGAGTTGGAGACACAGACAACAACTTAAGTGAAAATATTCTGCCGCTGGAGCACACCTGTCCCCTCCCAGCGTGGTTCGACTCTTTTCAGACGGTAAATCAGGGATGGAGATGAAGACAAATACATTGTGTTACAGTGAATTTGAGTGGCTCCTCTACACCTGCTGCGTTTGTAATGTACCTATTTCTTGCTTGATTTACCTGCTGCTGAATAATCTGCACTGGGTGGCGACAGAGTTTGGGTTTCTTCCTTAACCTTTTACGTTCTATCGGGTTGTCGGCAAGCTGTTTGCTATTTGTATGACGTTAGATGTCGAAAATCCGAACGCTATACTGCTCTGCCTGGTATTTAGTCACCTGAGACTAAAAACTCCAACAAAGTTTTACCCAGAAAGCTCAAATCTCACCCAGATTTAGATGACAAGGTGCAGAAGTGATGTGGTGGATGTCTTGAAACATAGTATGGTATGAAAGCAAGAATTCGGCGGGATGTAAGGGGTTAAAACTCTCTTGAAGAGAACAAAACGCAGAACTACATCTTAAACCTCTCAGAGAATACTTGTGTGTCAAGGATAAGATGCCATTCTACCACACTCTTTCATTCCTATTCTCGCTGCGTGTGACCTCGAGCTCCATGGTGGAGCCACCAAGCCACATGATGAAAACTGATGTGAGACAGGAGCTGTGCTGAAATCGCGCAGTTTTGTTTCCACGTCCTCCAGGAGGCAGGTCAGGCCCTGACGTGGGAGAGGATTACCAATAACCGGAGGGCAGCTGGTCTGATCTCTGGCGTTGCCTGGAGGATGTAGAGCTCGGAGCTTGGATCTGGGGGATTGGAGTGCGTCTGGTTTTTCATCTGTAACACCCACGGCGGCTGCTGATCAGGCCTGGAGCAAACCACTGGGTCTAAAATTGCTGGGACGTTGCTGCTGACCCTGCTCTCCTGGTTTTTCTGGAAGACTTGTACCTTTGTTTGTCCTGTGACGTCTCCAGCTCCCAGCTTGGAGTGTTTTTCTACCACTGTACTGTAATTATCCCTCAGCAGACCTGGGAATACATCAATCTATTCTGGGACTCGATTGCTTTTGCCAACACCACGCCTGCCAAACCTGTAAGAGCAAAACAAAATCCTACAACGCGGTTCATCCTCCCCAGCAGCTGACTCAGTCTGCCTACATGACACACAACCCCGTGTCGGGCTGGCGCGTCCTCAGCTTGCAAACATATGCCTTTATTTACAGCGATCACCGGCGTCATTAAGCGCAGCCATTACTCAGCCAGGACGGGGAATGGCAGGGATCCGGCTCGGTCATTGGCTGGGGCACCTCGTTAAGGGCTTTTGATTCGTTTCAGGATGACCTCCCCGAGCGTGTGTGAGAAGATGTGTGTATGTGTGTGTGCGCGCACATTGGCAGGGGGTGACAGATAGGAACACAGCCGGACCAGCTGGCTGAAAATCACAGCAATCTGTTGTGTAGTTTCACTGGCTCCAGTACACACACAACACACACACACAAAACCCCTCTTACATTAGCTAAAGACTTAAACACAATGGATTATTAAAAACATATTACGCTCAGATTAAGCTCTTAAAACAGGAAAAACTCACCCATACAACTACAATCACCAACTTCACAGCTCCTCGTCTATAAGCGGCCGTCACACACTCACAGAATTTGTGTTATTTGGCTCCAACAGCAGCATTTCACACTCCTCTACCGTGCCCTGGTGAAAGCACTGGTGTGTGTCCTCTCTCCTTCTCCCTCGCTCTCCCTCCGCAGAGAAGCAAAAACCATTTGCAGGTCATTAAAATAATTTATTACAATTCTCAATATTCTCTTAATTAAAATTCACTTATCGCAGTTGGGGACTTGAGAGCGGGGTCATTAAGGAGACAGTTCTCTAGAGTGTATGTATAGGAATGCACCAGAGAGTGTGTGTGTGTGTGTGTGTGTGCATGCATGACTGCCACATTTCCATGCATATCATACTCAATATTAATCAAGCAATTTTGTGATACGAGCAAACTGAGAGAAGATACCGAGGCTAAAAGTGATGCTTTTCTCATCCATGGCAACCAATCAGATCATTGGCCTGTTTGTTTCCCCTTTCTACCAAATCTCCTCTGCCAATGCCAAACAGCAGACAAAAAGTCACCCCAAGCAACCCCAGGACTTGGTTTGTTGTAGAGCACACACACAGGAGGCTAGAATCACTCTCTCTCTGCTAAACGCTGTAGCCATGTGTCAGCTCCAGCTGCCTCTCGGCTCTCTGGGAGTTTTTTTGGGGGGGAAAGTGCTCGGGTTGCCAAGAACCTCTGCGCCTACTGTATTGTATCCCTGCTTCAGTTGCTATGGCATCTGCATTGTCCTGCTGCCAGCGCCGATAAACGTATGCATGTTTTCCGCGGAGAGCGCTCCCGCAGAGGGCGGGGTCATTAGCTTAATGAGCGGCGCTTTAACGACACAAAGACGTTCAGAAGTCATTCAAACACATCCAAACACACATGCATGTTGTCATTACATGCTTCTTAACTCAGCAGCTTGATAAAGTGTTGTTTAACTCCAACAATCTGCCTCTTTACATGTGTGTGGTCCCAGTGGGAGCCTGTGAGTGTGTGTGTTGGATACAGTTGACTGAAGGGAATAAAAGGGGAGATTACAGCATAAGGCCTTAGTAATCTACTCCAGTGATGTTTGATTAAACTAACAAGCCAGGGGACTCCTGATCACTGTCAGCGCCACTACGCTCCCATGCTGGTCTACAAAATAAACGCCGGTTTGAATCCGTTCCTACGATCGCCCCGAGCAACACAACCCGCGAGCTAATCCAATCCCTCTGTTTGTTTACTTATTGAAGACTTTTAAAGCCCTGCCCTGAGTGATATAATCCTGCGGGTAATTTAATTGTGAGTTTTTGTTTACTTATTAAAAGCACTTGGAAAAAGCTTGGCCCAGCGAGCAATTAACCTGCCTGAGATCTGCACGACAGCCTCCAGTCAGGCCCACTGTGCTGTGGTAAAATCCTCACGATCGTACATCTTAGGGAACCTTTCAACACATTAAGTTTCTCCTCTGCAGAAACGTGATAATTGGACTGACTATTATTAGAAGTAACAGTCCAGCAGCAGGCTCCTGCAGTGCTTTAATTAATACAATCCACCAGCACCTGGATGTGGACTGCATTACACCTCTTATGTCATAATAATTCTAAACACCTTAGGTGACCTCATTTACTTCTCATTTATTTCTCAGCCTTCTTCACAGAAATGGTAGGAATTCAACTCCACATGTCAAGTACAAAAAGCTCCTGTTAGAGACTTTAAAGGGACTGTGAAGACTTCCTGTTTGAGGTGGACTGGAGCAACTCCTTTGGCTGGAGGACTCCAACAAACTTTTATAATGACACGGTTTAGGCCTTTAGCTCATATTTTAGGCCTTAACTTATATTTAGATTATTCTCTTGTTTAGCTTCTTCCACTCTTCTGCCCCTTTCCTAAAAGACAGTCCTCTTTCCAATATCACTACTCCAAGAAATGGTTTGAGCAGAGAAAAACACAGATCTCTTGGAGCTAATAATCTCACTTCAAATTGTGGATGAATATCAGGCAAATATCTGGACATGAGACTTTTTCAAGACCACTTAGAAAGTCTTCACTGTCCCTTTAAGTTAGTGTTGATTTCTTTAAGCATACTTCTTTGTTGCAGGGCCAATCAAAGACTGAACAACTGAAGTGGCTTTGAATTTCAACACAAACGCGTACAATGTATTCAAACAACCTGAGGGCTAATTAAATTGTTAATTGTCTCAAATTAAAGGAATATCATATTCAGCTTTGGTTGACTAAGCAGCGAGACGTAAAGCCGCTCTAATTGGGGGACACAAAGGCAAGTAAACATCTATCACTGCAGTAAACGTGTAGAATGACAATTAATGCTGTAATAAAGCTCAAGAGGTAGTGTTTTAAAGTGTAAGTGAAACATTTCAGTGGATATCTAAAATCTTTTCCTGCTGTTGGCAAATTCATGTGCTTCTGGGAGATTTAGCAACACTTAAACCAAACATGATCCCTGAAATTAATCCCACAATTCTGAGCTGACATTGCATCTGTTGGCCACATGCTGCTAAGTGCTGAAGGCAATTATTCCAATTGGTGAAAACAAATCACAACACCTGGATGACACTTTTAGGGGTCAGTTAGTGAGGAACAGTGCTGTCCTGAGCAAAAACACCCTCTGTAGCTGCTACGTGTTGGCTCTCGTGTGTCACGGGTCCAAAGCCACTTCATAAATCTAAATCTAGCTTAAAGGAGTGTAAACAAGTCAAGTAACAGTCTATCAGGCCCTGCAGCTAGAAAAATGACCAGCCAAGTGCGACTAGCTCATTAAGACGGGATTGTGATTGAGCCACACTTCTGCCTGGGTCAAATTAAATCTAATAGAGTAAACTGAGCAAGACAAGCAGCACACTTGAATTAGAAGCTCTCTAATTAAGCTCAGCCTACTCTGCAAAGATGTGCAAATAATCGATGATAGAAAAACACCAAAGTGCTGCGTTTGATATGAGTGCTTAGAACGCTGATGTTTCTGCAAAGGCTGAGTATAAATGGCAGTCATTTAGCTCTGGTCTTCAATTTCAGCCGGCTCATAAACGTTATTTAAATCAATTGACAGAGGACAACAGATGGAGAATGTCTCAGGAGGGAGGGGAGATGCTGCCATGTTCCAGCGCAGCAGTAAACTTCTACGACTCTCAGGTTGCATCTCTCACACTGTAAGTCAGGGTCCAAAAGGGAGCAGGCGCGCAGGTTGTTGTTGGTGATGTGCCACATGGCAACAGACCTTGCAAAGCTTCAGAGACAATACAGAGCTACAGTAAATCTCTCCTCTCCTGGTGCTTTATTTGCGTTGCTGTAGTTTATGGTTCAGGAGTGTAGGTGGCTTCGAGGTCTATTAAAAAGCCATTACAGTGTTTTCGAGGAGAGGAAGGAGAGTGTCAACGCATTTTGTCTCACTTACTTTAACTAAAAGCTGACTTCAACTCAGTTTTGGAAGTCTATATTAAAACTTGAAAACCTCTATAAATCTCAGCACATTTAACCAAGCATGTTATGTAAAGACATTACACTTCCATAGCTTAACTTATGATCAGAAATAACAGAAAGTACACTTCAAATACAAGGTATTTTCAATTAATGTATGTTTATTTTTAGGAATTAAAGGGGCTGTGAGGGGAATTTGTTTGAAGTAGCTTGCAACTCTTGTTTCCCAAACTAACACTCCATTTTTGACAATTTGGAAGTTGCTATGAACAGAAACACAACTGCACCAGGCTGCTAAATCACTCAAGACCTAAATTAAAATAGACCTAAAAAATAAACTCTGTACAGGATGATATTGGGAAACGTGAGACCCGTGTGAAAGATCTGAAAGACTGACTATGTAATAAACAAGCACAAAAATCCTATTGGAGAAGTTATCTGACCTCCAAGTCTTTAAGTTTCTACTCTCAGAAATATCATCCAATTCAAACTAAAGCTGCGAATATTTGGAGAAATGTATCGTTTGTGTTTTCTTAAAGAAAACTATCCGTCTCAGTTATGAAGAGGAGTTTGTGGATATTGATTCTGGACACTTCATTAAATGAAACTTTGGGCGCTGCTTTGGCTTCATTTTACAGACCCAACGAGAGCACAAGCGGCCCATTAGTCCACAAAATAACTGATCGGTGCGGCTGTGCTGAGAATTGATTCAAACAGTGAATTAATTTTGTTAAAAATGATCAGAAGCAGACTGCTGACTTCACCACATTCAAACCAATCCTGCTCTCCTAACAACCTCACACGGGGAGGAAATAGGCTGTATAGGGGACAGAGATATCACACAGGGACATAAAATTAAGTAGTGGAAGGAAAGTTATTTATATGGTCTTATCTACGCGCCTGGCTCGGTGTCTTATGTAAGCGGAAAAAGAGCCCCTGTCTGCTTCAGAGGCGTGGACGGTGCAGCAGAGGTTTCTGGAATATCATCTATTTGCTAATTATAAACCAAGGCTAAGCAAGACCAAGACGCTGCTCCACTGAGCTGAGGGCTATACCCAGAAGCTGGGGGGGAATTAGCAGAGCCCACACACACACACACACACACGTTGACACACAAGCTCAGAGTGATTAGACCCGCCCTGGATGTGAACAGCAATTAACTGCAATCAGAGCCCTGTCCTTCTCCTCCCCAGCCCTCCCACCTTCTCTGCCTGTGCCTCATCCCTCGCTCTTTCATCTGCCTGTCACTTTTTCTGCCCCAATCTTTCTCACAAGACTCAAAACAACTGATTCAGAAAGGAAACCACTCTTCAAATCTATGATCCTTACTCCTTCACAACTCTTTGTCACAGACAGGAACTCAAACGTATCCGGCTCGAACTTTCTGCTCACGGTTGCATCAGCGTAACGCGGTAAATAAAGATGAAAGAGTGACACAGAGAGAACGCCGCACACGCAGGGGGAGAGGGTGTTGAAAGCGCAGACACAATTGCAAGCATTGATGCACCGTGACGCCCCGCAGCTTTTTAATGAAACTCAACAACATTAAGCGCTGTGTGCTCAGGGGGGAGCGTTGGTCACGGCGAGTACAAACCCAGTCACTGAAAAGAAGTCAGGGTTGTGAAAAGATGCATGAATATTCACAGGTCACATCTCAGCATGCTCAGAGATCCTAATAAAAACATCAAAAGCAGATATTTAAAGTAGTTTGAGAAGTGTTGAAACAGTACTTGAGTTTTTTAGCTTGTGGAAAAACATCACCCGCCTCCAAAAATCACAAAAACTGATCTTCAGACTGGAGCTCCAGCTTTATCTTAATGAGCTACTCCACTACCCACTCTGAAAGTTTTCCATCATCAGCAGTATGTTTTGTCTTTTATCCACTTTGAATTTGGAAGCACAGGGAGAGAGTCGAGCGGAGAGAACGGGAGAGGAATTAGCCGGGAGGCTTCTCACAGCAGCCCACATCTGGTGAGTCAGACTGCCTGCTAACCAGCTCAGAGACCCACAGAACATCCCACAGACCCACCAGTAGTTGGGGTGTTTAAGATCCATAACCTTGAGTGGAGAATGAGCGTGCTTTAGTCAGGCCTGACTCTCTGCTCTGGAAGGATGCTGGAAAACCCAAGTGGTGCTTCGTGTTCTTCTCTGCACAAGGACTTGAGAGCTCAGAATGTGCTGTGCTCTTTTATACATGTTCTCAGCAGGTTGTCTTCATGAGCTGGACTCAGTTTCTGGCCTCTGCTCTCTACACTATTTGCTCTCCTTCTCCTTTGTTTGTTCTCCATCCTTCCCTCATGTATCACTGTGTCCTCACATTGTAGCTGATGTTGTTGTTCCTCTCTCTCCTCTTTGTCCACACACTCCACTCTATTCCTCACGCTTCTCTTTCTCTGTGTCTATTTGTCATCATACCTTTCCCGGCAATGTTCTTTTCTCTCATGCTCCTTGATGTGGTGTCACAAGGTTGCGGGGAAGAAAAATATATGATGGAGAGATGATTTGGGAAACACAGATGAGAGAAAAAGAGAATCTGCAGAATTGAGACAGATGGCTGGAGGGCAGATGATGCCACTCGGGTTGAAAGGTTGAATGGATGATTTGGAGGAGGGAGAGACGGAGGAATTGGGAGGTGTAAAAAAAGAAAAAGTAAGAGGCCAGAGGTTTGAGGGGTTTGAGGGGGCAACTCGCAGTCGGACTCTCGATGAAAGATGAGCGAGTAGAGGTTGAAGGAGCACACGTGTGAGTTTTCCCTCTAGCTGCTCGATGGAGAGAGCTTCAGAAGCACCTGGAAGCCTCGAGGATGATGGGAGCAGGAGGAGAGAGGTGAAGATACGGACAATCCACCACTATATGAAGAGCCCCTGCCCGGCCTCTAAGATCCTACAAAAATAAATTCTGTTATAAATGTCAACGGAGAAAAATCTGCACATTTAGGGGAATTTTATTGACACACCCACGTGCATAATTTTACCACCAAAAAGGACATTTCTGTGAAGAAGAGGACGTCTGGTCGCCCTTACATTCATTAAGACGAGAGACCCTCTTTCCACACACACACACACACACACTCCTCCACCCTGAAATATTCAAAGAAGATGCCAAGGTGTTTAAAATTCTTGGAAAGAAAACACTGCAGGTTGAGAGTCAAGTGCTGAAGGCTGCACTTGGAAAGGCAGAGGCAGTAGGAGTGCATATAGGATGTGATATCGCTCTTCTAAATTAAACGTATCCCTCTCTTTCTGCATCGCTCCAATCTGCCTGTATCTCACATCATTTGTGTGACTAAGCTTCTTATTTCCATGCAGGGGGTGTCATCTGAGGTGAAGCATCTGAGAGGAGAGGTGTATCACTTTAAGGGTTTCTGCCTCCTTCATTGACACTTTGACGGATACACAAACAAAGAAAGTCTCTTGAAATATTTACTTTGCCGGTAAAGTAGAATTTATTCCAAGAGCTATTCTGTCAGTGGGCTCATACTGTAAGAAAAGAGAGAAAAGAAGGCCACATTTCTTTGAAGACGTACACCCCACAGCCAACCTTTGACTCCCACCCAGCTGAGTGGAAGTGGAAGTATTTGCATTCACTTTCAAGAGGCAACAAATCAGCCAAAGTCAGACGCTGCGTCCTCTCATGACACCAAAGCGGAGAGTCGGGGAAGTGCTGATGGTAATGGAGGCGTGTTCATCAAAACGTATGATAATCTGTGCGAGCAGCGGTAGTTTTTCACCCCAGCAGGACTCCTTCCTCTGACCTGATTGATGGGTGCAGACCCTGCTGCTGTCCCACTTCCATGAGAACTGGGTGCAACCTGATTCCGGAAAACCCACTTTCTCTGACATGACTCATCGTAACCCAGAAAGGGCTTTTGTATGCACCGACAAGTGTGTGTGTGTGTGAGTGTGATTGAGCAGGCGAAGGGGGATCCTCTGGGACCCTCCACTCATTATGACACTCACACACACACACGGCCGCCTCCTCCTCCCCTTCCGCCTCCTCCTTCCGGTCTTTGATGACCCAGAAACTTCATTTGGGTCAGATCACACACTGAACCTCCATCCAGACTGAGAAACAGAGTGTCATCATTTCCATCAGAGCTTAGTCATTTCTTTCAGCTCCTCATCAAGAAAACTACCTCCTCTCTTCTCAGCCATATTTCCTGTCCTGTTTGTTTTCTCTCTCTCTTTCTCCCTCCTTGTTTCTCTCTCTCTTGCACAGAGCCAGACTTGATTCTCCAAACAACATGCGGCTATATTCCCACACATTCATCTTCAGTGCCAGCATCTCTGTTATGGCTGTGACAGAAGCAGCACAAGCCTCTGCTGCCATCTTCTGTCCATTTATGTTACTGCACACACTCAATTAAAGCCAGTCAGGGTCAATTATGTGGATATTCTTAAGATTTATGTGGCTGCATTTATTTATGATCTGAAGGTGTCATTTTGGGTAAAAAATAATAATAATGATATGATGGTATGGTTCACTATGACATGTTTGATTCCATCATGGACAACACTCACCACCCTCTGCTTAGCAAAGTCCTGTTTCAAGGACAGACTCAGGAATTCTTTAGTCTTCCTGGTCATTTGTCTATATAACACCAGAGTCAGAGCAGGAGGAGAGTACACAATGACTCTGGACTAAACCTACTTTTTCCTATTTTGCATTTGTACAAGAGTCTCCCAAGAGTCAGCCTCTAGTTGGATACTTTATTGAAGGGCTGGGTAATTAATTGCAAAGTGGGAAAGGCAGCAACATGTGGCAATAAAAAAGTTGATAACATGCATGTAAATACCACAGTTAAAGTAGATAGTGTGAACTATAAGAAGATAGTCACTCCTCAGCCTTCAGTCAAAACTGCACAAAGATAGTTACCTCCACTTTTTAGAAATGACATTAATTCCTCTTTTGCCAACTGGTTCTGCTTTAACGTTGATTCCCTTCACTCACACCTCATTTTCTATGCCAGCTCCTCTGTTTCCTCTTTGTTTCCAGCATTTATTCAAACTGTTCTTGTTCACATTTCCTGTTCCTATTACATCAAGCATTCTACCAACTCCAAATTTTAATTTCCCAAAAGGGGTCCCCCTCAGTCAGGCTTGTAAAATTTGTCACAGCGTTGTTTCTTTTTTTTCCTGTGGTTTCACTGCGATGGCTTCACAATGACGGGTACAGTGCAGGCAGCTCGGAGCGACTCTGATCATACTGAGGTAGTTATTGTCTGTCCACCTTTGTGGCAGGTTACTTCAGCTAATTATCCACCTCCTCTAATTTGTCATTGCTTTAGTAAAATTAAAATGAAAAGGTCTGACTCAGACAGAAAAGAGTAGAAATGCTGCTGTACTACATCATCCCCTGACTCTGTCTGTCCCCTGATCACTAACTCACTCTGCTGTTGACAGATAAGGTTAAAAACTGAAGAGACCAACAGACGGTTCTTAAAACAGCACTCAGGGACAGCTTAAATCCCGCAGTGATAATTGATAGCTTTCTGTGTTTATACATAGGGTAAATTTAGACTTTTACTCTATGGTGGCTACATCTGCACTGGGCTTCCAAACTGGCTCAGCCTCACAGGGGTTTTCTAATGAGATAAGAAAATAAAACAAGCAAATAAGCATCTGAAGATTAAAAAATGGGAGATAAAAGGAGCCCTGCTGTGTTTGGCTTTGGGGTAAAACAGGCTGAAGAGTGCAGCACAAAGAGAGAGAGAGAGAGTGATGGAAATGAAGGAGCTAAAGAAGAGGAGGATGTGGTGAAAAGGCAAAAGCAGTGAGTTTCTTAAGAAGACACAGGGACATCCAGTACATGGTATGTTAAATATCTGGAGTGTGTCTATACATACAGCACCCAGTCAGACAGCTGGATTTAGCTGCTGACAAACTGTCCGCTCATACAGTCACCAACAACATGGGTGGTCACGTCTGACACCAAGGGGGGAGATGAGGGGGGATTAAAGAGTGCAAGTGCAAAATAAAAAAAGGACATATGAATACAAAGGTAAGCAGGGTGTCTTTAAAGACAAAGGAGAAGCAGCTGAGTGTCAGTAGATTGAAAGACAGAGTGAAGAAAGAGAGAGGGAAGCTAAACAGAGAGAGAGAAAGAGAAGGCAGGGGGCTTGGCAACCTCCCAAAGTGGGCTATCTGACACCGCACACCAGCCGTCCATCAGGCCAGCTGACCGCTATTTCCAGCATGAGATGACCCACCAGCTGTACCAAGGGGAGTGGGCGAGAGACATCCACAGTGACAGCAGAGGGTGTGTGAGAGAGAGAGAAAAAAGTGCTTTATTTATTCATTGGATCTTTATTTAGTCGGGCAGGTCGGTCAAGGAAAAGAAGTTATTTACTCTGAGAGACACAGAAGAAGGAAAAAGCACGTCCCGAGGAGGAGAGAACTCAACTCTAATGTCCATCTGTCTGTCTCAGCCCGTCTGTTTGACTCTGCGTCTCCTCGCCCACTGGACCATTCCAGGTCATCCACTATTTACAAGCCTGATAACGGGAAATCATACCTCTGCAGGCGTTCACTGTCATGGTCGCCACACTTTCAGCAGAACATTTTTAGCTCTGGGTCGCGCCTGCTGGAGCTGTTTAATCCTGATTTACTTCTACAAGTTGTTGTTGACTTGAAACGCAGGAAGGTAAAATCTGGGCTTAAGTGACTCTTTTCCAAATGCTGGTCCAGGATAGTTCAGGGGTTAGGGAGAGGGATTTAGTGAATTACATGTACGCTATGTGGCAGTGAGGGAGCAGAGGACAGGAATAGAACCAGAAAACAAGATCAGCCGATGAGAGGGAGCGGCTGCTTCTGTGCTAGTTTCAGTTTTAATAAGGATGCCTTTGTGTTGACTGATTTACATGAGTTAGATTTTTGTCACAGTGTCAACAGGCTGTGTTGGATACAGGAGGAAAACTTTCCAGAAAAATAATCACATGAACAGCCTGAGCTTTCACAGTGAAGCGCCTCTCTTGAGTCGACATTTTCGGATACAGTCAAATCTATGGCAAAAAGAGGAAATTTTAACATTTAATCTCAAAATTCTGACCCTTTCCCTCATGATAATGACAATCTCAAAATTTTGACTTATCTTACAAGTTGGACTTTTCATCTTGAAATTTTGACTTCTAATTTTCGAAATTTTGACTTATTTCCTCATAACTTTGACTTTCCTATCTCAAAGTTTTGCCTTTAGTGTTGGATGTAGGAGGAAAACTTTCCAGAAAAACAAACAAGCAAACAGCCTGTGATTTCACATTGAAGCACAAGAGGTAAAAAAAATACAGCAGGAGGGACAGGATGCAAGGATGCACTGTCAGATTGCATCATGGGAAATGTAGTCTTACCACAGTACAACTCAGTCAGGCAATTTAAGTTGCCTCACAGGCTGAAATGCATGCACAAAGCAGTGAGGGATGAAAGAAATTGGTTTTTCGTTACTTAATTCTCATAACTGACATCTCCAAACTTCTCCCACAGCCCTCAGCTGTTTTTAGATTTGATAATGCCCCTCAAGGTACTGACATCCTTCCTTGCAAGAGGAAGATGCTATTTCTGGGAAATGAAGTTCAAATTTTCACACCTGCACTGTCAAAATCATACACAGGCTGCAAGGAGTCTCAGTCACATTCACATTCACACTTGTTATCACATGTAATTTAACGATGCCTAAAAGTAGACTCCACTTAGCGCTTTTGACATTCTCCAAATACAAGACACAGTATGTCACAGGAGGATAATAGAGTGAGACAACATTTATAACATTTATGCAGACATTTTCACTTCAAACCCTGGGTATGAAACATTCTTTTACTCTGTTGGAAAAGTTTGGGATAGTTTCAGGTATGGAGCATCCTCATGAGGACGGGTCTTTAATATTACACATTGGGTCTTACCGGATCGACACTTGATGATCTCTCCAAACTCGTCCTCCACTGGTTCGTCGCAGTAGTCCTCGGGGCGCACACCCTCCGCCATCGGTTACGGAGCACTAGGTGTTAAAAAACTTACACTTAGGGAGGCGGAGTTTCAGTAACGGACAGGTTAAATCCAGCAGAAACAAATCCAAAGCGTATATTTCCAGACCCAGACAGAGCGCACGAAGTGGCACAGGAGCCGAGCGCCGGTGCAGACTGGAGAGGACGAGGGCAGGAGGAGGAGGACTGAGACCTGTCAGACATACACAGACGGAGTCGAGCAGGTGTTCAGGGTGGGGGGGGGTGAGGGGAGCAGGGTGTCGGAGCATTCCCACCTCGAAATAGTGGGATGCTTGGCTCTCCGCGTGGTCCCGTTTGGCGGACGCCATGCGTAAAACCCGACACCCAGCGGACGCGTAAGTGGAGGATTATTTCCGCACTTGAGGCGGTGATGTATTTACAAAATATCAAGGTGGGGTCACTTTTGACCTCCTGTGGGTGGTGGTCACGTGACAGAAGGCACGTATACAGCAGTGACACGGTTTCTCTATCTCATAGGGTTACCCCTCGCTTTAACGCGCGTGGATTTGGGTTATGGAATTTCAGAAAAAAGTAAGAAAACATTGATTTTCTACGAGTTTCAGACTCTCTAATATTAGATCTGTTGATAAACTAACACCCTGGATTTCCGCTCTGCCCAGAAGACGTACTTTACAGTAATGGCTCCATTACGCAAGGCGCGCAACACATTTAGGAGTCTGTGAGAGCTGCTATTATTAGATCTGATGCTATGATGGAGTTACAGTCCCCCCTCCAGGAGAGTCATCAGCACTGGGAGCCTGAAGGGAGGGGTGCTGAGAGTGAGAGCTGTTCCAAAAGCAGAAACCAAAGCACAGTCTGGCACATCCCGGACAGGGAGGTGTTAGTGGGTGGGCAGGAGACCTGAATATTACTTCATGACTGTTATGGATCTGGGTGGCACTTGTGTGGATAAAAATAACTGAATTGAACCATATCGCTGGTGCACCCACCTGCAGCGGCATCCAGCTGTGGGGTGGCAGCGTCCTGCAGCTCAACCAGAGGACGTCGGGTTGGATCCAGCTGTTGATGGAAGAGTGGCAATGGCACAAATCAAAAGCTGGGAACACAACAATGATGCATGTATAATAACAGAGTTGCACGTGCATGCTTATATAGGGTGACCATATTCCAAAAACCAATACAGAGGACCACTAACTGGCATCTTGGAGATTCTTCAAAAATGCCCAAAGATACTCAGAGAAGCTTCAATACTCATACATTTATTTAAAATACTCCTTCTTTTCTGTCAGAGGAGGAAAAAATGCATGTACCGTAAACATAAATGATTTCTAAAGGTCTATTATATATTTTGAGACAAAAGTCAAATTTATGGGATAAAGAATTTTTTTTAAATTTCAAAACTTCGACTCTTTTTTAATAATTTTGACTTTTTTGTAAATTAAAAAAAAAAAATATATATATATATATAAAATCACCCTGAACACAATTTTACCAGCATAAAGGAGGAAATGTTCGGGATGTTTCGTCACCATGTTTACATGTTTTCCCTGCTGCGCATGTCACAAACACAAACAGCCAAACCACAACAAAAACTATTGTTATTAAAGTTATCAAGAAAAGCATGTGTTGGCTTAAAAATGAACTATTTATTGTCAAAACCACTAAAATGATATCTTAATGGACAAGACATACTATTAGAGACTACATAGAGCAGGACGCATGCGCGCCGGTTAGCGGAGGCTAAGCATTCGCTAACTTTACGCACGTGCTAAGACAACAACATGACTTACTAATGTTGAAGTTATAAGAGTTGTCATCTTCTCCGCTCTCCTCCTAGTTGTCCTCATTGTTGTGTTTCTAAGAAGAAAATAATAAACAATAGCAGCGTGCATTGCTAAAATGAGCAATATGACGTAATCCTTATTTCTTAACAATTACAACAGGTGCGAACAATATGGTTAATTAACTCACTCACTTTGCAAACCTTGTTTTCTTTTCTCTTGTGGTATTAGGAGTTTTCAAATGTTATGAATTGTGTTTATTGTTTATGTTCAGCACCATTCAGGACCCAAATGACCAATGACAAAGCTGCAAAGGTTCAACGTCACTGTCATTCACAGTAAAAGGGAATTTATCACTATTTTTGCTGTTCAAATGTAATCATGAGCAGGATTGATGCCTTTCACTGATACATATCTGACATATGTTGTTGATATTATTGAGACACTGGAGAAAGAAACAACCACTTTGTGAATGGGCAACAACTATGACTCAATTATGACTGGACATGGAAAAAAAAAACAGACTGCATAATCACATCTGCGTACAAATACACAAACATATGTATACACACATATAACAAAAATTACTCTCTCTCTCAGCCTCCCCATGAACTCAAACTGAAAAGGTGTCAGTTAATCTTCATACCAACATATATATCTGTATACATCAATCTACATACTGTCTGTATGGGTTGTATTTGCAAATGTTAGACACTAGATGGCAGTCTAAGACCACATTTACTTCACACTCAGTTGGCTCCATTTGCAAAATCTGAACACCAGGTGACAGTATAATTCCAGGTTTGTGCTCCAGTTTGAACTTTCTGCTGTAAACTAGGCCAGGTAGTCTTGGAAAGATGTTTTCTGAAGGCATCTCCCCCAAGGCTGAGTAAACAAGACAACATCTGTGGTTGACTCTATAAAAAAACACTACATGGGGAGTCTGGGAGGTAGCAGTGGTTTGGTGTGGTGTTACACATTACCCTCACATCGTTTCATTCATTGGGTTGATCTGTCGGGGGCTAAATGACAGATGTGAAGTGTGGCTGGTGTTAGACGTACTTACAGTCTAGTGTTGATGAGAGCTAATCCAGGCTGACGAGGCGTGCAGCTCCTTAACCACCACCATGAGTCTCCTGGAGCTGTTTGGCAGCACGGGGGCGGCAGAGAAATCACTTCCCTGCTGGAGCTAGAGCTTCCACTTCATCAGCTGAGCTATGACATGAACCCAATAATGGTGCTGTGACCACTTTTTCTCTTGAATTGCTCATTCAATCCTGAGAGGAAGGAGCTTTATTTGTCTTTTTCCTGGCAAAAAAAACTCAAAAGTGTCCAGTCATGATGTTACAGCAGAGGAAAAGTGCTGCATTAACCAACTGTTGCATCACTTTACAAGAGCATTTCTCCCAGAGATCTCAGTGCTTGTCAGAAACTATTATACTCCAAGTAACACATCTGCTGCTTTTTTTGTCACTCACACTGTTTACAGTCACTTTTTCTGCCTGCTTTTAGGTCTCTGTGGGGGCTAGGAGTAGAAATAAGTTGATACATTTTATTACTTAGAGAGAAAATGCTTCTTCGGTCAAGTGTCTGACTCTACAGAGGATTCCCTTATGGTGGAAACTGGCACCAACACGTCGTGTTATTGGCAGAAAAAGTGCGTGAGAGCACACTTGAAGTCAGAAACTGGCATCAGATAAAGAGTGTAATGATTCATTCAGATAATGAGGGGAAACTAAGTCCTCCTCAGGGAGGGATCTGCAGAATTAACTTTTGATATATTGATTTATGAAGAAGTTCATTTGGAGCATTCAGTGCAAGAACGAGCACTGAAAACACTTGAGTGGAAAGTCAAAAAGGGTTATTTGACTTAATTCAAGGTTTGCTTGTGCAGAGATTAAAGTGAATGAAGGCAAAGAAACTTCCAAACAAATCATTTTTTTCTCACAAATATCATTAAATGGAGCTTCAAGGCTGTAGACATTGAACTTCACCTCAAAGTTACTGAAGAATAATCACTTTAAGAGAACACTTTGTAAGTTTTGCTTTACCTTTCTCTTGTTGGAAGTCCCCTGGGCTAGCTTGATTAATCTTCCCTGCTACCTCACAGTTACCTCGGCATACCTGCAAATCACCCAGCATTAATGAACAACATATTGTGTTGATGTAAACCAATAAGATTCAAAGTGGACAGGATTGTACAAACATGACATGAATGATCTCACAGCTGAGGACAGATAAGTGAAGATTCAACAACAAAAGAAGAAAGAGTGAGAGTTTCTGTTCAGTGCTTTAATGTGCCAACGTACAAAGAGATAAATGCTGATTACTGACATCTCTACAACGGCATCTAGAACATGCCAACACACATGCGCACACACACACACACACACTCACACTCCTCTGTCATTCACTCGCACACGTACACACGTCTAAATCCCTAAGCACATCATTAGACAGTGTTTCTCTCCAGCCTACTGGGAGATGATGCATAAAACAGAGCTGTCTCTGTTTACGAGCCTCTACTTTTTCATCAGTAAATTAACAACCAAATAAATGCTAATAAATACGACTCAGACCTGGGCTAAAACATACGAGGAATTAGCACGAGTCGGACACCCTGGGGCTGGAGATAATGATTAAAATATTAAAGGGCAGTTGCTTTTATGGGGGATGTTGTTGAGCTCACGTAAGCCCCCGTAGAGTTAACACTGAGGAGCCCAATAGTCTTATTTACCCAGAACACATTAAAGTGCTTCATTAAAAATCAAAGCATGTAGGTCATTTCTCAAACTGGTGCAAACATATTTGCATTGTCATTTGGAATCAGGAGTTCTTAATTGCGATTGACATGACATTTATTTCTGCTCCCAATTAAGAAATCAAAACAACTTTAATAACTGTGGCGACGACAATGATGAGTCGTCGTAGAGTTATTTCTGCGCTGCATTTAAAGTTAATCCCGTACATTTTAACCCAGGTCAGTTATACCTAAGGGCTCCTCTACTCCACCAAAGCACAGAGACATTTCTAGGTAGCAAACACCTTCACGAAGCTGTGATCATACAGAAGTATTACAGTAGCAGTCGGGGTGTCCCGATACAACCTTCTTGCTTCCAATACTGATACTGATCCAATCCCATTTCAGTACAAAATGGTTTGTAAGTCTTGGAAGAATGTTTAACGTTTAAACGTATTAAACTTCTCCAGTAAAAAATGCACACCAGACAAAAGCTTGGGTCTCTAGAGGTTAAGCAACAGGGTTCAAAGTGTATGGGAAAAGAAGCAGAGTCTATAATAATCCAGAAACTGTAGTCTTCTTTTTTTAAAGTGGCTAAAAAGTTGCTAAACTCAACCCATTTTACAAACTTGAAGTGACAAAACTTCACAAAAAAGGTTTGGAGTGGGCCTGTTGAAAAGTGGGTGGGCAGGGGACCATTGGGCCCACCCTTAATACGGCCCCTGCATGCTGGATCCAGGCACTGCTCGAGCGGAGTCTGCTTGTTTCTGAGTGCTTATGTCAGAGATTTTAGATTCAGGCTAATCCTACATTCACTTTTTGGCTGATATGGGATCAATATCCAATATCAATAATGGATCGGGACACCCCTCAGTAGCAGTAGGCCATGTTTAATTTTGTGATGATGATCTCATTGTGTCCTCCACTTTGCCGGCATGGTGATCAAAAAATGCTTCCTGGCAGAAAAATCTGGTGACCCGACAAAACAAAACACTGATTAACTGGAGCCTCGGTGCTGAACACAGGCACGCCGTGACACCCTTCAGACTGATGAAATACCGAAGAGCTGGGTCACATGCTTCAAAGAGACCGCTGACCCACAGAGCTCAGATGACTAATGGAATAATAGCTGTAGGAGTAAGTGCTGTTTCTGGTTTCACTGCGCTAAATAAAAAGATGGTGACACTCGCCTCCAAACTGAGAGAAAGCTTTCAGATATTTTTGCCTCTTTGAAAACCCAATTTCCACAAACATCCACCAGTTCAATACTAGTTAATAGAATTTACATTGTGGATTTACAGCAGGAGGTGCGTGTCAGCCCAGAGAAGGCTTGTAAAGTGAGATTAAGTGGCTTCAATCTTCAGCACACTCTGCCTACAAGGTTACTCTGAGGGGATGATTTACATGACAGCCTGCAAATTACAGTGGATGTGTTTGGTACAGAGAGAGCACCGATGACCCAGCAAGGGGAGAAGTGCGTAAAGTTAAGGGTTATACAGGAAAACATTCTGATTTTAAGCTACAAATCCAGCATTACTGGTGTTGAAAGCACTGCTGTTGAAGTGACAGGCAGAGAAACAACACAGGAAACGACACTATCAGTGGTAAACATCAGCGAGTCAGTTAATATAAAATAAATCAACTTCTGTCAGCAGCATGAATCGCCTGGCGGACGCACGGCTCTACATTTGTAAAGGTGGCGAGGGAGGCAGCCTGGATCCTATTTTTGGTTGATGGTTTCTTGACAGCTCCACGGTAAACATGTGACAATAGAGAGCAGAGACGGCGAGAGGGAGAGGGAGAGGGACGCTTTTTTCTATCGCTAAATGTCAGCCGGAGAAGTCTTATTTAGCATAGCAGGCTTTGTGAAGTTGAAAACGTAAAGAGCTTGTTTTTGAGGAGAGAGCCAGGGTCAGGGGGTGAGGAAAGTAATCCAGCGCACAGAGGAAGAACTTCACGTGAGAGAAACCGTGAAAGCGTTCTGCATAATCTCAGCCATACAAAGCATTATCGCCCCTTTTATGGCCTGATCTGGGATTTAAAAAGCGGAAAAGCAGTTATGAATTTGTTTCTGTGTCGACTTCTACGACCAGAAATAGCACTGAAGCCACAGCTCCCACTCTAAAAGTGAAAAATGAGATCATTTGCATTCAAATCAGGATTCTCTTTCTTTAAGGAACTCGTCTCTGTGTGATACAATTCTACATTTGGTCCGCAGCTTGAGTCCCAGCATCCATTACTTCTGACATTTGACACCGCCTGATATTGACATTTTCAACACATGTATGCCAGACTTGTTTTCCAACAAATCAGCACACTCTGGACTCAGCGCTGATCTCTGACATTTACTGTGGACAAAGAGACGACAGATTTGATGTTAATGAAATGTGGCCTGAACTTATCAGTTGATACACTGATCCAGTTTATAAATAGTCAGCTCCATTGGCGGTGTTTACATGCACACTATCTGGAATTGATTGGTCACACGAATGGAAGGTTAGGCAGTGGCCTCAGGGCTCGATTAATACTGTCACACCATCTGGACTCAGTAACTTCCTGTGACGTCTCATATGTATGTAAACACCAGTGAGGGAGCGTGTCTCTGCTTTAAGATGACTCCCCCGCCCACAAACAGGATGCCGGACAAGATGAGGAAGGATGCTTCGTTCGTCACGGCGGAGAAGCTCCCCCTCATTGGGAATCGAAACCCCGGCGGACTCCAGGAGGCAGCTGAATGCAGTCCTGTCTCACACCTTCGACCACGTCTAATCAATCACGACAGCTGCATGTGCACGCCCTGTGGGTCCGCTGCCGTTACAGACAAGTGGGTCGATAACAGAATATTGAGCGGGTGTCTTTATTTTATCCCCCTCTTTCTTACCTTCACCCAAGAGGAATCAATCTGTCTTATGAAAAGTTATGAAGCGCAACAGTAACGCTTGATCCCCTTCCACGTCCTTGTGAAAGTTTAAGAGCGCCAGAGGACTCTGACGAACACAAACGCCGCAACTTCTTACGATGAGGATGCTCTGATGGAGCAGGAGACAAGGCTTTGATTTTTCCTTCATGTCCGACTCACAGGTTTGATGTTTACAGGTGAAGATACACAGCCTTTGCATGTGCATGCGTGCGTAATCGTGCAGAAAAAGCCTCCCACTCTCCTCACATTCTGCTTCCTTTGTCAGTGTTTCTGCAGCAGAGAGAGCTCCATCCTCTCTTGCTGCAGGGTTGTCAGTTTGCCCAGGTGTGTCACAAATCCCAGGAGTAAACTAATAAGACCCCAGAAGAAAGCTGGGGCGAGAAGAGAAGCAGCTTCACCGTCTCTTCAGGGAAGATTACTGTGATGCAGTTTTTGGCTCAATGCAGCATCAGAAGTTCCTGATAATCGAGCTGTTAAAAGAAAAAAACCCGAACCCCTTGAATACCTCTCCAATTGCGTAACTCCTCTTAGTAGTACTCCTCGTAGTTCTTAGGGTTGAGACAGTAAAGGATCCCCCCGCCGAAGGAGAAGATGGTTCCACCCCAGGCTAGGCCGTAGCCCCAGTTGAACTCGTGGTAGATCCTCAGGTTGATGCTCTCGATAAACTTGATGGGGTAGAGGACCAAACTGCAGGCCTGGAGGACGACTGCAGACAACAAGACGGTGAGATTAGACTTTACAGAGAGTGTGTGCAGCCACTTTAGTGCTGACAAACAGACACCAGCCTGGGTGCCAGCTGGAAAAAGCAGAAGGGTTGTCAATGTTGACAATATTTACACTGTTTGTAATTCATCGCTTGAAAAAGAACAGCTGTACACTTGTGGAAATATGCAAGTCATCATGGAGGATTAATATTTGTGGTCAGAGTAGAGATGGATGTTGAGAAGATTTTATTGATACCAATGCCCTTATTGGTTCTGAGCGTAAATAAACAAAGATGAATAAAAATCAGATCACAGGATGATGTATCGCTTTGTTTTGTTTTGTTTCATTGACTGAAGTCGGGCAATAGTAATAGTTTGGGTTGTTTGGAACCTTGAGCTTGCCGTAGTTATGCTGAAGTCAACCATGAGACTGCCGCCTGTTTGGAAAACCTGTAAGTATATGACATTGGATGTAGCTGCTAGTTATTAGCCTTTAACCAAGACTCATTTCCACATCATGATTCAGCAGATTTAGAGACCAACACTAGTTTTCTTATGAATAGTTCAGCAGTCACATTCAAATATTGGAGAAATGTTGTAAATTAGCATCGACTGGTTGTGGAATAGAGTGGCGTGCCTGCAGGGGAGGTATCGTTAAGCTCCGCTCACTTCATTTAGCACATCTTAGAAAAATAAAATAAATCAAAGTCGATAAGGAGAATGGAAAAGAGGAGAGGTGAGACGGAAGTGAAGGATCAGAGGGAAGGGTCGGAGCAAACAGGACCAGTCAAGAGAGGGAAAAAAGGGGTGATTGCAGGTGAAAAGAAGAGGGATGACAGAGAGATAGATGCTTCAGCAGGGCGGGTGGAGAGAGATGGATGGCAGCGGAACAAAGGGGAACACATCAATCGTTGCTCCTTCAAAGGGAATTCATCTTGCGGGAGCACAAACAAGTTCTGGCACATTCCTGCATGAGAGCACAAAAAACAACCCAGGATGTGTAAAAACCAAGAAGCATGCAAATGGTAACACGGATTGTGTAAAATTAAAAAACAGGCTCATAAAGAGGGAGTTGGGTGTTATTAATGGCTCACTTCACATCTGCCTGTTGACACTGTGGCTAAAATGTTTGCGTTTTCCTCCACACACGAGCTCCTATTTGGTTTTACAGAGTCAGAAAGAGGAAATGTTCCTGTTCCTCTCCTGCAATGTGAAGCCAGTGGCATCTGGAGCCAATCCAGAGAGGAGATAGACATGAAACTCTCCCTGAAACTCTTTTCCATCACTGAGGGAAGGTGAGAAGTTCAGCAGGAGGAAGAAATGTAACTTGCGTGTGCCAGAGATGGCAACAAATTGAAACGTCCCCCCTTTTGGGAGCAGCTATGGTCAGATACATTCTGCTCGCATTTGGGTCAATTATGGATGGTTTTTTGGCATTTACAGCTAAGTGCTTTGTTCCCAGGTGGTTTGAGTTTGCAGCAGATTCAAGGGGGCTCTAACTCAAGCTAAGTCTTCACAGCCACCTGCTTAACCTCTCAGGGAAAAGCATTCACAGCCTCTTATAGACGGAGGAATCTTTAAGAAAGGTTAAAATGAGAGTCTAACTTTGTTCCTTCTTCTGTGTTCAAGCTTGAAATGTCAGACTTTCTGTTTGCTTTGCAGAGGCTCAAGAGAGAACACGGCTTTCAATCATCCCAGCACACAAAGAAACTGTATTTAAATGAGCAGTCAAATGTCAGCCAAAGATAATACAGATATTAAAGTTCAATCTTTAGCATTTGCACTGCCCACACCTGCTTTAAGAGCAGATAATCTCCAAGCGTCATCTGGACATTAGGTTTTGACTTGACCCTATCAGGTCTGGAGTTGATACAGACGTTATCTGAACATCAGTTTTGAGAGTCAGCTGGACTTTGAGTCAGGTTTGGAGTAGATTGGGATGTCATGTTCAGACATAATCTGACTGTTAGGTTCAGAAGTGATGTAGATCATCTCTTCATCAGGTTTGGTTGTTATCTAGACTTAAGGTTCAGACTTGATCCATACTTGATTTGGATTTAGGTTTAGACTTGATCTGGACATCCGGTTGGGACTTAATCCGGTTTATAATGTTTCTCTACTTCACACAAAAAGCCTCTGACAGGCAACACATCCTGATTTGCAAAAATGAGGCACTTCACGGGCAGAAAAGGGGAATTCAGTAATTATTTCTGGAGGTGAGGACGGGGACAACGTGCAAAAAGTTGACAGTCGTCCAACTGCAGATTGGGGCAGGATGGGGAAATTAAACAGACAGGCGTGACGCTCTGCTCCAACCCTGCTGGGCCTGAGTCATAAAAATAAGATTTTCTCTAAATGGATTTCAGGAAGGGAGAGAAAGTGTGTGTGTGTGAGGGTATGTGTGTCTATTTAATGAGTAAGTAAGGATTATCATTTAAATGCATGTCAGTTTTCAATGTGATTACCCTGCAACCTTTTAGCTACCTTGTCCAAATTGGCTAATTAAGTGTGTGTGTGAGTGTGTGTGTCATTAGGTGTGTGTATTTTAGCACATAATGAGTGCGTGGCCTCCGACCCACTGCTGGTGTAAGTGTGTGCAAACCCCACTCCATCGTGCGTGTGCTGACCTGCAGCGAACAGCATGAAGGCGACGGGTGCGTAGAAGCGCCGTCGCGTGCCGATGCACACGGCAACCAGGGCGACCAGGAATGACATCAGGACCAGGGCCCCGCCCCCTAGCAACAGTGCGAGCGTAGCAACCTGCCAGTCTGGAGAGGAAACAAGGAGAGGAGGGAGGAAGAGGAGAAAAGAGGCGGGTGTTAAGGAAGATGAGGAAACATGTTGCATAAAAACATTTGGAGATTATTCATGAATAAATGCAACAGAGGGAACGCTGGAATGAAACGCAGGAGTCCTTGAGGGCAGTCTGGGAGGAGAGACAGAGCCACCGGAGAGGTATTATTAAATTTGACATTTTATTTTCTCTGTCAAGTATGCTAATCAGAAGAAGAGCGAGGAAGGAAAGAAGTGATGAGAGGAGACGAGGAGAAGGGAGGAAAAAACATGGAATAGCAGGAGTAAAAGGAGATGTAAGGAGACAAGAGGGAGGGAATGAGTAAAGGATACAACGAGAGTGAAGGATGAAAGGTTAGGAAATAAACGAGTAAAGGGGCTTCGAACAAGTTTGTGATAAAAATGGAAAGGCGAAACATGCAAGTGTCAGGGCGTAATGCCACAAGGACAGAGTGAGGGCAGCTTAGAAAAAAGAAACGTCAAGAAGAGGTGGAGAGTGGTGGAAGTAGAGAGGGAGGGGGGGAGGAAGAGGTGGTGACGGAGCAGCGCTGAGTGAAAGTAATGAAGAGAGAGAGCACTTAGTATACCTGAGCTGACAAAAAGCCTGGGCTAAAAAGCTTTGCTGGCATCTTATCAAAAATCTGTCTGTGTTTATATATAGGGGGGAGGAGGAGGAGGGGAAGGGCGCAGTTACATATAGACACACTCACTGTAACAGAGTGCGCCCCATGTAAAGACGCTGCACCTGCAATCTGCTCCACTGAGATGTTCCAGAGCTAGCTTTTTGACACGCTGATGTACAAGAAGCTAATCCTCCAAACCGTGGAGATCCAAGTGGAACAGACGGATCTGACTGGGACTTTTACACATTTTATATGCTGGTGTGACGAGATGTTTAGGGTCTGCACGCACGCTACACGCCCTGTCATGTAATCCATCTGGTCTCTGAGGAATAAAGGAGACTGGAGTGTTTCTCTAACCTTCTATTCCACCTGTCTGCGCTCACGCCATGATGCTGTCAGATGCAGCCTATTACAGCGTTACGTATGTACAGTGGCTGCTGCTGCTGGTGCACCATTCACTTAAACTTATTCTACATCTGTTAGAGTGGTGTAAATGTGGGCGATGCCTTTACTTACAGCTCCAGCGTGGTAGAAAACCTCATGAAAGATGGATGGCTGAGGGAGAGATGAGGAAAGATGAGAGATTTCGAGGCAGAGGGAGCGATGAAAATAGAGGTGAAAGATGAGATGAAGGGCTGGATTGCAGGGGGAAAGGAGGAAATTAAAGATGAAGAGAGGAAAGGAGAGATACAAAGATGGAGTGAAAGCAGCACAGGATGGGTTCGTCTGCGCGTTTGCGCCTCACCAAAGCAATTCTGTCTCAAAAGTTGCCCTGTAGAAGCAACGTAACAAGGTACACAGGAGCAGAATGAGGAATGAGAGAGAGGAAGGGGGCTCTCAGGGGGGGCTCAGGTGGTTTATCAGTCGTTCATTTTTAATCACCCTCCAAGCACGGAGCAGGTTGGGTGAGTGTGAGCAGGTAGAGCCAATCAGAAGTCTGCAAGAAAGTGAGAAAGCATCAAAATGTTCTCCAAGTATATATTTCACTCTTGACATCTCAAGCTGCATTTCTATTACACATTCATGCAAAATAAAAGGGACATTTCTGAAGTTTCAATAAAGTATAATTGCGCCTTACTGGAGCACAACTGGAGGAAAATCTTGAGATTCAATTTGCAAAACATGGAAGAAGGAAGAAGGACTGTAACCAGCCATATCCATAGTTATCAAAAATATTTTAAGAGCTGAACTGTCATTTTGATAAATGTTACCTTTGTAACTTATGTTTTAAATGCCAGAGTCTATGCGTGTGGCAGCAACTATGTACAAGCGACTTCTGGGTAGGATTCAGACTTGATATGGAAATCAGGTTTGGACTTTTTGCAATTTTGTTTTTGCAAATATCGTGCACTTTTACAATCAACTTCAACACTGAGACTTCTGAAAAACTACCTCATGAAAATATAAAAAATTGTCATCAAAATTTGAGAGGTTTTTCCAGAGTTTGGTGTTTCCATTATCATTTTTTCACTCCCATACTCAGGTTTTATGCAATTCTTGTTGTAATGGAAACGCAGCTTCAAATACTGGTCACTGAACTGTAAATATATGGGTCATTACATCAAAAGTAATAAAAATAGTGCCCTCTTCCTGTCTCACACACACTTCACTCTATAGGAATTTTTCAAATTCCTTGGTGGCACAAATAGGAGTCTGCATAACTTTCCATATGCACCGTACAAATCATTCCTCTACCTCTCGCACACACTCACACACACACACACTGGTGTCTGTAACTCACAGAGCTGCCAGTTTCCCCCTCATATTGTGCTGCGCTGTGAGAAATGCCTCCCCCTGTAATGTGACTGTTTGCCATGTGACAGGATTACTGCACTGCACTGTCACAGTTTTTGCTTTACAGTAAAGCTAACTCAAGCTGTCACGCTGATTAGCAGCTCGGAGCGCTTTGGATTTGCGTCTCCTTGACACGACCTGTCAGGCCTGCGCGTGTAGAAATCAGGAATCAGAGTTGAAGTCTTTTGTCAGATGTCTAAACATTTCAATCGATGCATTAAGGTGTTACACTTTCAGGTGTTATGATCCAAGCAAAGTTACTTCTGTTTACAACCTGTGCGCAGAAGTTATCCAATCACTTCACTCTGGAAACTCAGCGCTTCAGGATACCAACAAAAGTTAAAACAAAGCAGAAACGCCTGGAGATAATGGATGCGTAAGCTAACATCATGTTTCTATTCACATCATCTTGTCTGACACAGATTACTCCCTAATTCAGGCACAGCTGGAGGTACAGTTACCTTCATGAGCTGCTGACAGGGGGATTTAACATCACTGGCTTTTACTGCTGAGGTCCACACTTTTAACGCTCAAGTTTAGGGACTGATGAGTTTGAAAAAAAAGCAGTAAATCCTATGTTATTTTGTACACAATGGTAGCTAAATGAACACTAATTAATTTTCTTCTGAGCAGCCTCCTCGGACCTCTTGAGATTATGTTTTGGGGGCTCTTTGTCTTAAATAAGTGCTCTGAAACTGTGTTTTGCACTGAGGAGTTTTTATATAATGACACACTCTGTCTCTCTCTCTCTCTATTTACTGAGAGTTAATCAAAACACAGTTTAATAGCGCCCAAAAACAGCTAGTTTTCCAGCACACGCTGCATATTACAGTTTCAAAACAAGAAAATATCTAAATGACAAACAAACGCCACGGGAGCTACAAGAGTTAGCAAGTTTTCCTCTTTTAGGACGAAAGATGAAGTAGAATTTGTTTATTTTGAGACTTTTGGAGTCTTTTCTGCAGCTTGATTTGCATCCACCAAAAGGATTATGTGCATTAGGGCGCGTGAACATCCCTTTTCCCATCATGCCCCCAGAGCGTTTGGGAGGAAAAGTGTGTGCGTGAGTGTTTAGGGGATGGCGAGCGAGAGCTGCAGGTCCTTGCTTATTCCCCTGTCTGTCTGCCTGCCACAGAGCTGAATGCCACATCATTTCCCATTCCTCGTTCGCCGGCTACAAATAGAACGGGCGTCTCAGGGGGGGCCCGGCTCACCGAGAGGAGAGATGGAGTCGGAGGAGGAGGAGGAGGAGGAGGAGGAGGAAGGGGGTAGACTTGACCCTGGAGAAAATGGAAAGAAGAGATGGAGACGCAGCAGAGGAGGAGGGAGGGAGGGAGGTGAAATTACAAAAGGGAAATGATTAACATTAGAAATGTAACAATGAAACCCTCAGGGAGGAGAGAGGGAGGAAGACAGGAGGGAGAAAGGAACAAACAAGAGGGGAGAAGGGAGAGAAGAGGAGAGAAAAAGACAATTCATTTAAGAGTAGGGATGAAAAAGGCCCGGGGAGTGAAAGCCACAGACGGATCGATACACTGATAGAGAAAGATGAGAGGGCCCGAGCATGAGGAGGCAGCGTTTTATGGAGGTTTCAGCAGTGACTGATCTGGAATGTGCCACAATAAAATCTGGGTGAATGTGGGTCAGAGCGGGCCCAAAACGTCATCTCTTTCCACTACATTAGGTCTCAATCAAATGCGTCTGCGGGAAGGTGTTTATGGCGGGAGGGGCGAGAGCAAGGTGGTTGAAAAAGCAGCAGAAGAAGAGCGGGTACCTCAGGTGGGGAGAGGGAATCTTTCCTCAAGGTTAGGTGAAAGACAAACGTTTGGGTAGCAACAGCACACCTTTAGTTCTCAGGACAGAAACCAAAACATAAAAACAAATGAGACAACATGGACGAGGATGGAAAAGACAACCGGAGGGATAAATGAACACCAGAGAGATAACGAGGAAGGGAGGAAGTGAGAGAAGGAGGCAGGCTTCAAAGCAGAACTTTTCGAGCTTCAGACACCTTTCAACCGAGCGTGAAGTGTGTGTGTGTGTGTGTGTTTGTGTGTCTGACAGGTAAAAGTTCCCCTGATGTCTGCCTATAAGGCCAAACGCCCACTACAAGATTTCTCATCTAACAGCCTGTCCCGTTTGTCAGAAATGAGTGAACTGAATTCCAAGATTTTGCTCGGAGCTAACTTCGCTCTTGATTGTCAGCTACTTAAATTTCTGCTTCTTTTAAGGCATGAATGTGAAAAGAAAATGCTCCAACGGTGTCTTAAAGAGGTACCTTCTTGGCATTCTGGTGCAGAAACACTCACGATAGTCGAGATTTATCAAATCTTTTTTCCTGACACCACATCCAGATCCTAATTTAGGGGTGCGGCGGTGGTGGTCTTGGCCTGATGCTGTGTGGACGTCTTATTAGGGTTATCAATCATGTATAATAGCGCTGTTGCCAACATCCAAATTGCAATTATGACCAAGAAACTCACTGGGATTCCTGCAAAAGCTTGGTGAGAAAAAAAAACAGACTTGGCACTTAATGACACAGAAACGGCTGAAAACCAGCCAAGCACGGACGCTTCATGTCAGCCAAAGTCTGCGTCGGATATAATTAGGTTTAATTTAACTCTCTAAAGGCCAGCTCTGTAATCATTAAAACGTCACGGGCTGTCTGAAGAACTCCAAAGCCATCTCCCTCCCTCTTACTGTCAAATCTATCATGAATATCAGTTAATAGATCCTGTGTTGCTCCGCAGCCTCAGAGGATGCTGCAGGGAAAGTTAATTTAGGTGAAAAAGCCTCGTAAACATCTGAGTTCTGGATACTCGTAAGTTTTAGGAAATATTTCAATAAAGTTTCTGTGGAGGTGGACAAATCCTGTGAGCCACTGTAAGTCTGCTCAGCCTGTGTTTGAGTCACTGTCTCTCTGGCTCTGGTGCGCAGGAGCAGGAGCAGGAGCAGCGCAGCATGTGAAGAGATTCAATAAATAAGCCTCTGTAAAATCATTTGGTTGTGGAGGGAAATTTAAATGATGGACCCTCTGTGCTGGAGCGCGTTATTAAAAGTCTGATCTGATGTGAGAAGAATCACTTGCAAAAATTATTATACATCAACATCAACTATCAATAGAAACCAACTTGATTAAGACTATCTGTAAATGCAAATTGTGTTCACAGAGGAAGAGAGAGACAGGCAATTATATTGAGTCTGTTATCATCATTTCAGGGAGAAAACTATCCTTATATCTTTTTCCCTATATCCTGCAGCCCCACTCGTACCAAAAGAGAGTAAGACAGCACCTGTGTGAGTAAAGACAGGCGTTCAGATCTAGTTATTACAGCTGTTTCTGCACCATACTCTACCTTCCTTTATGCCTATGTGCTGCATGTTATGAAGTGAAGATTGCAAACTCTGGTTGGAGTATTACATGATCTGTCTGCGCATATATTAGTAGGGTTTGCTTGTTGTTGGAGGGAAGGGCAGTTTTCCAGACAGAGATGAGCTACAATAGCTCATGTAGCTAACTATGCTCCCTAGGTTCAAACATCCCTGTGCCAAAGAGCCAATGAATAACTTCAACAGGACCACTGTGCTACTTCTGCTTTCTGAAGGTGAAGAGACGATTACCCCTCTGCGATCATTTCAGTTCCACATGATTACAAAAAGAGCACGATCACGATGAATGAAAAGAACGAGTTTAATTAACAGAAATGGCTGCTTTGGTCTGGAACATGCCGTGGGAGCTGGCACAGACAGGGCCTGATTTCTTTTTCAGATCAAGGCGTGTGCGCAAACACACCTAAGAACAGAAACACACCTGTCGCCGGCCGAGACATCTAATTAGGGAGTTCTGGTCTGGAGTCTGGGTGTGTGTTCCAGGAGATGTGTGTGTGTGCAGGTCCTGAGAGAGGAGGGGCAGCGATGTAACAACAGAGAAATCAGAGTGTGACATAAAATATTCAGCCGGGCTTCAGAGGAGACTGTCCAGAAATAGGTCAGCTCGACGCGGTAGCCTCTTATTGGCACAGAAAGTCGCGCACTTGCACACATAGACTCAGGTTACCCTTCTGCCAAACACAGACACATGAACACACACAGGGCAAGAAACACATACAAACCCAGACACCGAGCTAATGCGTAAAGATTTTTCTAGATAACACAAGCAGGAGGAAGGACATAAAGGGGGATACGCTGGGGTCTGACAAATGAATTAATTAAGAGCAGGTGAGTGGGCAACACCCCTGAGACTTGAGGTGCTTTATAGAGAGCGAGGTGGTGGATTTGCAGCACTAATAATCCTCGGACTCCTGAACCAGCTCTCCTAGCACTGTTTCTTGATCTGCACTGGGGTCCCGCCTTCCTGTCTGCACAAGTCACTGAGATAGACTGCTTTAAATCTACAAGATTAAGATAAATGGACAAGTGCAGTACGGGTTATCATCATCAAGAAGTCATTTTCACATCAGAGTGTCTTGATACTGAATGGCTTATCCACCTACATCCATAAGAAACACAAAGTCTGAAAAGATACAACACAGAGATTAAGATAAATGGATTAACGCACTTAACTGCATGATACCTCATTGCTTGTCAGACTCCTTACAACTACTATATCTTTTGATCATCTGCACTCAAGCCCTATCCCTCTGTAACAGCCAATAAGAGAGACAGATGTTAAGTCATCAACTACCTGCCTGGAAGCTTGCTTTCTTTTTTTCAGGCTGCTTAAATCTCAACCCCTCCTGCCATCCCATGTGCACCACACACTGTGCCAAGCAGAGAGATGGACAGATGTGAAGATAGATGGATTACACCTGACAACGAAGGTGGTGCCGCTTCTGCAGCATCGAGCCTTGGAGCTGCTTACTATTCTGCTGTGAGGATAATAATAATAATCTTTATAAAGTTGCAAATTGTAGAGTGAAAATGTGAGTGTGGTGGGAGAAAATCCTAATTATAAACCATTTTCCAGGCAAAAAAGTGTGTATAAGGCCCTCTTAATGGGGAATGAATAATAGCAGAGTTGAGTTAATGCTGTAAAAGTGTCCCCAAGAGTCAATTTGATGCATTTAATTGATTGTGAGAGGAAAACGAAGGGAGGAGAGAGAGTGATGATGCAGGTGCACCAAAGATAAACACATTTAATGCTTAATGCATCTGCATGCAAACTTCAGAGAAGAGAATAAAATCATTTTGGGGGCAAATTCCTTTCCGTTCCACATGCACACTCATGACTGTGGAGATCCCTGTGGTGTCACCCGCTGTCAGAATGGGGCTTTGTTATGCTTGGATAGGAGCAGCAGGGAGGCACCACACCAACACATTTGTGCACACATTATTGTACACTTGAGGAAGCATCCCCTCCATCATCATCATCATCATCACACCCTGCTGTCATTCACAACAACTCTTTGTTCGCCAGCAGACTTGTGGTAGCAGCCCTCTGCACGGGACAGGACACACACACACATGATGGAGGAATCTGACTTTACCTTCGCCCAGAGTGCTGTTGCACTGCCAGTCCTCGGTGCTCGCAGGCTTCCAGCAGGACTCCCAAAGGGACAAGTAGTACTGGTCGTCGGCAGTCACCCACGCTGGGCTCATCACGGCTCCCACATCCAGGCAGAGCGCCAAGAAGACGCACACCAGCCCGACCAGTTTGAGCGGCGTCAGCGGGGAGCTGCGCGCCGACTCCTCCGTCTCTGTGACAGCGGACGACATTGCTGCGCTGAGGAGAAGCCGATGGGTGTGTTAGTGTCGGTGCAGCCCTTCCAGATGTTGTCCTGGTGAATGAGACAGACAGAGAGAGAGAGAGAGGAGCAGAACTGAAGGCAGGGAAGTGTGAGCGGAGAGTTGTCGCCGCAGCAGCCGCCCCCCTCCTGCGATGCGTTGCGCGCTGCACGGACGCTGCGCCTGTGTGTGTGTGTGCACCGCGCGCAGGAGATCTCCACCGTTTACTGCGCTGACGTCAGGGCCCCCAAGGATCAGCGAGGTGCTACAGGGTCTTAAAGAGAGGGAAGGGGAGACAAGCAACAAGACACGGCAGTGTGTGAGAGGACAGGGGCGTAACTGAGGTGTGGGGGTGCTGGGGCCCTGAGCCCCAATCCCCAGATCAATGTATCAGTGTAACAGCTTATGGATGATCATGATATCCTCTTGAGACCCAGCGTCAACATACATAAACATCACATTTCTGACCCATGATACTTCATTTTTTTCTTAACTATGAACTACGAACCACACATAGGGACACTCCTGGTGATATCTCAACTTTATACCCATTTGTGTGAAAAAACAGTTATGAACAATAGCACTTATAAATAAAAACTGATAGTTAAATATTAATACTAAAACATGACTTCCAGGTTTAATTATAAGGTCTTACTTATCGCAAATAGCAAGGAGGAATAAAAATGGACACAAGAAAAAAGTTCAGGTCTCAGAAGGATCTTACCTTTATTATTAGGGACTTGAGCAACAGAATAAAAGAGAAATATCACTTTTTAAACACCTTGAGAATCATTCTTTATAGAAGGTATGAAACAGATCATTAGCCCTCATGGCATAATTGTGAAAGTAATATATTGTAAACATTGGCATTTATTTGTATGATTTCCAGAGTCAAATAAAATTGAAACACCTTCACGTCACATTATGAAAGTTAAATATTGTACAAACTAAGAATAAAACAAAAAAAACTCTAAAATTTAACTTATGCAGTTAGGCTTGAGCTCACGTCATGTTGATGTACCTTAAGTTATTTAGCATTAGCCAACAAAAGCTAGAATGAGGAATGCTGCTTTAAAATTTAGAATGATCCCCTGTTATTTCAGAGAATTGTTCATTGGATGAATCATCCAGACTCATTATGAGAGTAAATATAACAGACTTCTTCTTTAGAGGAGCCGGAGGCGAAAAGACAGCATCCAAAGCCGTGGTAGTAGCAGGAAGTGGGAGGCACATGAAGGAATATTATTGTTTCTTCTGCATACTAATGACAAAGCCAGAGATGAGACTGAGGAGACATGCAGAGAGAGGAGGAGGAGAGAGGAGGAGAGGGAGTGGGGGGCTGGATGGAGGCAGAGGAAGCAGAGGTGAGCAGGTTTAGGGAGGCAGAGCCATCCACGTGTGCATCCAAGCGCAAAGAAAGGAGGGATGGAGCGGCTGATGGAGAGGAAAAGATGGCCTTGTTTACTCCCCAGCAGGACAATAATGAGCGATGATAACAGGGGGGGAGAAACAGAGGAAGAGAGAGGGCGAGGGGGGCAGATAGAGGTGAAAGAGATGGAGGGATGACGTTTTTATGTTATAGAGGCTTTAATGAATGGACTCTCTCTTGATGCACATAAGTTATTCAGGATTTAATAAGAAAATAGCTTCTGGTGCTGTTTTATCTCCACGTTTCAGACACATGCATCACCCTTAAAGTCCGAAACGCTCCATCAAATAAATCACAGCTGAACGGTGGGAAGTGGTTTATATTTTTAGGGCGTATAACTGAATAATGAAGGCTTGTTTTGATGTGACCGACTTCAAGATGAGGCGTTTACTTTGTTTGTTGCATCAAGGTAAATTTAATACCCAGGAACAAAACTTCACCAAGGACATTTTTAATTCCTGACTGCGCCGAGGCCTCGTATCGACGTTCAGAGGAAGACAAATGAACGCACTTGGCAAATTGTATCCACGTTCTTTATGAGCTGACAGATCCAGTTTGTGCGGGCGTCACCGGGGACGAACATACAGTATGGCCGTCTGCTGATGGTAGCTGGATTGAGAGGGAAAAACTCCAGGGACAGACAAGAATGTTCAGAGTTTCCCCTTTAATTTTCAGCCTAAATGTGTCAAGTCCTCAAGCTACGGAAAACGCTGACTCTGATTTTTATCTTGAAATCTATCCAGACAATCAAAAAGCAGAGAAACTTCAAACTCTTACATTTTTTATTCTTAACTTTAAAACCACTCTCTAACAGAATCAGCAGAGTAAAATAACCACACACACACATACACACACTCAAGATCCCAGCTTAATAGACGCGGAGAGGACTCATGCGCAATTTGGCAACCCTGTCATAAAAGAGCTTTATCTCATTTATTTTTCAAACATCATGAAAGTGAATTTAGAAGAGAGTTGTGAGGGAGAGGATAAAGTGACATATTTGTATTGCAGAAGTTTAAACTTGAGATGAGAAGACTTGCTAAACTATGGGATCATTAAAGCATGAAGTTACAGGAGTTAACCTCACAGTTTCCTCAGATGGAAGAGCTGTGTGTGGTCTTTATTATCAGTAATAGAATCAATGATAGTAAAAGCAGTATTTGAAGAGAAGAGCTGGTCTTCGTGTTGTGTTTACACTCTCGTGCTGCTGTAGAAGTCCACTCTTTTCCTGTCTCCTTGGCTGTCTGCATAGAAAAGAAAGAGGAGGACAATCTGAACCATGAACTTGTTAAACAGGTGTCAGAAAATGTGGATACTTAACTTGCACGCACCAACAGGAGGAATAAAACAATGATAATACCTTTTAAACAAATGAAATGAATGTTTTCATGACATGGGCGATCCCCCCAGTAGAAGCGCCCACTAGTGTCCATGGCGCCACATGGACTGGTGTCCCCCCAGTACTGTTTGGTCTCAAAGTAGGTGAAGTTCTCTGTCGCACCAGACATCCAGAACCACTTGTCGTCCTTCAGGAACCTGAAGGGTGACAACAAACATTGAGCTAAGCAGCTCTCAGGTGTTGAGCATCTGAGCACATTAGTTGTGGCTTTTGTTTCATTATCATTCCTCTGCCCTGAATGGACAAGGACAGTTTTTGCTACAGGCAATGTGGGTGACCGCCTAGGGCGCAAACTGGGTGAGGGCACATGAGCCCCTTCAAATTCAGGAAAAAGCACTCTCCACTTTTCTAAACTACCACTCAGTTTGATATCAAGTCAGTGGAATGGGCAGGTATATACCTTACTCTTTTACTGGACAGTTCAAAAAGCTCTATGTTTTCTTATTTACATAACATTTTTGTCTCATGGTTGCATGTTCACAGTTCTCCTCTGCTCTCTGTATTATGCACTGCAGAGATTCACCCCGATGCATTGGACACTTAAACAACACTTAAATAAATGCAAAAACATATGCAAAGCGTTTCTTAGGAAGAACATGATCAGACCTAAACATTACCTCTTGCAGCAAAGGCACCTATTTGTTTTCACGGCAAAGAAATATCAAGTTTCAGGGATGGTTTGCACAGGGCCTGGAACTAACCAGGACCTCCGCTGTGAACGGCCTTGATTTGTAACATGGACCCCTTACCTGCGCAGGCCCAACCAAACATGTTCGGTGAGGGGAAAAGAGACGCTTTTCAGCATCTCCTCCACCGCCCTCTGCTCCGTCTCACTGCGTATGCTGAGCAGGTCCCAGTAAAGGTCTCTGCAGTAGAACAGAGCATCAGACCAGCACAGCTTCTTCTCCACCACTACCACGCTCCTGCCCATCACTGTGGCGCTGAAGGACGGCCATTCGGGTACAAGTTCTAGAAAATGAGAGAAGTGGTACATCTGATTCAACTGAAGCAAGATCACGGGCATCAGCTGAGTGGTAGGAAAACATTTGCTGCTTTAAAAATTGTGGGAATCTTACTAACCTCCATATGCTTCTAGCTCACAGATTGTCAATGCCACACCAATGTCTGTGCTTTCCTTTTTCACATTAATCACTCGACCAACCATTCCTTTGCAGTCATAGGTTTCAGTCACCCCATTTGGAATGTGGGGGATAGCAGCACATCTAAGAAAAAGACACAAAAGTAGAGTTATTTTGATGAATACCATGACAATCAAAGCTGATCTGGTGCGTAGAAGTAAGATTTCCCTGAATCACCTCGGGTTGTTGTTGCCGTTGTTCTCCAGAGAATTTCCAACCAGAATTTCTGAATTGTCGAGCCTCGAACCCAATACATTTCTGTTGGTGACCATGATGAGTGAGATCCTGTAATAACCTGGCAGGATTAAACTCCACCAGTGGACAGGTCCACCCGTGTGGTGTGTGTGGGTGCAGTCTCCATCTTCAAGGCTTGAGTGTCGATTTCCACTGATGGCTAGAGAGGCTGTCCAATCACGAATTGTGGTTGACTGAGTTGCCGTTCCAAGAAGTGCCACATTCGGTAAGGAGGTTTCTTGGTGGTGACAGAAACAGTAATATTATGACAATGGAGAACATTTTTCAATGAAAGCATCACCAACAAGTTTATTATTGGCAAGAACATCAACATTAAGCGTAACAAGAGAACTTAAGCCCTGGTGTTACTTGCTCAATCTGAATGATCCTTTTCAATTTATTTGAATGAAAATAGGTCAACAAGATGCAAATTAGCTTGACAGCTACAAATTCACTCACACTGGATCCAACAGTACATTTTTAAGAAGACCTAAAAATAACACATCGGTAAAAAAAAGTCTGTTATTATGGATCAAAGAAGCTTTAATTTTGATAGTCAGTCTGGCTTCTAGAAGCTCAGAAAACCACATGTAAGCTACAATCATTTAAAGCAATAAGAGGACAAAATTTGCAAAACACAAGCAGTGGTTTGAGCTTACCTTGGGAGCCCACAGAGACGAGCCAAAACTGGAAGAAAATCACTTAAAAATGGAGAAGATCATTTGTCAGAAATAGTGCGCAAAAAGTCTCATTTGAAGAGAATAAAGCTCTTATTTTCCCTTTGGTTACCACACTAGTATTTCTGTTTTTTTGTTTTTTTTTTGAAGGACACAAAAAACTACGGGGTTTAAACTCATGATATACAATGCAATGATGCATCAATAATTCTTTTAGAGCTTCTTCTGTTTCACATATAGCTTGATACTTTTCTGTCTCCTCTGCAACTACAATTACTTCATCTCTTCCTCAGTTTTTCCAAGCCCACGCTGAATAAATCACACCCTTCAATCCAGCACAAGCAGCTAAAGTAAGTAAATACTGTCGCAGTAGAAAATATCTTCCTTCTGATCTAATATTACTCTCCCAAGCAGATAAAGGTTGACTTACAGTACACACCCCTGAGAGCGAACATGCTTCCAACTTCAGAGACCAGCGACTGACTAAAGTCAAGGTCAGCTCTTGTCATTTAAGGATAAACGCACCTTAAAGATGGAAATCACTTCTAAGGATTTCCCTATACATCGGAGGAACGAAGATTATCCTTATTTGCTAGTCAAAGACCTCCTGATCCCCCCCTGAAAGTCATGAGGTCAGTTGCATCTTCGTGTAACAAGTAAGAGTTCGCTGAGGAAGAAGAAACTGTGAAGTATAAACTTATGTTACGCCGCATCCTCACATTTATTTACCTAGCTTCACTAGCTCCTGGTGAGCTTCATAATGAACCCAGTGGTTCCTTAAAGGAGTAATGGCTCTCAGAGGATCCGCGCAAATGAATCGCTTAAGAAGTCGCCCTTATTTTATTCGGCACTCAGTTAACATGATGGAAGAGCGCACGGCGTAATCATTTTCCAGGATTGGATTAAAGTCTCTCTGCATTATGTAGGTATAATATAAAGCGTATAATAACAAATCAGCTCCATAGAGGATTCATTATTTAAATTAAAACAGGCTGCAGGCAGTAAATATGAGCCTGATGATGTTTGCTTTCATACTGTTTCTGGGGTGTGTGTGGGTAAGAGAGGAGAGGACAAGACTGAAGAAAGACAAAAATGATGCCTGAGTTGGTTGGAAAGGGTGAGAAAAATCTCTCCTGAGAGAAAAAGACAGAGCGTGTAGAGGGGATTTGCAGGTATTGATGGAGACGTGTAGAAATCAGGAGATAGACTTTGTAGAAAGCCTGTTATATGAGGCGTTTGAATTGAATGAAAGAAAAGAGTTTGTCTTTTTTATGGTTTGATGTCTGCAGCCTTGACCGCTGTCATGTTGAGTTCGATTTCTCCACGCCAGAGGATGTTTTTTAAAGTGGGATACTTTCAATTTAAACCTGAAATAAGGTTTAAAAAAGACAAAATCCTCTGCAAAGTTTTTCATTTTCTTTCCACCGTGTGTGATGATGGGTTATTATTAATATGTCGCTTCATTTGCATATTTCATATCCTGCTGCTGTGCGTTTCTACCTCACTATCTGTCTCCATCGGAGGCAGAGGCGGGACACAGGTGTTGAATGCCTGAATGAGGGTGGCTTCTTGATAAAAAATGAACACAACACACGCAAACAATGCAGGGCTCGGCGTCAGTCAGTCAGTCAGAGTAAGAGCTTCACAGAGTGTAATAAAACGTGTTAACGCGGGCTCGTCTCGCACTCATCTGTCACGCCATCAGAAGCTGTGTCGCCAAACATTCGCCCCAACTTGACAAACATGCCAGCTGTCCCTTACACACAAGTGCTGCTTTGTCAAACACTCAAACCGAATGAGAACTTGGCGGCAGCAGCATGAAATATGGAACATCTCACACACGCAGATGATATTTTATGTGTCAGAGCTGAGTTTTCAGGCAGTAAAAAGAGGAGAAAGAAGATGAAAGGAGAGTCGAGCAGCTTGTTCTTTCTCTTCTGTCATGTTCACCAGAGGGAGTTTGATAGGTGTACACTCACTCACACACACACATGCAGTGTTCTTGAGAAGTGCTGCAGCAATAATTAGATTTTACTTCAAAGAAGTGCAGAGTTGTTTCGGTGGGAGGCCGGGCTGATGTATGATTGGCTGCTCGGACTCGCAGGTGAGGGACTGTGGGTGGACCCTTCTCTTTGGATGTAGCACTGCGGGGATATGAGGGCTTAATTTGAGCAGAAAAAATACATGAACCTCTTACATCTCACCTAATTCTGGCCTCTACCACACTTTGCTTCAAGCTTGTAAGTGACTAACAAAAATCCGGATTCTCCCATTGCAGTCGTGTGTCAAGTTAATAATGTCCTCATGCTGCAATATGAAAGTGTTACCTTTCAATTGAAGATAAGTGACAGGCTGTTTGCTCGACCAGCAGCTGCACTTATCATCACAACACTGACACGCCTCGCATATGCACCGAAAACAAATGTCACATTTGTCACTTTTCAATCAGGAAGACGCAGAGCTTCTGTGAGAGAGAGAGAGGAAACTGGAGAAAATGTCACGTGTAACTGCTGGAATCAATACGTTTGAGTCAGAATTGCAAACACGAGCGCTGCCTGAAGTCAGAAAGTTTTAATAATAGCACATTAAAAGTGTTTGTATTCACATATATGACTTCGATCATTCTTTCATCACCCACTCACTCACTCTTCTCCTCTGACTCATTCACCCCGTCAAATAATGTAGTGTGCATTTCAGGGAGACGCAGCCCCTGCTTAATTACTGCCGTGCTAATTGAATCCCAGTGTGAGTGATGCACGGGGATAGGACTCGGTGTGACAGAATGAAAATGAAATAGTATTAAGCAGCCGAGGAGATAATCCATTTAGGAATGTCTGGGAAAGGAGGAGGATTAGCTAACGCTGAGGCGCCATATGGCTCCCTCATCACACCACATCAAAGATGTTTGAAATCTTAAATGTTATCAGTCCACATTTGGAGAGAAAATGCTACACAAGCTGTGGAGGCCAAACCTCGATGCTGACGATGAGCCGCTGAAATGATCACAAATTTCCAAGTTACTTGTACAAAACTTCAAAACAATCAGAAATAGAAAACAAATCTCTCAGGTGCAGAAGCGACAGGCCCTTTCCTCCAATATGTGGAAGAAAGAGGGTCATAAACTGTGAGGGGAGAGAAGATAAGTGACTGTTCTGACAAGAAGAAGTGCAGCTCCAGCTCTCTTTCAAGGTCAACAACAAAAGTGATGACTCAGGTTTTCACAAGCAACAATTTGGAGAGTAAAACAGTAATCTTTGTAACTCTAGAGGTGAGTCAAACAACTACTAAACAATGTCTTCTTCAGAGTACCACCACTCCTTCTCTGTGAAATCCCATCACAAAGACAATGCAAAACACACGCAGAGGCTTCCTACAGCCTCTAACAAACAAACTATAGCTATTACCTCATCCTTTACTCCCCCTCCTTTCATTCTGTCTCCCCATCCTCCATCCTTACTCCCCTCTCTTCCTCCTTCCCTCCATTCTTACCCCGGCAGGCTGCAGATGGCGCTTAATGGAAGCATAACTGAGCGTAACTGCCTCGTGAATAATTCCACAGGCACAAGGTGAGGCATAGGACAGCTCTGTGTGTGTGCGGATGGCAGGAAGGTATCCCTACTTTAACTACACGCCGCCAAAGTGAAGAATCCATAAATCAGCCCTTACGAAGCAAAAGCGTCTTCAAAAGTTGGTTTCAGAATCCAAGAAGTCAGGTCTGTTTTGTAATTTATGAGCAGTCCAGCTCAAACTTTAGTTAAATTTTAAAGGAGAGCCTTTAGAAAAGCAGGCATTTTTACCCACCGTATACCTCAAGGTTACCCTGGTTAGCGTATTATAAGACATAATGTGAGCTGGGGATATCAGTGAACCATCATTTTTGAGCTGCATCTAATTTACAGCCCACCTATCTTAGAAGGGATCATAAGGGAAGGTGTGAATGAAATAAAGCTGGAAACATCTCACTTGAAGTGGACTCTGAGGCATAATTGAGACCTCATATCCATTACAAGCACATAAGGCACATCTGAAACCTGCTGAATGTGTCAAAAACTCAGGGACACTGGCTCTTTTCACTGAGGTGAACCCAGAAGAAGTAATCCACACTAATAACGACAGGGGTGAAGAGGTGAGCCGTGGAGGTTGCTTTAGAGTCTTTACACCTCGTGCTCCGGAGGGTGTTTAAGTCCAGTAAAGAATCAGACGGAAAAAAAGAGTCTTAGCTGTGTTTGAGAGCGAGGATGGTCTTTATCTGAAGATTTTGGAAGGGGAGGAGTTAGCCGGGAAGTTGATTGATTGTTCCTTTCACCTCATAGGTCCACTGCATGTCTGCTGCCTGCAAAAAGACGAGTACTGTCAGTCGAGCAAATTCATCACTGTGGAGAGAACTTTGATTGATTTTTTAAGATCTTTTTAAAGCCACATTGAGAGAAATTTAAGACAGAAAACTCTATAATCAAAGGCAACGGACTTTGTTGTGCCAAGCCTCAAAAACTTGCACAGAAAAATTCTCTGTCAGTAATTAATTGTGAAATGACTCATCCCATTTAACTACAACAAACAGAAGTCACAACTAAACGCAGCACAGGCTGAGATTATCTGAGAGTCATAATTGAAATACCTGAATGGTCAGTCTGGCTCTGTGCTTGCCGTACGTGTCTGGTGTGAAGGACACGGTGATGAGAGCGCCAACAGAACCGACAGGAGGCAACATCCCCGAGGATGGAGTCACCGTGAACTCGCTGCTGCTGCCGGGCAGGAAAGCTGCAGTGAAGGGCTCTGAGCTCCTGGAAACACAACTTCAGAGTCAATACAGGAGGGTGAAGAGAGAGAGGATTCTGGTTTTTACTGTAAACAACACAAACCTGGTAGTGCTGGTGAGGCGGAAACCCACAGCTGAAGTCTTCCCCTGTTTACCGCTTTCAATCAGGATGATGCCATCCACTTGAGGCTCCGTGGCAATAAGATTGAAGGGAAATTCCCAAATCCTGCCAGACATGCACTGCACAGCCAGGACAGCTGCACACCTGAACACAGAGGGAGGTTTCTGATACAATCTGACTTTATTTGCCAGGAAACAACCACAGCTGTTTTTGATTTTAGTGTTACCACCAAAAACCATCACTTAAATGTTTCTTTGACCTCATATAAAATTCTAAAGCAGCCCTTTTCCTCATATCTTTACATAAGTTACATTTAACAGTTTGGGTTTAAAAGGGAGGAAAAGCCTGAGCACAGTTTGCTTCCTATTACAGCTCTGCACATCTTTCCTCCATTCTTATTAATCTTGAAAAGTGTAATTTAAGCATTTCTATTTATCTAAAGAAGGACACTAAACTGGTCTTTAATATTCCCAGTCTTAGCTGGGAAGATACTTGGCCTTCTCATCTGGCTGCCCACGGCACAGAAATAACATGTAGATAATGGAAGAGCCTATTAGCGGCAACACACCCCCCGTCATTTCCTCATGGGGAGGTCATTAGCTCTCCGAGGTATTGATTCTACCGGGGGTACGCCTCATTAATGGACTCCGTGGATGAAGAGTAGAGCTGATAAATGAACGCACTCCTCTGTCAGCGGGGTGTCACATGCAATGTACAGTAAGGAGAAAGTGAACTGTCGCTTGTGGATGGAATATTTCCACAAGTTACTATGGAGACACTACAGTGAGGAAGGCAGCTGGTGAGCGTGGTGGCAGTGTGATTAAAAACACAGCAGGAGAACCCCTGGTGTTCGAGGTCACTCCAAAGTTAGCGTATCATCTTTGGGGATCTGACCTTACATTTCAAGTCCTGTTCAAGCAGCGGAGCGGCAAACGAGCCGGCCTCACCCTCTACCTTCAAGAGCACACAGCATCCTTTCACCACAAACTTTCAGACTCAGCAGAAGAAGACAGCTCCCACTAAATGAATGCAGAGGCCACACCCACTAAGAGAGATAAGTGTCGGGGAAGAAAGAGGAGATGGATGAGTGCAGCGATTGCACATGATGCTGGAGTTAGAGTGAAGAGTTTGAGTGTCTGTGCTGAATTATTATTAGCATGCTTTTGTTTTGTTTTCTCGCAGAGGTAGTACGCATATTTGTTTCTCTGAGTGTGTATTTTGTGTCTGTGTACACCTCTCTGCGGTGTGTTTCTGATACTTCAAAGCCGCCTGTGTCTTTTCCTGGTGTTTATGCTGCTTTTTTTCTCTCCACTATGCCAGGTGTTTGTTTGCTTTAACCGGCAACACAACCAGCAGAGTGGATTTGAAGGAGAAAGCAACAGGATTCTGAAAAGCTTCAGAATCTCATCTTGAACTCCTGTTTTCTTCGTACAGGCAGGAGGGAGAGTGTGTGAGTGAGTGTGTGTTGTGCTGTAACTCTAACCTGCATTGCCTGAGGGGGGTGTAGACTACATTCAGGGTGAGTGTTACGATGCCGGTCTCAGGGTCTCTTCTCGCCGCATCAATAGAGGCAGAGAGGGAGTGTTGAGCGTCTGCTGCAATATCTGAACGAAACTTACACCAGAAGTCTTCCACCGTCACCTGTGAGACTGTTCAGAATAAAATGAGTGTTCACTAATTGAGGTTTTGAATGAGATTGAAAATTACAGGGACTGAAGAGTGAAAACCCAAACCTGGCCCTCACCTCCCTCTCCTGCCCGCTCTTGATTCCCAGGCACGCACCCACTGAGCTCTACATCCACTCTCTTCTCCAGCTGGCAGCCCGCCTCGCACACGAGCACGCCAAGCGGTGAGTTCTCAACAGGCGTTTCCACAGGGATCCCACGAAGAGGGTAAATCCAACAGATGGTGGACGCGTCCTGCTCGGACCTGACAAGTAATGGGGTGAATTTTAATCCAAGCACGGTAGAAGATGAAAATGACGGCTCATATTTATGCGAGGATTTTATTTGTGCATAAAAGCAAGAGTTTGACAGACAGTTTGAATCTTTAAAGACACAAACCTGAAGCTTTCTGCACTGAAGGTGTTTTTGTTGCTGTTCTGAGGCTTCAGCGTGATGCAGAGCCAGGCTTGCTGTATTTCCATGGAGTGAGGCTTAAACACCACAGGCACATCCAAACTGGCCCCTTCACTGATCTGAACACCTGCAGCCAAAAACAGGACAGATGCACAGTCATCAAGAAGTTAAGATGCAGTTTGTGCATTTAATATGGGGGAAAGTTATCCATGAACAAACCTTCACTGTGGCTCTGTGAGACATGGAAGGCCTCTTCGTGTGCAGCAGCTTGATGGCGTTTGGGGCTCCCACTGGGATCTGCATCTGACACATGAATAACAAGGACACACAGTATTGTGAGCACGTCCGTCTGTCCATGTGACAGGGAGACAAAGTATGTGGAGATGAGAAGTTCCACGACCTGTGAGTGTGACGCTGAGTTCAGCTGGGAGCTCAGTGGGGTTTGTGAAGGGGATGGTGATGCAGGATTGGGAGCCAATGGAGGATGAGATGTTGAGAGGCTCCTGGATCTGCGGTTTGAGACCTCGCCCACTCAGAAGCACGTACCAGTCCTGCAACTTCAGTGAAAAATGAGGAGATTTGTCGAAGGCCGGAGGGAGGGAAATGGTGCAGGGAGAAAAGTAGAAAAGGTTGGAAATAAGTTTATAGTGTAGCTTAAATAAAATGTACAATCTGGACCAATGAAAAGCTTTATGTGTTGATGCAATCGCTGTGAGCTTCATGCGTTTGATTGGGTGAGATGAGGCGTCAAATAAAACAAAAGCACCTGCTTTAACTTATTTGGGAGCAAACTTTTACTTCCTGTGTGTGAGGGTTGTCCATTTCTCCTTTGTGTGTGTGTGTGTGTGTGTACCTGCGGGCACATGAAAGCGATCTTTGCCGCGTGGTTCCCCTCTCCGATGGATGAAGGAGTGAAGCGGACACCAAGCTGGGTGGAGGAGTGGGGCTCCACGCTAAGCTGCAACACACACAGATAAACAAACACAGGGAGAAGCTTTCATGGGGACAGTAAGGGAGGATAAACACACTCATGCTTTAAGAGATAAATCCTTGAAATCACTCTGCTTGGCAGCCAACAGCAACTCCAGCTTCTCTCAACAGACCACAGAGAAAACTCTTTCTTTCATCCTGATGTGGAAGGCGCTGGTTCGTTTAAGATATCAAATGCAAAGTAATCAAATCTGCTCTTAAGGACAAAGAAAATGCGTCTCCGGAGGAAGGAACAAGGCAGTTTCAGATGTGTGAGGATTAAATATTTGAAATAATGCACTTGGAGGTGAGTGTGTGTTCTTACTGCACTGCCTGGATCCAGCTCTAGTGTGAAGTTTCTGGGGTTGCTGTTGCTTAAAGTTATCTTCAAAGTCTCAGGTGTTGGGTTCACCACTGGAATATTCTGCCTGATCCACCTGGGGAGGAAAAAGTCAAAGAAATTAAGTGAGGAAATAGTCAGCTTGGGCTTTTATCAAAGCGGTGTGGAAAAACAAAGCAATAAGAATCCTGAGGTGAAGGAATGAGTGCCTGAAAGGACTCAAATGTTGCATTTATAATTTACCAAGCTAATTAGCAGTGTGCACAATTGATATGCAGCTCTAATTGTAATTCATTAGCGTGCTAAACTATCCCTCTGTTTAGGAGACGTCCTCATTTCAACTCAGAAGCTTCTCTTTCCAGCTTGCACATCAGTTTTTAGTGCTGCACTTTCAATGCAGGACTTTTCTCACTTTGAAGAAACAGGTGAACTCAAGCATAAGACATTTTTACGTCGCGGGTTTGAGCCATATGTTTTCATCTCGTTCAGATTTAGCTCCCTCAGGAATTAGCGTGTGTGCATATTGAGGAAGGCTGCATCGCTTTTTGTTTGGTTTGAACATCAAGGTTATGCAGGATATTTTGGAGGCTAAAGAGAAAGAGAACGAGAGAGAGAGAGAGGCGGCCCAGCTCACACATCTCTGAGGTGTGGTGATGGGTCTGCAGCCTGGAACAAATCCACAGTGCTGTGTGGGTTTGTTTACACAGAATGTGTGCATTTAATCCCGGCCAAAAAACCCTGCAGTGAGAGAGTGTTTGTGTCTGCGTCTGTGTGTAAGTGTATGTGTGTGTGTGTGTGTGTGAACCTACTTGCCCAGATGACAGCAGGCTGGTGGTAGCGTGATGACTGGAGGAGGAAGAGCATAAAGCTGCAGTTGATACCAGAACTCCCCCACCAGCTCTGACTGGAACAAGACACTAGCAGAAAACACACAACTCAAACTAATGAAAACACTGGGAATGGAGCACATGTTCAAAACCTGGTGCAGAGAACAAACATAAATCACTGCAGTTTTACTGACAGTTTTGGTATTATTTAAAAAGACCACATCCTACAAACACAAAAGAGGACCCCTTACCCAGCCTCTCAGAGAAAACACCCAAAGATACTCAAAGATGACAAGTAGCTTCATAACCCTAACATTTATTTAGATAACTCTTTTTCTGTTGTGTGCATAGTGTAAACATAAATAATGAATTGAAGCCCGTTTCTACCAGTCCAAAATATGGAAATTGGAAAACTAGCAGTCAAGATTTCTTTTCCTTTCAAGTCAAAATTTAGAGATGAAAAGTCAAAGTTTCAACTTTTTGAAACTTTTTAAGGCATTATGTTCCCCTTATTTTCATCCTTTGCATCCTCCTTGAAAGCAGGCAGGGGTCATCCACAGTGCTTCATCCCTACCAGCCTCTGCTCTTCCCCACTCCAACAGGGGAGAACACAGCTTTGTAGGCAAGAGTCTCTCGCGGGGGAATGGAAACCCGGTCGGCCCCGCTCAGGTCGTCTCCTTCCAAGATCACATCCATCGTCAGCTCCTCTCCATGTGGGTTACTGACGGGGATCTCTATGGCAACTGAGCTCTGGGAATAATTCAAAGATGACACCTGTTATTGCTTTTTTCCCTGTGATGCTGCGAGAGGCCTTTTGATGTGAGTGGAGAGGAAGTTTTACTGTAAAAGTAGCCAACAGAAGGAGCAGGAGGAGATTTAATGAAACAGGCTTCATGCAGGTAAAATGAAACAAAAGAGGCACAGCTGGAATTTTCTTTGGTCTCATTCGGTATGTATTGTAATGACTCTCTGTTTCACTAAAGGCACTGCAACTTCAGTTTACTACTTATTACACAGCTCTTTGTGTTGGGATGTGCTAAAGTCTGCAAAGTTTAACCTTTTTAGCTCAGATACTGTGTCAGATAAAGGCTTTAATTTCAAAAACAAACACACTGCAGTGTTTTTTGCGCTCCACTGCGTTGGAGACACGAGCAACATGTGTTAAATCACCCTGCCATCTGGTCTCTGCGCTAATCAGATGAACTATGGATGTGTTTGTTTACATCTGCTTTTGTCACCACAAGTAATACACAGAGGGTTTAAAATTTGTTTCGAGGAACGTACCTGAGCAACACACTGCACATCTATGGCCTTTATGGGAGCTGCTGGCGCACAAATGATCTCCAGGATGAAACGCACCTCATAGCATCCACATGCATTTCCTGTTCCAACAAAAACACACATCAAGTTAAAGAGAGAGTTTGTTTAAACACAATTAGGCTTACACTATACTGGTGAAACCTCACTTACCTTCATTTCTGTCACCTTTTTGTGCATCATCAGTTTCTACAAACGACACACAGCCTGCAAAAAGCAATATTAATTTAGGTTTGTTAGTGTTCAAGCTGTATTCAGCTTGGGGAATCCATTGCAGTGAGCATTTGTGAAATAGTTTAGCCGCAGGGTGTATGGATTAGCTGGAGGAAGTCTCCTGGTATGTAAATTAAGCTTACATTAGTGGATGTTTTATTTGCAAATGTGCAAATCAACAAAATGTGAACAAAACAGAAGCTTTTACTTAAGCAATAAAAGCACTGCCTTGGAAACTGGTCATGTATTCCACTGTTTATGTTTGCATCCATTGAAGGACATGTAAAGCTCTATAGTCAACTCATTAAGCTGATATCTAAATGCAGCATGTAAAAGCCCACAATCGTACACATGCAGCTGGGCAGAGTCACCTGTCTGTTTTCCTCGTTTCCATGGTGAGACAGACAGGGTGTATGGAGCACTGTGACCAGGCTTAATCTCCAGGAAGGTGGAGGTGCCACTCAGAACAGATAGGTCTGACACCACCTGGAAAGACAAACATAGGGAGAGAGGATGCATGGGGGCAGAAGGGAAGGGATGCATGAACACAAATATGAAGATACAAAGATGAACAAGGAGAGTCAATGTTGTGTATTTTGCTACGTGTTTGAATAAATGGAAATTTCTACATTATATTTCCTAATGAAGATTTATAATAGGAAAATAAGTCTTCAGAAGCATGAACCTCACGTGTGTGAACCTCACGTTTGTTTTGTTTACTTCCGCATGTTACCACCTGTATCTGCAGTCGTACAGTGCATGTGTGCTTGCTTGCACCTTGAGATATTGCGTCTTTTGACTGTAGTTGGGGACATTCAGCTGCGCATGTGTGGTTTTTCCAACAGGGCACCGTAGTTTGATGTGGTCCACCGGGAGGGGCTGCTCTCCGACTCCTCTGAGGGTGAACACGTGCTCGGTGCGGTCCACGTCATTGAGGAAAGTTAGCTGGGCCTGTTGCGGGAGAAGTCAAACATGAGTTAAGAGATCGATTCTTGAAGAGCGCACAAACGATGTGACTTTTTTTTAAAAAATGTATTAAACTTATTAGACTTATTTAAGTCAACAAACAAATACGATGGGAACTAAATTTCAAATGAGGGGCCGATATATTTATTTTTTCGTATTGAAAAAAAAAAAAAAAAAATTAATTAATTATATTTTGATTGACAGCTAATCAACCAATGAAAATTGTGCTTTGAATTAAAACGGTCACGTGTTTCCGTTTAAAGCCCCGCCCACCTCTATGAGCCTTTACCGTTGCATTGGTGGTTCAGTGGTAGAATTCTCGCCTGCCACGCGGGAGGCCCGGGTTCGATTCCCGGCCAATGCACAACACTTTTTTTCCACTTTAAACTTTTTTATTGATATATGACATAAAGATTCAAATATTGCAAGCTTTTACAGAAACTATCCTTGAAAAATTATTAATTGTAGTCTTAGACATTTGAAGAATCATCAACTCCCGAAAGGAAGTAGGGACATGAATATAAAGAAACATGTCTACACAAAAAAAACTTGCTGTTTTCAGCCACAAGTAATTGTCTCAATAGTCAGAGCTTCTTTTTGGCCTGTATGACTCTTCAGATTCAAGCAAACACCATAATAAGCAGTTTGATTGTATCATAGCAGCAGGGACACAAGTTCACTGAAGACTTATTTTAAGTTTCCTGGTTTCTTCAAAGCAGCATCAAAGTTTTAGGAGCTGATTTCCTCTTCTTCTTGCTTCCTGTTGTGATTTAAAGGCACCTGAGAAGCACAACAATGCACCATAATCTACTTAAAAGCAGCAAAATAATACCACACTGCACCCAATAGATGCACAGTTGAAAATGAGACCTTGGAAGACCGTTCAGAACTTTATTGAAGATGTGAAAGAACCCTGCAACTTAAAGAAAGGCAGAAAGACGCAAATAATGAGGAGCAATAAAAAATGCATTACCCTGACTGTGCTTTGTGCTAAAGGCTGGAAGGTGAGGGGGTAGTTCACTTTGGTTCCTGCTGGCACGTTCACAACCTTTGGGCCGGAGAATCCTTCCCCGCTGAGCTCAGCATGTATGTTCCAGTCGTTAGTGGTTGTATTGTGCTGTAAAAGGCAGAGGTAAAAGTTCAAATCTGTCTCTCTTTGTTATTATGAATCAGGGGATGTTTGAAGTCAAAGCTGAGTGCTCACCAGTGGTATGTTTTGAGTGACTGAGCGGTGAGCAGGTGATCTGAAATCCAAGTGGACAGATCCTCCCTGTTGGGTGAACATCATGCAGTCAAGGTTTGGCTTCATGCTTTTATAGATTCAGCTCACACATCAGCTGATATCTACCTGTGAAGTAACGTCTGCCTGCAGCACATACAACCTGGTATCACACCAGGACTTCAGCACCACCTGGCAGGTAAACTGACCCACAGAGTCGGCCTGAAATCCAACAGGGATGTCCACACAGCCACACTCTGAATCAAAGAGAGAGGAAGGGTTCGATTAAGGAGATTTACAGGAGCAGGAAGCATTTTATAGACTCAAAGTTGTGTTTACCTGCAGGATTCCTCCATGGTACATGTGTGTTTTCTTTCACAGGTATTTTAACAGTGCGGGGTAAAGTGAAGCACTCTGGAAGAGAAACCTCCACACTGTACTCCACTTCTTTGCAGCCTCTCATCTGCTCAGCCTGACAGGAAACATCACCACATTTTCAACAAATATTCAAAGCCCGCTCCCTGAGTGTGCAAGAGTGTGTGTACCTGTTTAAGAAGCTTGCGAGCAGCTGTGCTGGCCCTCACAGTGCTGCTGTGCAAAGTGTATGTCAGCAGCCGCCTCCTGCGCTCCTCTGCACCCATGCTGTGCTGACCCCACATGGACAGGGCTTGCTCCCAGGCCATATTGACAAGCGGCACGCGCAGGACTTCCTCACACACCTGCCCTACCCTGCAGCGAAGGCGCAGTGCTGAAACACATACAGCTGGCTCTGTAGATAGAGTGGAAACGCACTATTAACATTCATTGTGAAGGTGGCTGTGAAGAGAATGTATATGAAGTGGACTGCAGTGAACCCCTTCGCTCAGAAAACTGTCCTGGTGTATTTGTTTGGAAGGTGAAAAGTGAAAGTAGATCTGATCTTCTTTTTGATCTAGATAAGTAACTTTTTCAAGATCACTTAGGGAGTCTTCAAAGTCCCTTGAAGTAACTAAAACATTTAATTCATTGTCTTAGTGTGACTCATACCAGAGTTTTGAGGGATGGAGACGACGTTAGAACTTGGCCTGGCAGTCAGAGGAGAGGGGAGAGGCAAATCTGCTGTAGCCTTCACCAAATAGACCATATCTCCAACCTACATAGTCACAAACACAAACAACAATCCCTTTAAGTAAACCAACACATCTGCCGCAGCTGTTGAACAATAAATCCATTTCATTTCAATTGAACACAGCTTGTGGTGATTTGATTGTTGAGGAAGCTCTGAAGCAGAATATTTAACACTGTCTGAAGTTAATATCAAATAATAAGATGAAAATATGTGGGGGATACAGATAAACTGCTCACTAACTTGTGGGCATATGAGCAGCACAGAGCAGTACTTGGAGCCCAGGCTGAAGGGCAGGTAGTGGATCAACAGAGTCTCTTCTTGGCCTGACTTCAGATACACACTTCTCACCGTGCTGAAGAACTCACTGCCTTCACCATCTGGGGAACACACAGGCACCAAATCAGAGCAGACACAAATGAAGATAGTAGATGCACTCAGGAGCTTAAAAATTAATCACGGCAGCCCCTCTGAGTGTGTGTGTGCGTCCTCACTGAGATCTGAGGGTTTCCCTTCCATCTCCTCCTCACAGCTCTTATCTGAAGTCTCTGCACTGAAAACGAACACAGAGAGGTGAAAATCATAATCATTCATAGTTTATGCATATCAGACTACACAACCTGGTTGAGGTGCACCTTAAATGACCTCAAAGATGCTTCAAATCCTCATCCTCCACTCCTGATGAGGAGGAGGAGCTCAAGTGCTTGGCTTTGAAGAAATCTCTAGTGGGTAGAGTCGAATGCTAACCAGATAGTCTTAACGACAACTCTGGATCTCTCTGGAGGGGAAAAGCTCTCCCTTATCTCACAGTGTGAGGCTGTGACGGACAGGGGGAACTCCCTGATTTAGATCCTCTCAAGTATCCTCATCAAACTCATTATACGAGTCACTTTGCTTTTGTTTGGAGGTAGAGGAAAACAATTCCTGGCTCTCTTCAAACTATCTCTTCAAAACCTGCCGACTCCCCCTTCAGAAGCAGAGACATGCCCAATTTTTGGATGTCAATCTACTCCTTTAACTTTGTGTGTGTTCACTAGTGTGGATCTCCAGTGTGTGTGTTTGTCTCTGCTTTGTGCTGGGAACAGTGCGTGAGTTACTTGGCCTTGGATGAGGCCTGCTGAACCAGGCTGTCTCTTTTCTTTTCAGGCTCCAGTGGGTTGAACGGAGACTCCACAAGCACCACCCTAGTCACACACACAAAAACACAGAGAGGAAAAAGAAAGAAAAAGAAAAGAAAATCAATCAACTACACATTCCTGTTCCAGATTTTATATAGTTATTGATCAATAAGGTACATATTGTTAAAAAAAAGGTTTATATATGTTTGCTACGGACTGTCATTGCAGACCCTTTATATCCTCTTTGATACTGACTAATTTCCTGTAAAATGTCCTTGAAGATCCTTTATTTAAAAGATTGAAAAAAATGTCTTACATTTCTGTTTCCAAATTGGATGAAACTCTTAAATCTAGCAGCCACGCAGACACCTACCTGAACTGAGCATCTTTGTCAAAAGAGTTAGTCAGAGGCACTGAGATCACCTTCATTTGATAGCATGGAGATCTGCACTTAACAGTTTTCTAAAGAGAGAAGAAAACAATCATATGATACATTTTTTTGTTTCAACTGAGTCAGAAATTGAGTGATTGTCTCTGTGAACGCTGCAGAACATTTTCCACACACAATGGGTTTGATGTGAGCGACGTGTGTCTTCAGATTAAAGCAGAGCGTGGTGCTGCACAGGCCAACAGGGGGGCTGGAGATGAGCAGCAGGGCCGCCTCCTTGGGCTGCATGAAGGAGCAGCTGTACTGGACTGTCACTTCAGTGCTCACTCTGGAAATCAACAACAGAACGCTTTTCACAAATTGGTTTTACTAAGCTTAATACTCTATTGTGCAGCTTCTTGCTTTGGGGGTTCTTAAAATGATGATTTAGCAGAATTTAAAGACTAAGAATTAAAAAACGAGGAGGTCTGAGAGTTAATCTGGGGACTCAAAATGGGACATGCGCTATTTTTGTAAAGAGAGCAAAAACGGTACATTTTAATGAGCCACAGTCTCCAAGCAGAGCTAAACTCACTTAACTTGGAGCCCGAGCTGAATCAGTTTAAAGGCTTTTTCGTTATCTCGTCGGAGCACAGGTCAGCTTGACGCGAGTTATTTTGGAAGTAAGACACGCAAAGACAGCAGTTCTTTGCTAACGATACCAGTTTTAGTGAAGAGTTTCTTGTTGATGCACACTACAAAGGCACGCTGCGATGTTGTCTAATTAGAGCTTCGTTGCTCAACAGTTCTGTTGCATGATAATTTATGCCTTAACCTGGAAAAGCACGCCTGTGAATATTCATTAGATATGTGTGCAGTGCAGAACATTTGAGCTCTTCATCAAGAATGGGAGTGAGTAGTTTCTCATAGATGTTAAAGCCAAAACACCCTTGTGATGAGCACTGACTGCTTTTGCACTTTCGTGTTAAAAACATACTTGGGAGGGATGGTGACAGTAGATCCGCCAGGAAGGGAGAAAAGATGTGCGTCCTCGCCCAAAAGGAACACCTGGTATTTTACAGGCTTGGAGGACGGGCTCCTCAGACGCACCTGAAAACACACATTTATGCACGCTACGAGGAAACACACGAACACTGCTGCTGCCAGAAGACGTCCACATAACAATGAAATCCATCTTGCTTAGCGTAAATAAACAGACATCTGTTTTGTCAGTCTTACAATGTGGCTTAACGCTGATATTGTGGATCATTACCCAAATCTATATTTGTCTGTTTTTGTAATCCTGTTAGTGTGTGGGGGGCTGCATCTATAATCCTATTAATATATGTGTGTGTGTGTGTGTTTGTGTGTGTGTGAGACTATAATCCTGTTAATGTGTGTCATCTCAGCTGCAGTGTGTGTGTCATTATCTGTCCAGGGGGCTATTATCTGAGCCGTTTCACTCTTATTGTGCTCGTGAATTTCATTTACAAGGCAGACAGTATAATTTTTATTCAGGTGGCTTTAAGACCCAACTTTGTGTGTGTTTCAGGGTGTGTATGTGTCTGTGTGTTTGTTAGTTACCTGTTTGCTGAAGGTGCAGTGAAGGCCTCCAGAGAGTGTGATGGTTTGCAGGGACAGGTACTGAGGCAGCCTCTCGTACAGGTGAACACAGAGCATCAGCAGCTGCACAGGGTTTGGGTCTGAGAGGTCTGTGGGCTGCAGATCAAACAGTCAGATACGGAGACAGGAAGTGCTGCCTGATCTCTGAAATGATGATATATTAAACATGCTGACTTATGCTGAAGAGAAGCTTTTAGCTTTATGTGATAACAACTTGTGACACCAGCATATTTCACTTGATTGCAGCAACAATTTCCCCTCCATCACATCCGTCAAGGGCTGGTAATATTGTACTGAGACGGAATAGCTCTGACATTTGGGATCAGTTTGCAGACATTTTCTGTCAAATGATAGTTTCATTATTGAAGGAAAGAATTTGATAATGATAAAAATAGCTTAATGTCTCTCTCTATTGAATTCTTTCTTTATGGCGGAAGCACAATCACTTTCCATTCATTTTTTAAAGGCAGCTGAAAACAAACAGAAGAACATGAGAAGATAACAGCCATAACATCAAATTCACTTTTTTGAGAAAACTAAAAAGAAGCACTGTTTTCTTGCAAAATTGTAGCTGTTCTGGGTTCTCGAATTATGATACACTGACTTTAGACTTTAAACACACACACACCAACATATTCACAGGCGTGACACAGCTTTTGCATGCTGCCAAATAAATTTGTGCTCATTCTATATCAAAGGGATGGCGGAATATCTTTTGAGCAACAGTTTAGTGCAAAATGCTCACCTGTACATCTATATTGAGGTTAAGCAGAGTTAAGGCTTGGACCACAATGATGTTGTTGTGGAAGATCTGCTCCAGGTTGCTTGTTGTAGTGTACATCCGTCTGAAGTGGCTGGAGATCTAATTGGAAATAGAGTAACAAGATTTATCGAGAACTCCTCCTCACATGTGGATGATTTCTTCACTTTTTCTATCGCGTTGCTGCTGATTCCTCATGCACACTGTGTATCTAATGTTTAAATGTCACTTTGATTTGCAGAAAGTTGAGTTCTGACAGATGTTGCAGAGGATTAAGACAAATTTCCACCCTGACTAAAACCAAGAGCTGACTCCACTCACACTCACACATGAACACACAAAGCAGTGCTTAGAATGATAAGAGGCTCCTCTAATCTTGTTCAGGACTAATTGCGTCCTCATCACATCAATCAGAGTGCCACTTACAGACATTAAGCGCCATCCCTCATTGACTCACACACACAGATTTAACAGACATGCGCACACACTCACCAGGTATGGGCAGTAAGCAGCAAGCAGAGCAGCGAGCACCAGGCCATCTGTCAAGTCCAGGTCGAAATTCATGATCCAGCGGGCTGATGGGACATTACCTGTAAAGTATTACCGGGCAGAAATCACACCAAGCATTAGGAAAAAACCGTAACGGTCAGGCATTAAACTTTTTTTCCCTCAGGTTAAGTAGGGAGTGCACAAAATGTTTAAAAGTTCTGCTTGAGAGTAAAATGATTGTCCAAAAAGTGGTTCAACTGTTATGATAGCGCTCACTAATGTTGGTTAATAATTGAAAACTGGAGAGTAAAAAGCTGAGGAGTGGATAAATAATTAAGAAAAACAGTAGAGACGTGTTCCTGTCATGGGTTTTTAATATGTTTTTGTCTGGTAACTTCTCTCTTAAGGGATTCACAATCAAGTATTCAAGATGATTGTGCCGTAAAAACTATCTAGCTGATGATCTTGAATTATTCATATGGGGATAAAACTCAAAAAAGGAGTTGTAAAATGTAACTGTTCCAAAAAGTGCTGCTTATTTCAACCTTTTTCTTCATTTTGATGTTGTGTGTGTGCATGTACCTGTTACCCACACTCTCTCCCTCATGCCCAAGTAGTGCATGTTGAGCCAAGAAAGCAGCCTGAGCTCTGATGATGAATAGACGTTACTCTCCAGCGGCTGCACGCTTGGAAGTTGGAGGATTCCGGCCAAGTCTTTGAGCTGAGCACAGCTTTGTGACACGCGACATAAAACCAGCACCTGCAGGGGAGAAAACAGAGAAAAAGAAGACGCAGAAATTTGCTGATTTTTAGCTTGGTTGTATATTCTTACATGCTGTTTCAGAGTACAGAAATGTGCTCAAGCTTCCATTAAGATGTCAGGATATATCGGGTCAAATAGCTTTTATTCAACCCTTGATCTAACCTTTATTTGACCATCAATGATAATTAATTATTCAAAGACTGCTGCCCGAGGAAAGGAGAGGAAAACAAGAAGAAGAGTAAGCTTGAGTGTTAAATGTGTGAGGGATTGACTGGAGGAAATGGTGCTTCTGTTTTATTAATCGCACACAGATATTACGCAAAATAGATCAGACCTTGTATATTTGGAGGAGCACATCAGTCCAGGAACGTTTGCTCAGAGACTCATAGTCAGCACGGCTGTAGTCCAGACTGTTTTCACCCTTATTCGCCTGGAGGGAACACATAAATGTACACAAAGTGCTTTTGCCTTACCCTATCATATTTCTTTTACTCTTTACAAGCAATTTAGGAGCCATTTTTGTCTTTTGATACACTGTCTGAGTTCTAGTGTTGTTTTTCTTTGGTTTGATTTGGCCATGCAGTGTATTGTAAAATGAGACATGTCTACTTTGAATAAGACTCGTTATGTTTAGTTCTTGCAGATGGTGTCACTAATCTATGTGTGTTTACCAGAAGGGAGCACCAGTGTTTGAACTCCTGCACATCCAGCAAGTATTCAGGTCTGATGTGACAAAGGCAGGCTCCTTGTACCCTAAACACAACAAGAAAGGCCAAAATCATGCATGAATGTGTGACCCCTCTAAGTGGATTTGTTGATGATGTCATTGCGTCAGGTCTACCGAAGAAAAGCGAGCATAGCTTCGTGTTGTTGCAGCAGCTGAGTGGTGCGTGCGTCCACATCACAGGAAAACGTCTGGCAGCGTGAAATCCCAGGTATCTGTTTGCCAGTCAGGTGATGAAGCATGTCCACGACAGACCTGTAAAGCACAATAAAGCTTCTGCGAGTGAAGACGGATCGATGGCGCCACTGAGGGGAAATTAAATCTCAGCAGAGCACCAGTTCAAGTATCATTGATTATTTCCCTTGACCCGCTTAGGTTTCCAAAGAGTTAATAATCTACACGAACCTGAGATGGCTGTCCATTATAATTTAAAATATTATTTGCTCCTCTACTCACCTTGAGTCTTTGTTTTGACTGACTCGACTCGTCCGCCCACTGGACTGATTAGTTTGAGTCTTTGACACAACCCTGCAGGAAAAAAAAAAATCACTCACTCCTTTAGAGTAAAAAATTCTGACATTGGTTTTCTAAATTCAACTACTGCAACCTCTCTTAGCTTTACCTCCTGAGTGTGTGTGGCACAGAGATGGGGTGAGGTCCGCTCGGCCACCCAAAGAGGCTGAACCACCTCTCCACAGCCAGCAGCACATTCTGGTAAAACAGCCCTTCAGTGAATTCTGGGACGCCCCAGTTTGTGTCCCTGCTCTCCTGACTGCTCACACTCTCACTGCTTGGATAGGAACCTGCAGAGGGCACAGAAAGGTTAATGAAAGAAGAATAACACACAAAGGTGTTCACTGTAACTCAACTCTGACCTGATAGTGGAGTTTTGCTTATGGAGCTGTTGTGATCAAATGATGAAGAAGAGGACGAGTTGGGACCAGAGGCAGGACTTGGTGTGTGATAACTCTGAAGGATGGCTGCAACAGCTTTGGTGCCTGAATGTGGCACATGATAATAAACCCAAGAAGAATCTTATGCTTCATTCAAGCTGCTGAACTTGAACTAAGGTGAGAAGATGAGTGAAATGTTTGTGTTACAGTACCGGTCTTGAGGACTATCTGATGATCAGAGCGGTGCAGGGCTAAGTAGGGCCAGGCGGTCAACAGGCTGTTGTCAGCAATCGCGCACAGCTGGACCTTAAACCTTTGGAGAGAGAGAAAATAACGGTAAGGTTTCAGAAATACGGTTCAAGTGTTTCTAATTCTGATCTGATTTAGAATACCTGTTGTGGAGGTGGTCGGTAAAGGTGATGGATGTGCACAGAGACAGAGGGACGTCAGAGTAAAACATCACACAGCAGTTAAGAGAGCTCTTCCTGGCCTCCTGCCCCTGGATTCCACTCTGATCCTGCAGAAAAAAAAAACAGGATAATTACAAAGTGAATGAGAGTATCTCCGTTACAGCGACAGGCAGGACCATCAGCTCTGATTGTCAGATTACGACACTGAAGATGAAGCAGATTTGGGCAGATTGTCAAAAACCTGAGAGCTGGAAGTGATAAAAGCTGCGATGCTATCAGTGCAGCGTGTGGATGAGCCGTAAACTCCAGAAGAAAACATAAAGGAGTGCAGGAATGTAGAGTAAATAAGAGATAAAAAGCGCCTGTAGGAGCCGATCCTTTGAGGCTTATTGAAGGCCTGGATTCAAAACATCAGAGAAGCTTATTTGTAGCCAGATAAGGAAACAAAAGACAGAAGCAGTGTGAGTGAAATTCAAACTAATAACACATAATGCAGCATAAAGACTCTGCTCGCTCATCCACATGTTTGAATATCTGAAATGGAAATTATTAACAAGTACAACAACAGAAATTGTGTCTGACTACTTGACTAATGGAGTGAAAAAAGTCTGAGCAGAAGGCCATACCTGGTTCTGGCTTCCAGCAGGGATGTTGTTCCCCTCTGGGAAGATGACAGAAACCGGCTGGATTGTTTCATCTCCAGACTTCACTTCATCCACTTCAGCTGAGACAGAAGTTCCTCTGCAGACACAGGTTAGATATGTACAAGAACAACATGTCAGTGTTCCTGATGTCTGTGATGCAGGAAGGCAGCTATGTTCTCCTGTTCAGTCACACGGATGTGGGTCAGAAAACTCTGCCAGCACTGTAAGCGGTGCAGCCAGCTTTCCGTCTACTGTGAAATCTGAATCACAATGCAAACCACAGAGGAGGCAGGATTAGCGTTTTGGCTTGGTGAAATCGAACATGAGCGCCCGCCTGCCAGTAAATGAGTCCTGCTTTGATTGATAGAAATCCCACTGAAATGACTAAATCACTTTATGTTCCTGTGTTCACTTTGCTTTTATTTAGCTCCAATGGCTCGACACAGCTGCTCTACTGCCTCAGGCTGGGAAAGATGTAAATACAATAAAGAATCCATCACTGTTATTGCTTCATTTAGCTGGAACACTGAGAAGAACTGTGATCGTAAAGCAGCCATTCAGAGGAGGATTCCACCGCCTGAACCAACCTTAGATATCCGGATGCGAGTAGAGTGACTACAGCGCTTGCTTTGGTTTCTAGAGTTACAGGTGTGAGGAGGATTCGAGGCGGGTGGATGGTGATACAGGGACGTCGATGAGTCACAGTGATGGACAGCTCTCTGTAGGCCTCTCCTCGTCCAATCTCCTCGTCTCCCAGGTAAAGAGGCAGCAACAGTTTTGTCATGTTTCTGCACGCTGGAAGAAAAAATGTAGTTTTTGTGCTGCTTTTAAAAGGCACTCAATCAGTTTACATGACACCTTCCAATATCAGAATCTTGCTGAATTCATTTATTCTTATTTGACGTCGGTGTTTCCACTTTTATTCTGCATTTTTCCCCACAAAAGCTGACGTGTAATCACAGCAGGGTTAAGGTTGTTCATTCCAGCTTGACAGGATAAAGATTAATGAGTGATTCTTAGCAGCTTGGTAATACAACAGAAGCTGAAACTGAAGACTTTTGCTGACTCCCTCTAGGGCTATTCAGAGGTGCCATGTGTGTTGTCCATCTGCAGCTTAACACTGTTGTGAGCAACGTCAACAAACAACAAATAAGCCTATAAAATCTTGCGGGGTAATCATTGTTTTGTTTTTAAGTTTTGAGTAGGGCTGAAAGGTTTCCAAAAATAATCTAACGGTGATTATTTGTCCATATGTTTTAGTTACACTTCTGGATCACTACTTGTGTTTGCATGCAGATGGTTGTTTTATAGAGCATACCTGTCACAGATAAAAACATGCACTGCCATGTATGAGAAGCATAATGCTCCAAACAAAAGGAAATTCAACTGCAAATAGGCAACATCTGTTCCTGGCAGTTTATCTGAGCTGCTGAATATCTGCACTTAGCAGGAAGCAATCAATGTGTCCTATTGAAATTTGTGTGAGGTGGGGAGGAATTGTAAGCTACACAATGGAGGGAGGCGTTTTTGATTAATATTCTCACCTGCTCTGAGTGCCTCAGGTTGGATGCTGACCATCAAGCAGATGGACTGCCCAGGCCTCAGGCGGCCTGACGTTGGAGATAGCGAACAGAAAAGGTGCGCCCCCTCTCTCCCCGTCTTTGTGTGTGTGGATATTGAAGTGCAGTCAAACCACCAGTTGATGTATTCCCGCACACCTCCACGCCAAAACACGCTGTCTTCACACGCTGCTTTCAGCTCCACTGTCTGCACAGGGAGGGCAAAGATACATGGCATCAAAGAATACATGACAAAACATGGAAATGGACAGAAAATAGAAGGTGAACCTTAGTGACAGCATCAGACTCTGGCGCCAAAGTTTCCACATGGAAGTGCAGGTTACATGGGGTCATTTCTAGAGGCGCACACAACACTTGAACCAAGAGAAAGAAAGAAAAGTATTTCTTTTAAGTCTAACAAGGCACAAAATTGGAGTTTTTAATGCCAACATTGATCCCAAACACGTCAATGACCCCACCTGTAGCTTGTACGTGCTGTGACTGCCGTGCCGCTGTCGTGACAGACTGAGGCCAATTTTTGACAACACGGTGCCTGCTGCCAGCTGTCAATGAAGTAGAAGCTGAGCAGGAGGTGGGAGTGGAGAGAGGAGAGAAAGAAGCAGCAGGCCATCTGATACCGTTGACCTTCAGGGGCAGGTCAAAGTCATAGCTGGCCACCTGCGAGAAAAAGGAGAAGAAGAAGAATCCCTTCAGCTCAACACGGAAGTATTTCACAGGTTTGTTACGGCTGTATCTGTCAGCACTAATAAGCTGTACAGAGATAAAATTAAAGTTTACTGCAGCCACTTTACCACCTGCTACTGTTTGGTTATCAGCTGCAAGGTCAAACACACCACCTGTACAGTCCTGTGTTTGGGAAATGTAGTTTGACAGTGAAAGTTTGCATGATGGCTCCCTCCATGTGAGACAAGTATGAGATATTGCAATTCTAAATGTTAGTTTTAGTTTTTAAATGCTTCAGAATATGAATGAACTCTAACAAAAACTTTGAGGCATCATTTATGTCCCCCCTCCCCTCTTTTAGAGTTTCTAGAAAATGGTCACCACAGTTTAAGGTCTCACCTGGGTGGGGGAGAAGACAAGGGAACAGTCAATGGTCTGGCCTCCTTGAACTTCCACAGCACTCACACCTGCTTCCATATCTGCTTGATAAATGCAGAGACCATCACAAGGACATACTTTCCAATCTGCTGCTGCTGCTGCAGTGTGTGAGTTGTAAGTGCGTACTTTCTGAAGGCTGAGGCAGCTGCACGGAGAAGTCCTCATACTCTGAGAGGTCAAAGGTGACCCGGGCTGCAGCTGTGGAGCGGTTCGACAGAGTGAACGGTATGGAACGGCGAGAACCAGCGTGAACACCTTGAAACTGAAAATGGGACTAGGAAACAAAGAGGAGAGGAGAATTTGTGAAATGCTGCATGAAATGTAACATAAGGCCAGAAGCCAGCCTTTTTAGCATATCAGAAAGAAATCTTATCATGACATTTAAAACGCCTCATCATTTGCGACTCCAGCAGACTGAAGAATTCCAACAGAGGAGGTGAAAGGTGGCTCTCTCTGCCCTTTGATGGAGCATCAAGCCCTGTTTCGCTTTTCATTTCCATCTTTGCACTCTTATTAAAAGTGTTGTTCTTGAAGTTTCAGAGAGCAACTAATGACGAAAAGTAAAGTGCGGCACAAAACAATGATAAAGAAAGAAAGAATCTTTGTTTGCTTCTGTGAGGTGGAGAGGCATAAAAGCAGAATATCCTTGACAGTTTCTTTCAAAAGTGCAGCCTGTGCTGTTTCTATAGAGACACACTTTAACAAAGTCTCCTCAAAATGTCACTGATCATCTGTATTTCCCTTATAAAATAGCCAAAGAGTTGTTATGTGTGTAGAGAAGTTCCATCTCACAATGCTTTGAAGTCATGTAGGTGGATAACTCCATCTCTAATTTCCTCCTCAAAAACTTTCCTCTCTCTCTTTCTCAAGCTTTACAATGAATTCCAACTGCACAGAATTTGTGTAGGACTCCATACTCGTTTTGGATCGAATAAATACACATTGTGCTTTTTAGAGAAACAGCTCAACGAACCGCCTACACAGTCTATGACTTGTGTAATAGTTTTTGCAAGGAAAGGAAAAGCTGTTTGTGAGTTAACTTGTTGGGTTGTCGATATTTTTGCGTTGTCTACTTTGGAACAACTGAATGTGTAAACAGCACTGATGACAAAAGAGGGACAAAAAGATGTCTGAGTACAAAATCCTGAGCCCATTCTGATACTTAAACTCTATTACTTGTTGTGCAATCTCTTTTTAATGTCTCGATGATTATGTAAAAGCCCCTTCAAATCAAATTTCTCACCATTGTTCTCACAAATTTACAAATGACCCTCTGTGACAAGTGCAATCAATACAGAGAACAAACTCTTCATTACACTGATTGCACTTGCAGCACGATGCAAACATGGATTGATTTATTTGGCAACAAAAGGCTGCAAACAAAAGGCTGCAATCATGAAGTACTGAAATTAAATGAGGATAAGAATATAAAGGGGATAAAAGCGTATTAGAGATCAGATCAAATGAAGAAAGATGACAGATTGATGAGCTGTCAACGAGCGAGACAGAGAAGGAAGCGCATGAATATTCTGTCATAAATCTATTTTCATTGATTTGTTTTTTTCTTTTCAGAAACTTTTTCTCAGAAGTTGGAGCTACAGCCACTTGAGGACATAAGCATGTAAAATTGATCACACTTGTTAAGTTTTCTCTTTTGCCAGACTTTTTGACTTCATGTCGAGTAGAAGTGACTTTGTGAAATAACCAGAAGCTGCATTTTTACTTGATTTATAGGCTTTGATATGTTGTAAATTCTGCCATCTTTTGGAAACATTTTGCTTGTGTTGCTCGTAACATCCTGACACATTTCATAATTTCTAAATGCAGCCACTTTCAATTTCTTCTTTTTTAGGGATCTTTAAAAATGAATAGCTCTCAAATTGAGTATTCATGTTACTTTCACTGTTAGTAAACATGTCAGAAAGAGCCCCAAGCCCTTGATCGTTTTCACAGTATCATTTTTGAAAAAAGCACCACAGCTAAACACCACTGACTTAGTGCATCAATATAAAGCCAACACACACAAACACAAACTCACCACACTTATGTTAACATTCGGAGGCTCCACAGAACCACCCACTTTCAGCTCAATGGACTTCATGCCCCGCAGAGCTATCTGTAACACACCAGTTTCTGCACATTAACACAAAGAGATGTAAAAATAGATCCCTCTCTTCTCTCTTCCCTCCCTTACCTCCACTTTTGTGTCAAACCTGATAACAGAGTCAGGGGTGAAGTGGATGTGGAGTGTCGCCTGCCCTCCACTTGGCACCACGCCCTCTGATGGAGTCAGGAGCAGGCCTGGAAATGGGCAAATATCCAACACCTGCAAACACAAGGAGGCAGAGGAAATGTGCTGTTTTACTTCAGTTTCCTTAAGAGCAGCTGCTTTACATTTCTGCAGAAGTGTGTGTGTGTGTACCTGAAAGTAAGCATGGTTCTGCCCACTGTTGTGTAAGACGGCAGCTCTGGTAGTAGTCACATCAAGAGGAACTGATCCAAAGGAGACGCGTTTCTCCGCCAGCTGGACACACGTGCTTCGGAGCTAAAAGAAGCAAATCACGTTTCTTGTTTTATAGCATTTTGTTCTACATTCATCCACCACCCACTCTCCCAAAAACCTGCCTTGTCTAATTCAAATCTAGTCACCACTCTGTCACATTTTGCAAGACATCTCCCAGATCGCGCGTGTGTATGTGTGTGTGACACGTCTACAGATGATGACACACACAGCAAGCATGCAGGAGAGGTTTTTCTTTGGGAAAAAAAATCCTAACTTTAAACACAACACTGCCTGTTGCTATGTTCTGGTCCACTGAGGCTGCTGTCAGAGGAGGAATCAATACCTGCCTCTGTGATGGATTTTGCCTCATATGACTGTTGAGCTTTGGTAAAAACAAATGGGCTCTTTCTATTTGGTGAGTCGTTTCATTTCTTTTATGAATCACCTTTAAGATTGTTGGAAATCTTTTCGATATTAACTTTTACTGCAGTTTTTCTGAGCAGTTTCACATCAGTAAAGTTTGGCCCCTAATACAAGAGCGTAGGCTTCTGTGATCTAATGCTGCATTTTAGACTCTGGAGAGCAGCTGAGTTCAATTTCTGTCAGAAAGTGATGCTATTCTCCTCTGACTCCTTGTTAAAGCTGACCTTAGCGGCACAGTGCAGTCGCTGCGTGTTGCCATCATGGACGCAGAGGTCAAAGTCTCCCTCTGAGGAGAAGGAGAAAGATGGATGCCACAACACCTCACAGTCCAGCTCTCTGTGTGGCTCCACTGTGCCTGTGGAGAAGGAGAAACAATAAGTCAGCATTTGCTGAGCCAATTAATCTAAATGTATTTTGGGAGTGAGAGTTTTTCTGTCACCTGAAGCAGGTCGAATGGAGAAGAGGACGCCGCCTTCTGTGACTACAGGCTTCCATGTGAACTCTGCAGGGTGGTTACGCTTGTTTTTAAGAGTAATTGAACTCCTGTATCCTGAATGGGCGAGCAGATTTGGAGCAGGGCGAAGCACCAGCAGAGTGGTGGACAGCTCCAACGCCACTGGGACCACCTGGGCTTGGACTTGGATTTGACCTGGGTGTTTCTGGTTCACTGAGTATGAAACAGGTCTGGAGAGAACAAGAGCGCGTATCTTGACAATTGGTTACAAAAGGTCAAACGTGTTTACATGGTGGAACATATGAATGCTCATTTACAATTGACACTTCCTGTTTTTCAAAGGAGATGGAGAAAAGTTACTGATTATTTCAGTTATTTAGATATTATGCTACTGGAATTGTGTCACTTTGTTTGTCAAGAAGGCCCAATCTTGAGGTGCAACTTTTTTATGTTTCATGTTGGCAATTAAATTTGAAAAAAAAAAAAGGAAAAAAGAATGCATGTCTTAAACTCAATCTCTATGCAATTTCAATACGATGAGCAGCGTCGACACCCGTCACTGACCTGTAGAAAGGCCCAAGCTTGCTGCTTTGGAACGTCAAAGGCAAAGTGTTGTGGGAGAGCGGCGGCAGGACATGGGAGAGAGGTGAGGAGCCCTGCAGCTCGGGGGAATCAACTTCCAGCTGCACCCACACAAACGTTGAGAGACGATTGATTAGCTGCAGCTTTGCAACACACACTGACTGAGCACACACTTCACCAAAGTCCACCAATAAAGGTCCTAAAAAAAAGCAAAAAGAGAGATTTTCAGCCATGTTTTTAACACAGAATGGATCCTGGAATCAAATAAATATCTCCTACCTATCTCAACTTCATAGAGCTCCTGTGCACTCAATGTCTTGGTGCAGTCTGACATCTCCTGGCTGTTTAAGGGAACTGCATGCGCCACCCCAGAAACCTAAAAAGGATGAAAAACAGCTTCACGTAAGTGATTTGTCGCCATCTGAAGTGGTTAAAAATATTAAATCTCAGGTTATGACCGGTCGTGTGTTAGATGCTGTGTCTTTGGTGTCAGAGGAAGCTCCACTGCTCTTCCGCTTTGTCTCTTGGATTTCACTGCTCATCAAGTCACCGATATTGAGTGAAGGCGGTACAAGGCCTCGAGCGGGAACTATCCCTATGTCCACATCATCCTGCACTTCCTCCAGCCGTCTATCAATTAAAGAAACACAAAATAAACACCATGCAGAAAATAAAGTCAGGAATCAGAGTTTTTGTGTGAAGGTCAACCTCTCTTGAATCTTCTCCAGGCGCGTTCTCCTCAGCTGTTCAATGAAGTCTTTATAAATCTGTTGATGCTGCTGCCTCTGCTTCTCCTCTTCCTCAGTGAAAGTATAATCACTGTCCACGGAGCAGTAGCGGTGAACACCAGTGAAAATAGTCCTTGGAATGATAAAGAGAGTGTTTTAATCTTATCTTACACATCAGCATGTTTCCTATTCCAGTATCAGGCTCAGATTAAAAAATGTAAAAACAAAGAGTACAGCAACCTTTGCATGTGGCATCACCTTTTCCTCTAACTGTTACCTGTACTGTCTTTGAGCAGAAGCAGGCCTGAGACTTGCTGCTCGGTCATTTGGGAAAGCAAGGAACTCCATCCCCTCCTCCTCCTCTTTCACCCCTTTGGTGCGCTTTCCCTCTCTGCGATGCATGTGAAGTCGTGTTTTGTCGGCGCTGAGGACAGCGGCGTGCGCCATGGTACGGCAGAGAGCCAGGTCTCTGAACTGGACATGACGCTGCGATCCTGTTGGGTTGGTCACCGCAGGAGTTAGGCCTGAGAAAGAGCCAATCAAAGGAAATGAGAAAGAGAAGAGAAAAGTCAGTGATATTGACCTGTTTTATGACACATTTTGTATTTGGCCGTGTTTCTATTTCTTCTATTTGAGGTTCATCTTTCCACATCTACCTGGGTTTAGCTTTGGCCCCGTGTGTGTGGTCTCAACGCAGCAGACCGCAGAAAGGTGAAGCGTCGTCGTGTGAAAGCTACAAAGCTCAATCCCAGCTTCATCTCCAACAGCGTTTCTTTCCCTCCAAACACGACCTAGAACATCTACCTTCTGCAACACCTTGAAGCTCCCTTGTTGTCGCGCAGTGAAAGACACCACCACATCCTAGAGAACACATCAGAAATGAAGAAGTCAGGCCCCTGCTTTGATATGTTGATCAAAAAACAGAGTATTTCTGACCTGGCATTGCCCAGGGGGGATTCTCCCAGATGAGGGCTTGGTGGTGAAGTGTGCTAGCTTGCGGAAACGAAAAGTGACAGGAAGTAGGAGGCAGAGGTTCTGCAGGACACACAGCAGGTCAACACGTCGGCCTTTCACGCAGGTATGAAAATCTAATTTTGGTGAGGGGCTTGGTAGCAGAGACACAGGGAGTCCAGAGCCTGTGACAGCCAGCTCCGCACTGCTGTTAGCTGAAGAGACAAAAAAAAGGCAAATGACATGACTTTACTCTGAAGACGCTGCTCCTGAGATGACATGGAGGCTTGAAACAGGGCCTGTTGTGTCTGTGCAACTCACCAGTGCTGTGAGTGAAGCCATGTCTGCTCCCAACAGACTCAAACAGAAGGAAGAGGCAGAAGTCTTGTCGGCTGGCTGTGTGATCTTGCTTTTCCTCTTTGGATTTACTGAAAAACAAAAAATTTTTGACATATTATACTACTAGCTGCTCCTCGTTAGTATAGTGGTGAGTATCCCCGCCTGTCACGCGGGAGACCGGGGTTCGATTCCCCGACGGGGAGTAACACTGTTTTTTCCATCTTTCCTGACATGGGGGACTGTTTTTACTCCAAAAGTAGTGTTTCACATTTAATACTTACCTCTTGAACAACTTAAAACATTGTTAAATCACCATTGGAAATGATTTAATGTGCATACAAAACCAGAAAAACCGCAGAAACCTTAAAAAGCTGTCATTTGTGTTGCTTTCAGACAAATGAAACCACATTCAAAGACAGTTTACCTCTTGTAAGTGGGGCTGAATCGTACTGTCACAGTGGTTTGATCGTATGCTCCCAGGTGACCCTGTTTTGGGGCACACACCAAGACCTGGGACGCGACTTCATAAGCCGTGCTGCTGTTGCACTTCTCCATTCCTTCCACGAGGGCGGCATCTGTGCTCTTCTGGAGGTCTATTCCCTGTCGTAGAGTCATCAGAGTCAATGTGTTACCAACACAAACTCTGTGTGTGAGCTGTGCAGACCACATGGTCTATTAAGGGTGTGTAACTCACCAGCTCAGTCCCAGCAGCAGTTTTCTGGAGCAGGCAGACCCAGTCACAAGCTTGAGGTGCATTGTTTCTCAGGACTATATTCTCAACACAAGACGTCCCAAAGTATGCAGGTCCAAACCAGAGACAGGAAAGAGGAGCACCCTGTAAAAATAAAAAGTGCTATAAAATAAGAAAAAAACATAATTCATTTTGAAGATCAACTGAGAACAACAGGAAATCACCTGCATGTCAAAGATCTGAAGCCGCTGGTCCACCACCTCTGCTCTGATCCTGAGAACGACTGTAGAGTGATTCTGGAGTTTCACCCTACAATACAAGAATAGTTAAGTTCCCAGCGGGCCTCAATAAAATTCTCTGTTTTCATCAGTTTCTTGCAAGTCTTTCTTACAGAGCTTTCTCATCAATCACTCTGGGGCCATCTGTCCGCAGTTCCACTTTGAGCCACATGGTGGCACCAGCAGCTACGATTCCACTGCAGGGGGACACTGTGACTGAGGGGTCTCCATTGTACTGCACCTGGAATAAACCTTTAACACATAAACATGCATGAATATGTAAATTAAAACCCACTGCCAAGTCCTGCAAAAACATGTCATATTAACCATTTACAACTTTACCTGGTGCTGATCCCTGATTGGTTATTGGGTGATGTTTAGTGATCACTTTACTGACTGCAGCAGTGCAGCCAAAATCTAAATCTGAGTCCATCAGGAGGGAACACACCTTTGGAAACCTGCACATGCATCCAAAGAAAACAAGAGAAAGTCTTCAAGATCTCAATTGCACTATACGTCAGGTGTTGACAAATCATATGTCTGGCTCTCTTACCCCAGCAGTGGGATTTGACTGCTCTCCACATCATCTACATGTATCAGCAGACAGTCTCTGACCTCCTCTTCTTCTTCAGGGGTGAACTCCAGGACACCGCTCACAGACAGACCAGGAGGGACGACTTCTACTGAGCTGGATGCTGTGAATCTGAACACCTGCAGGTTACAAAAAAAGAGAATGACATTAATTTCTATATGACATGGAGTGTTTGTAATATCTGCAATAGTAAATTGGTTTCATGAAAAAGGTATTTAGTTGATATTAGTAGTCTTTTATCAATGGGCAAAACAGTCAGTACAAAGAAATTTTGAGGCTTATTTACATTATGTATGTTTACGTCACAGGAAATGGTTGGACAGTGAATGAGTGTTACCATAATAATATTCTGACCATAAAAAATATTCGTCGTTAATTAACTTTCTTTACTAATTTATCATTTTTTAAATAGTTTAAAACACTCTGAGTCAGTATTACCTTCAGTTTGGGCTTCTCAATCACAATTTTCTTCGAAGTTTTGCCAACATTTCTGGCCCTAACGGTCGTCCTGTAAACCTGCCCCGGGGTCACGTCATGAAACTCGACGCACGGAGGGTCGACGTGAACACTCGACGCAGACATTTTGTTACTACAAAATTAATATTCAATTATTAACTTTTCAACAAGTATTCACTTGAGTCTAAAACACTTTCTTCATGTAGTTTTTGTCACTCACTGAGTCACATTCCGATAGTCAACTCAACTGTTGCTACGTAAACACAGAGGCTGACAGCTGGGGTGGTAACTAGGCAACAACCTCGCAGGTGTGCTCGATTAACAGCCCGGGTAGTTAAAACGGGCGGTGCAGCTCCTCCTGAACAGTGATGCTTGTCATAAAAACACTTTATTTTTTAGTTCATACGAGTTTGCTTTTATTCTAAAATGACTGTCGAAATAGACTTTCTGGTTTTAAGAAAAAAACATGCAATTGCACAGCTTAGCTCCGCCTGTCTCACAGTAGAAGGTTTGTATTTTATCACCATCATGTGAGACTGTCATGTACGGTGGCCTTAGATTGCAAAACACAAACACACAAACGTTAAATGTAACTTATTGCCATAACTAAATACCCATTGTCATCTGAATATGATCAGCTAAGTTATTCAAATGGTTTTCAAACATTTTTCAGCATGTTTTATTTTCCTTTACTATCACGACTTAACTGTATTGGCCCCTGAGTTACAAATACACATTATAAATACTGTCAAGAGAAGCCTGAAAACTAATTCACTGAAAAAATTCAAATAAAACTTGAAATATCAATGTAAAGCAGTACATTATGATAGGAGCAATTATATTGCAACTTAACTTTCATGTATGCAGGGAATTAGTGAACATGCATGAGTGAAACACACCCAGATAAACATGGATTTTTAAAATTAATTAATTATTTTTTTTAGTGGTAGGAGTTATGTAGGGAGACACCTGGAGAAAACCCTGCCGTTCCATTGTGGCCAAATGTTATCATGAAAAGCTTTAATTATTGTGTGAATGAAAAAATGCAAATAGTACAGATTGTATTTGATGCATTACGGTTATTTGTATTTCCATATTTTGTACAATAATGCATGCAATTTCTGATAAATAAAAAATAAATAAATACTCCCAACATGTGCATGTCTCTTTATTTTTTATTTGATGCTAAAGAAGTTGATAGAAGAAGAAGCACATGGACGGACATGAGCAGAAGTCAGAATGTTGTGTTAAAAGAAGAAAAAGAATTTACATTGTGGAGCCTTATGAAGAACAGGCGCAATTCCAGATAATGTCAAAAAGACAGCGCAGGAGAAAACAACAGAAAAGGATTGCAACATAAAATACACAAATCAATGTCTGAATTTCTGACAGCCTGTCTGAAATCCATTTTCTTGACTCAGAATCTTCTGGAGCCTCGTCTTCAGCAGGTTGGACACCTCCTCTGGGTAAATCATCTGTGAGATCTGCTGTGGTGTTGGATGGCATGTCAGAATCCTGGACATCTCTTACACCAAGATTGTTTAAAGGTCCTGCTTCAGCATCAGATGTCAGATTGTAATCCTCATCTTCAGCATTTTGAGCATCTCCTCTTGACTCATAACCTGTGTGTTCTTCATTGTTCCTGGATGGCATGTCTATAGGCCCCGAAACTCCACCTTGGTTTAGATTTCCTCTTGGACAAAAAACCTGGTCACCACGTATCCTTCTTCGACCAGGCTGAAAGTCACAGGGTTGAGGTGGACGTGCTTGAATCCCAGAGCATCCACACGGAAAAGCACCGCTCCGTACGGCTTTTACATGTTCATGAACGCAAACCAAACCTCTGTGGCGAAGATAACTTTGATGCAACATGAAGCCAACATTAATTTGAGGCTTCATGTCGATCCTTCCCCGATATGATTCTGTTTGCATGAGGTTAAACAAGGTCAACATGCTTGCGAATTGCACGAGCTAACAGCTTAAAGAAAAGGGGGATTTAAAAAATGCACATTATGAGTAAGTACACACTGATTCTTCCTCGTTTATTTTCAAACAGTTTCAACCACATGGACTCAAATGTGATTAAAAAAAGACTTTGCAATAAGAAAATATGAATACAGGGTTGCATTCAAAAACAAAAGGTGGTCCACAGAAAGCAGACTTCAACTCCTCTCATAGATATAAGAGTCATACGTAGAAAATAAAACCTAAAGTTGAGCATTTACAAAATAATCTTTCAGTTGTGAGATCTCATATAACAGCAGCAGGGTTTTCCCATATCTCATCGTCGTAAATATTGGAGGAATCTGTGCTTGAAACTTGCATGCTGCTGCAGTCTTTTGTACTAGTCTCTACAGAAACCTGCTCAGGGTTTTCTGCTGAATCCACATTATCCTCTGAAGGTTCTGTGCACACTTGAGAACTCTGCAAGTGTTTGTCCTGAAGTCCTCCTAACTCCTCCTGATTACAGACTCCAGCTGAACTCCCAGGAGAGGCAGCCATAGCTTCCTCTGATGGATTTTCTTGCTCTTTATTTGCTCCCTTCTTTATCTCCCGCTCTTTGTTTAGGCTCTCCAGGCCAAAGAAGTTGTTTCGGACGACGTAGCGCACACACTGCAGGAGCACGTTCCTCTCGTGGCGGATATCTGGAGCCAGCAACTGAACAGGAGGAGAGAAAGTAGAAAGGGAGAACTCACTCATCACATTCATTTCATCATACTCATCTTTTGATTTTTGAATACACTCACACCTCTCTCCTTACCATCTCAAGTAGAGTTGCACGTCGTGTCTGTGGCGTGTCTCTGCGCCCTCTTCTACCACCTCTTCCTCCTCTTCTATTGCGAGGTGTGTGGGGGGACCAATCAGAGTGGGGGGCTTGTGAAAATGCTTCCTGGTCCCTCATAGGAGCTCTGTCCTGTGGGTTTGGTGGTGATGACTTTAGGAGAGCTTTGTTTTCTTCTATGAGGTTCTTGGCTTTCTGAATGGGGATGGCTACAAAAGAAGGACAAATGATCATGAAAACAAGTAGAAACAGTTGAGTTTTTGAGACTTAAAGTTGGGAACCACTGCTCTAGATTGTTTGAATTTCCTAACAATCAGATGTTTCTTCTTCAGCTGATTGAGAAAAAACTCACCTTTTGGTTCTCCATCACTTTCACTCTCAGAACAAGACCCATAGTTGGCCATCAGGGATCCCAAAGCTGAGCTCATCTGTTTGGGTGCCACAACCACAGCACCCGTCCTGGACTCAGCTAGGTCCTCTCTGTCAGAGTCTGGAGATACATGTTGTGTTAGTGCTCTGTTTTTATTTTTATTTCACAAATTTAGAAGAGGAGTCACTCACCATGGTCCCCACAGGCCAGCGCTCCCAGTGGATCCCCCTCTTTGCGGGGCTGAGTGAGGGGTGGGGGTCTCTCTGTGCTGCTGTCTGATATATAAGGGCCTCTGTGGGGTCGCCCATAGGAGCCTCTTTTCCCCCGGCCACGACCTCGACCCCTCCCTCGTCCTCTGCCTCTCATCTGACTGTGCACAAAACATTCAATCTGGATTAAGATAACACCAAAAACCACATAATTTGTTAAAATCACAGCTGAATTAGACATGTACCCAAACTGAGCTGTGTCCAACACTGCTCCTGTCTCCTCCCGAGCCTCCATTACTTGTCTTTTCTTCTCGATGGTGGCAAGAGTTGGATAGTTTCTGAAAGAAGAAGAAATACAACACTTAAAGCATTCTGTCAACAAAGTTCTTAGAGTCTGTAGAAATGTTTCGCTGGCACTGACTTGCGTCTCTCTTCCCTCCATTTTGCAATCTCGTCAGGTGTGTCCAGCTTTATTCTTTTAGCTCCTGGTGCATGGTTCTAAAGACAGAATATTAAAACACCCATATCAGCAAAAAATCCCACTCAGAATCTTAAATCGGTTTGTATCGCAACTTGTTTCTCTTACATTCCTCCAGTGGATGCTGACCAACTTTTCATGAGCCATGAAGCTGCAGTCAGGTACAGAGCACTAAGAGGGAGATAGACTGTAGTCGTGAGTTATAATAAACACATATAAAGCTGCATATAAAGTGCTGTTGATTTTAAATTACCTTTACATGCTGTGAAACATGTTCATCGTACTTCTCCTGGTTTTTGAAGCCTCGGTCACAAGTGTCACAGAAGTGGGAATACTCTGGTTCCTGTTTATTTTTCTGCTGTGGATTTCAGACAAATCAATCATTTTGGAAAACTTTCCAGATAGAAAATTGAACGTTGAAATTCAATTTTTATGTAGCTGGTTACCTTTTTTCCATGATTGAAGGGGCCTCCACAGTTTTGTCTACCACCTTGATGCCATCCATGACCACCTGAGATGAGATCAGGATAAGACAGTAGTATGTTAGACACATGTATCTCAGCCTCTACTTTAAAGATAATGGTTGCACTGAGAGAAATGAAGGGACCAGAGTCATAAAACTTTGATCTAAAAGAGCAGCCAACCCTCTCAAGTGACACACGTTGCAATAGAGACCCAGGACCAGAAATTAACTGTTTGAGTTACTCACCATGTGGATGGTTGTGTCCATAGTTCCTTCTTGGATCCCACTGGTTCCAACCCCACTGACCCCAGCTGGGCTCCACAGGAGTCTGAGACCAGCTCCACATGCTGGGGTGGAAGTTGCTGGAGTGCCCCTGTTGGTGCTGGATGGTGTCCGGTGGAGGACAGCCGAAGTCCGGCGGAGGATAATGACCCGGTTCGTTCATTCTGGACACTCGAAGTCTTCCTTTACGTCTGCTATTGTGTGTTTTTGCGATGTACTCCTGTTTCAAACCATGCTACTCTCACATGTGCATGTTTTGCTTTAGGTCTGACGTGCGTCACTTCCGCTAGAACCGGAAGGACGAGTAAAAACAAACACAAATTTATATAAAAAATACAGCTAAATTTCTAGAAATGTGAGATATTTTGACGTATGGTGCTCGAATTGAAGCTCAATATTATCGCTAAATTATTTTATTAGATTCCTAACATCATGTGGTTTATTTTTCTATTCATAAATAAATTCTAAAAGATTAGTTTGCGGTTTACCTTTTTTGTTTTAAGTGAAACAGAATTAGCTTTAACAACACTTTATTGTGTTTGGATTGTGTTTTTAAAAACGCGTTCAATGTAAAATATAAAATACAGTCAGTAAATAGGCATACTGGCTTTAAGACCTGGCAACCCAGTGGTCTGCAGGGCTCTGCCTCTAACGCGCATGCGCCTCAGTCGCAGCAGGAGCAGCGTGGTGACTGTGAGGAAAAGCTAAAGCTCTCTGCTCAGAGGGAGCATATACCTGTGTAGTAACTGAGTCACCGCCAAAATGCTCGTTTTATTCGAAACTGCAGCTGGATACGCGATATTCAAAGTACGTATTCGACTTTTGTGTCCTGTCATTGAAAAAAATATCATTAATAACACGTTACTTACCTGAATTAGCACCTTAGCTTCAATGCTAAGTAGTTGAAACTCATGCTATCCGAGTTGTTGCTTTATAAGTTGCATTTTAGAAAGCAAAAAGTGATATTTCGCTTTATTTCCAGCATGTAAGCTTGTAAATGTAATGTGTCTGATTAATGTAAAAGTGTTGATGTTGAAGACGAAGTTAGCACTGTTAGCAACACAACGGCCTTGCAACCACGTGTGCACGTAGAGAGGAATTCTCAATGACTGTCTTTTAACTTGTACAATTTCTTTTTCAGGTCCTCGATGAATCCAAGCTGCAGGAGGTTGACAGCCTGTATAAGGAGTTTGAAACTCCTGAAAAGGCTAATAAAGTGTAAGCATTAATGTCTCATTCCCTCACAAGGGCAACCATAATTGATCACAAATGAAAACATGGATTCTGATATGGTTTGTTTTTCTTCCCTTCTAGTGTAAAGCTGAAGCACTTTGAGAAGTTTCAAGACACAACTGAGGCCTTAGCAGGTAGAAATTATCTGTACTTATTTACACGTTTTGGTCTGTGATGTATTTCTGTGTCTGATTAAAGCATGAGGCATCCTACAGTATTCGTCACTACCACTGAGACCATTTCAGATCATTTCCTGAGTAGTGAAATTGAAGAGAATAGATTTTTTTTTGGATCGTTCTTAATGCACTGATCTCTCCCTCAGCTGCCACTGCCCTTACGGAGGGAAAAATCGGCAAGAGTTTGAAGAAAGTGCTCAAGAAAGTCGTAGCCAAGGAGGCTCATGAGCAGCTGGCCATTAGTGATGTGAAACTTGGTGGTGTAATCAAAGTAAGTATGGAGTCAATAATGAGCTGCAACCTTTCATTGAAGATGTGCACCTCTAAATAACTGCACATTCCAGGAAAAGCTGGATGTGAGCTGCATCCACAGTCCTGCAGTCGCTGAGCTGATGAGAGGCATCAGGGGTCAAATGGAGAGCCTCATCACTGGACTTCCTCCCAGGGAGATCAGCGCCATGTCTCTTGGGTTGGCTCACAGGTTGGTATTGCACAAAACAAAATAATTAAGTGTGACCGCTGCCTGTGATTACACTTGCTGTCTGAACTTCTGTGTAGATTTCCTTCAGCATTCGTCACTACCACTGAGGCAACGTCTCTCTTGAGGCATAAAAAGATGAAAGATAGTTTCTTGTGTGAGGTATCCAATGAGCTTTTTCTCTGTTTCCAGTTTGTCCCGCTACAAGCTGAAGTTCAGTCCGGATAAAGTGGACACCATGATTGTGCAAGCCATCTGTAAGTTTCATTTACTATTTTGACTCTTTTGTTTATGTGAATCAACTCTGATATCAACCCCTGATGTCTGACTGAATTTTCTATTTTCATTTGTGTCTCCAGCTCTTTTGGATGATCTGGATAAAGAGCTCAACAATTACATCATGCGATGCAGAGAGTGGTACGGCTGGCACTTTCCTGAGCTGGGAAAAGTCATCACAGACAACTTAGCGTACTGCAAAGCTGTCCGCAAAATTGGTAATGATAAAAAATATCACGATTTTGAGCTTAACTTCTCAACCTTAGTTCTCTCCAAACGCTAAATGCCTCGGTGCTTTCAGGTGATCGCACAAACGTCGCCACCACTGATCTCTCCGAAATCCTCCCTGAGGAAATTGAGGCTGAGGTCAAACTAGCTGCTGAGATCTCCATGGGAACGGAAGTTTCTGAACAAGACATTGGAAACATCAGCCACTTGTGTGATCAGGTGTGTGTATATTATGATTTCTTGCTGGAGTGACTGTTGTGATGATGACGACAGATGTCTTTCTCCTGAAGCACACATGTGGGCTTTCAGTCACTACCTCATCTGAACAGTCGTGATTTTTCTCTTTGAAAATCTTTAACCTGTATCTGACCTGTGCACCCTGTACTGATGACACCCTGTCTTTGAATCAGGTGATCGAGATCTCAGATTACCGCACGCAGCTCTATGACTACCTGAAGAACAGAATGATGGCCATCGCCCCCAACCTCACAGTCATGGTTGGCGAGCTTGTCGGAGCTCGTCTCATCTCACATGCAGGTAACTCAAAAAAAAAAAAAGATGCAGCAAAACACAACCAAGCAGTGATGATTACGACGATACGTCATTTCACTGAAAACACTGATGCTTTTAAGTCACTACCTCATCTGAGCTTGAGTCAAAATGCTCAAGTGTGTGTGCACAAAAACAAGCTTCACAATAACTCTTCAGGTTGTTTCTGCTTTTTTAAGGTTCCCTTCTGAATCTGGCCAAGCATCCAGCCTCCACAGTGCAGATTCTAGGAGCAGAGAAAGCTTTATTCAGAGCTTTGAAGACACGGAAAGATACACCCAAGTATGGTCTCATCTACCATGCCTCCCTCGTAGGGCAGACTACTGCAAAAAATAAGGGCAAGGTATGTTTAAGAGGAGTGGGAGCAACATGAAATAACACCCAATGGAGCGAGAAAGTCACTAAATCACAAGTGTCTGTGCAGATCTCCAGGATGCTCGCAGCTAAGGCAGCTCTCACTATTCGTTACGACGCACTGGGGGAGGACACCAACGCTGAAATGGGAGCAGAGAATCGTGCCAAGCTGGAGGCCAGGCTGCGCCAGCTGGAGGAGAAGGGCGTAAGTACAACTACAGCTTATGTGTGCTGTGAATGTTTCTGTAATTATGCTTGCTTGTGTTTTAACATCTTTAAATTTAACCCCTCAGATACGAAGAATCAGTGGAACAGGCAAAGCAATGGCAAGGGCAGACAAATACCAGCACAAGAGGTGAGAGCTCACAAGAATAGAAAACATTAACACATTCTAAAATAAAAGGTGTTAAAACTCCTACTCTTTTTCTCCTCACAGTGAAGTTAAAGTATACGACCCATCAGGTGACTCCACTATCCCCTCCACTTCAAAGAAGAGGAAGTTTGAGGAGATGGAGGAGGAAGAGGAGGCTGAAGAGCCTGTCACGCCTGTCAAAACCAAAAAGCCCAAAAAGGAGGCAGTAACAGAAGGTGGGTGAAACAGGCAGAGAGTTGATCTTGTATCAAAGATGAAATCACCAAGTTAGTAACACTTTTGTGAACCTTTTGTGTAGAAGAAGAAGAAGCTGCAGCACCAGAGGAGCCCCCTAAGAAGAAGAAGAAGAAAAAGAAGAGCAAGACAGATGAGGGAGAACCAGAAGAGGCAGAGCTCAAGGAGGAAGAAGCAGCAGAGGAAGTAACAGAGGTGAGAGCATTAGGAGCTTATTATCCAAGTGAAGATTATTATATTAAAACTTGACAAGTTTATCATTAACGTTAAACTTTTGTCTCCACAGCCCACAGAGAAGAAGAAAAAGAAAAAAAAGAAGAAGGCAAAGGAGGAGGAGGAAGACGATGAATGAAGATGTGGAGGGTGTATATATTTTACGTTGGCTTTTATGGAATTTTAGTTTTTTCTTATACATTTATATAAAATAAGGGCAGTGCTGTATTGAGTGCCTGTTAATGGACGATAAGAAACTGTAAAGAATGACACAAACAGAGGGTCTCCATTTTGTAATGAGAGTCAGGAGGATTTTCTTTCATGTTTGGAATCTACTGTTTTAGCTTTTTGTTGATTTCTATGTTCAAATATTTGTATCATACACTTGTAGAATCAGCACAAAGAAAAGATTCTAATTCCTCTCTATAATTGTCCATGACTGAACTTCTGCCCTTGTGAAATAAACTTCTTTTTCTTTTTTGACTTAATGACTTGGTCTTATTTTCTTCATTATCATAAGGTCATCAGCTTGAAACTTGAGTTTTAGACAGTGTGTTCACTAAGAATTAGAGATGGGTGTTTCCTTGCTGCTAATTTGCCTGATGGCTGAAATACTGAATACTAACATGTCTCAAACTTGTAGAAAGAGTCATTGCTTAGACATTAAGGTGTGATTATGAGGTTTGGAAGTAGAGTTAGTTTTTAGGTCAATAAATATCCTCTTGTAAAAATAGGGGATTAATGTACATTAAAGGAAATACTACATGCTTAAACTTAAATTAGTAAATAAGAAATCACTAAAGAGTAATAGTCTTTATTTTAATAACACTTCAAATTTATATTAATCAATAAAACGCTGAAATAAAAATAAATCAGTCACCATATTGAAGGTAATACTTCATTAAATTTATCATTGTAAAATTTAAAGAATATAAAAGCTGGTTTTCAGTATCTTGTGACGTAAACAGCTTACGTTTACGTACAGCTTTACGTTGAAAGTGACGTCGGTGATTATTTAAATTGACACTTGCGTTTTATCTTTTTGCATAATAATTATTTACTGCTCCTTGAATTTTCCCCAGAAGACAAATAAAGCTTTTTCAATTTCATTTACGCACAAATTGCCTTACTTTAGGTCGCAGTTTGTAAAGCTTTTGTTAATTTTAACCACTTAATCTAAATAAAAATAAAAATAATAAAAATTAAAAAATCATAGACAGTCTTTTTAAATTAATTTTTAACTTCGAATTATTTTCTAAATCACCTTTTTTTGGTTAGTTATCGTTAATTTAAAGTTTCTATGGACAGGCATTATAAATCAAGCGCAGATCGCCTCCAACAGATCCATCTATCTGCGCTCCACTAAGGTGCCTGGCTTTAGCACCACATGGCATCAGTGACCAGTTACTTGAGACTTGTGTGTTGTGTGGGGACACGATAACCACTAAGCCATATCGTACATTCACGCTACTTTCTTAAATATAGATATTTATTTATACATCAAGATGTCGCAGTTACAAGCTCGATTCTTCACGGAAAACAAAAAGTAAGTCTGAGGAAACTGAGGAAACTAATCTGCTAGCAGGGGCAGCTAATTACTTGTAGCGTTAGAACAGAAATTAAATCTTGAATTAGCATTTAGATATCTTTGTGTACTGTGAGGTCTGAGCTTTCTTCTTACTATTAAAGCTTAAAACAGTTCGTAGCTAATGTTTTTAGCTTGTTGTGTATAGCAGCCAGTGCTACTTTCCTGATGCTTATGTACATTTCCAATCATAAGTTGTGAGACAATCCTATCTAAGTAACATTGGGTGTAAGTGTGTGTTTGATAAGCTTTGACTAAACACGTGTATTCGTCTGTAGGTATGTTGTAGATGATGTCCCCTTCTCCATCCCTGCTGGATCTGAAGTGCAGGACCTCAGCAATGTCATCAACAAGCTCCTGGAAGCCAAACATGGTAAATTCACACTTTACTCCAACCATAAATGCTTTTTATTTATTGTGGCAAGATTTTATTTACCCACAACTCTAGAAAGTGTCAGTAAAAATGAGTAACTTCTTCTGTTTTCCACAGCATCACACACCACAGTGGAGTTTGACTTCCTTGTCAGGGGTCAGTTTTTGCGAACACCACTTTCCACTCACATGGAAACAGAAGGCATATCTACGGTAGGGTGGGACTAATGCATAAATACACAGCACAAGAAATTTTAATATTGATGCATGCTTGTGTTTCAGGAAGATGTGGTGGAGATTGAATACGTGGAGCGCATCACAGCCCCTGAACCAGAGGAGTGTATGATGCACGATGACTGGATCAGCTCTGTAGATGCAGATTCGGAATGGTAACACAACTTATAAGCTGCACAGATATGCAAAAGTACTGTCATTTTGGTAATAACTTGCCTTATCACTCAATTTGTTACAGGATCCTAACGGGCTCGTACGATAAAACAGCCAGGATCTGGTCCGTGGAGGGCAAAGCAGTGATGACAGTGGCCGGGCATTCAGATGTGGTCAAAGATATAGCCTGGGTTAAAAGAGGTAGGCAGTAAAAAAAAAAGAAAAACAGCCTCTCAGATTGAAATGTGGACAACCCGCCTGATGAAATCTTTTTCTCAGATGGTTTGACCTCTCTGCTGCTCACGGCCTCTCTGGATCAAACTGTGCTGCTGTGGGAGTGGAACTCTGAGAGGAACAAAGTGAAAGCGAGACACTGCTGTCGAGGGCATACGGGGAGTGTTGACACTGTCGCCACTGACCCTACAGGCTCGAAGGTGAAGACAAAAGAAGGATGGCGGAAGAATTTAAATGCAGACAAGCAAATCTGATCACTTGTGTTTCCTTCACACAGTTCTGCAGTGGCTCCTGGGACAAAATGTTGAAGATTTGGTCAGCAGGTAGGTCACCCACATGAGTTAAAGTTAAGGAAAATTAAAAGAAAAAAGGGGGAAATGTTCTCTGACAGTGTTTTTCTGGTGTTTTTAGTTCCCACAGATGAGGCAGAGGAGGTTGAAGAGCCTGGTGACAGACCAAGGAAAAAACAGAAGACTCAACAGCTGGGCCTGACCAGGGTTTGTGCTCTTTCATCAGCATAATTTGACTCATGGAAACATGGAAATCTGAATATGTGATGAATATTTTCTGATGCAGACTCCTCTGATGACACTATCTGGACACAACGAGGCAGTATCCTCTGTGCTGTGGTGTGACAGCGAGGAGGTTTGCAGTGCATCATGGGACCACACCATCCGCTTTTGGGATGCAGAGACAGGAGAAATGAAGACAACACTGGTGAGAAGTCTGTTTTGACTGAGTGTAAAATATTACATTTGGTGTCTGTTGTGAAAAAGTGACAGAGTTCTGTCTCCACAGACGGGCAGTAAAGTATTCAACTGTATATCCTACTCACCTCTGTGTCGACGCCTGGCCTCAGGCAGCACAGACAGACACATCAGACTGTGGGACCCTCGCACCAAAGGTAACTTCCTCTCTGTCCTTACAACCTTTATTTTTAACCTTATCTTTGGCTGACACTCCTAAAATACCTCCTCCGCCTCCTTCCAGATGGGTCGTTGGTGCAGCTCTCGCTGACCTCCCACACTGGCTGGGTCACCGCTGTGAAGTGGGCGCCATCGCACGAGCACCAGCTGGTCTCTGGCTCTCTTGACAACCTTGTTAAACTGTGGGACACCAGAAGGTCTGTGAAGCATGTGGATACCACTTATTCTTGCACTGTTATCGCTCTTTTGATGCACCAAATGAACTCATTCCTCTTGTGTTGCAGCTGTAAGGCTCCTCTGTATGACTTGGCAGCCCATGAGGACAAAGTATTCTGTGTAGACTGGACAGAAAGTGGGGTAAGGCTTTTTAAATGCAATTATAATCCAAAAGGAAGGAACAATGACTGCAAACCTGAAAGTAATGACCTCCATTCTCTGTTTTTCCTCTTCAGCTGATGTTGAGTGGTGGCGCAGATAACAAGCTGTACACCTACAGATACTCAGCTGCTCAGACGGATGCAGGAGCGTAGGCTCCATGGACAACACCCACCTCAGAGATCCACCTCATCCCCCACCATGGACATAAATATATAACAGTGTTTGCATTTTATACTGAACGAAATGATAGTTTCAACCCATCTTCCCACTTTTTCTTATGCTTTGTTTTGTTTCCTGTATCCTAAGAGAACTATAAATTAATTTTGTCTCTTAAATGGCTCTTGCTCTTGCTCTTCTTTCATAATCACATGTTGGAAATGTTTGGAATTTGATAATTGATGAGATAAAATGAGAAACAGAGCTATATTTCACTTTGTTTCAACCTTTTAAGGGGTGGGGCATATATTGAGCAATTTCTGCACATACTCTCAACAAGTTTTGAGCTCAAGGAACTTCCTTGAGTGTATTTTGATGGTGATAACCTATTGTGTGGAAGGAAAACAGACTTTTTCCTCTTCAGACTGGTTTTGCCAAAGGAAGCGCAAAATAAGAAGAGGTCTCACTCTGGGTGTTTTTATTCTGGAAAAGTAAGACGGAGGGATAGCATGAGGATACTCTTAATTCCAGTATTGCTGTTAAAGCTTGTTGAAAACAAATTAGGATGTGAACAAAGAAGGTGTTCAGAAGTCTACTTCTTAAGCAAACGAGTACATATGACCTATGGAGGACCAAAACTGCCAAAATTAAAAATAAGTATAGAAATAAAAGTGGAAATAAAAACCAATGTAAAAAATATAATTCAAAAATTAAGTGAAAAAAAAGGACATAAAAATGGCAATAAATAGAAATAAATTAACAAAAATAAAAAGGAAAATGAATGAATGAAAATGTCAACGGAAATCGGATGGACTCTAAACCAGTGTGAGAGACGAGATTCCCCCCAGGTTTGTTTTTCCAGACAGAAATAGCGATCTTTGAGATTGTGTCCTGAAGTGTAATAGTACAAAAAAGTAACACTTTAGTGTATTCAGAAAAGTAGTCACGCCTTCCATGTTGCAGCCTTGTGATAAAACTTTTATTCTTCCTTATAATAAACACTTTCACTGAGACCAGAGCGCTTTGTGTATTGATTGAAATTTAATAATAACTATATATTAATTTTTGTATTTATTTCTGTATATATATATTTATTGCCTTTTTTTATTTCCATTTATATTTATTTTTTTGCACTTAATTTTTGAATTATATTTTTTACATTGGCTTTTATTTCCACTTTTATTTATTTATTTAGTTTTAATTTTGGCAGTTTTGGTCCTCCACTCCTACATGGTCTCATATTGAAGTGTCTGAGTGGTCCATCTGTTGTATATTGGATCTGTGACGTAGCCTGTACACGAGCGCCCTCGTGCGTCCGAGTGACGCAACAGCTGTTTTGCATATCCTGTTTCAGTGAGTCAGACTATGACGGCTATCAGGAGAGGAGCTTAGCATAGATGCTCGGACCTCTGGACAAAAACTAAACACAGGTAAATATATTTTATCCCATTTTCATTAAATAAGCAACTATAAAATTAAAGATGAGCTCAGTAATTTGAAGTTTAAAGGGTTTTCTTGTCTTCTTTGGTGACTCAATGCTGGTGGCTAAACTGCTGCTAGCACCAAAGCTCCTTCTCTGACGTTTTCTTCCTTTTCTCTTTCACCTTTCATTTACATCCATTCACGTTGTTAATAATTTCAACGCTTTCAGTGCAATTTATTCGTACTCCTGTGTTGTTAAGGCATTATAATGTCTGTAACCGAACACCTGCTCGTTAAAGCAGCTGGCTCCTTTTCCTCCTGACTCCTGAAAGTCGCAGGTGTCTGATCCCAGCTCCAAGCAGCATATTAGATTAGCTTTTTAGCCTTTAGCTACCTTTGTTTTGGTCCTGGCACTGATCAGCCTGAATGATTACTGCTTATAATTACATTACAACGCACTCAGGGAACTGTTTTTTTTTCTTTTCCACATTTGCATCCTTGAAATGCAACAGGAAAACCAGGAGGGGCTTGTTTCAGAACAATGTCTCTTTCATGCATTGTACATGTTTTAAATAGTGCATACTTCAACGCCTCTCTGGGTAAACAAAGATGCAGAAATGACACCTGGGAGACACAAACAGCTACTGTTCAGCCTTTAATGCTCATCCTGCTCTTTTCTATTCCTCTGTCTGCAGATCAATAGAAACACAGATTTCCAAAAATGGAAGGGTATGTACACAAATTATTCTCCCTAATCTAATACTGTAGCTAATTTCATCACTGTTACCCCATCGCTGAGGTGTCTCACAGCTGTCCCCTTTGTTTCCAGGTTTGGAGGAGACATGCTGAGTGGGGGCCGGGCTCTGCTGGGAGAGGACAGCTCGGTGATGGCTCGCATGCAGAAGAAGTTCTGGAAAACGAAGCAGGTTTTCATCAAAGCTACGGGGAAGAAGGAGGATGAGTACGTGGTGGCGTCAGATGCTGATCTGGATGCAAAGCTGGAGGTAATCTGTGGTATTAGGGCTGAAAAATTTGCAAAAATAATCTAATTGCGATTATTTTTCCCTATATTGCAATTGTGATTTATTGTGTGATTATTTTTAGGTTTTCCATCTTATGTTTTGATGATATAAGTAGCAATATTGAAGGGAGTAATAGTTTTCCTTATTGTTATATTGTATATTTGTGCATACAAAGTCTCAACTTTTAGGAAAAGGAGTCAGAATTATGAGAAAAATGTCAGAAATGATGAGATAAAAAGCCAAAATACGAGGTTAAAAAGTAGGATTTTTTGGAAAAAAAAACAATCACAAAAGAAATTATTTTCACGTATAGGTACATCTAAAAACACAGAAGAAAAAAAATAATAACAATTTTTAAAATTTCATGAATAAGTTTAATATTTTTGGTCACTCATTCTTTTCTTGCTGACGAGCTCTCACAGTTACAAGATGTCAACAGCGTACGCTCTGTCCCCTGCCTCTCTCTCATCACTCACACATGCACAAAATACCAGCAGACAGATCTGATTGGCTGGTGTGTAGCGGTGACACTCTGTCTGACAGTTTTGGTCCTTTGAGAAGGAGACGTGGCCGGGTTTCACAGAGCCGTTCGAGACACACTGAGGCTTTTGTTTGCACTGGAACAAGATCAGGCCACTTTGGCTCCGTCCTCGCACTCGCTTTGTTGTGTCCCCGGTGAGACGAGGAGTCAAAGAAGCGATGTTCTGCTGCACAAAATGATGATCCATGCTGCCATGTTGTTGTGACTCATGCAGGATGGGTGTTATTAGATTAGCTGGATTCTAATAGATGTTAATGTCAGCAGGGATGTGACACAGCCAGGTGCTGAACGGGGGCAGCAGTGACTGTTTACTCTGCAGTTAATCAGTAACTTCACATGTTCATTCCACCTCCTCGCTCCTCTCACTGACTGTCTCAAGTCTGCTGCTCTCTAGATAAAGAGCCATCGTCTCACTTCTCTGATCGTGTTCCCACTAAAGTTAAAGTGACCTCTTCATCCCTCATTACTTCCTTCCCATCATGCTGTAGCACTGGAGCGAGCAGCCTCGAAACCCGTGTTGCCATGACGCACACTTGTCATTTAGTGACTGCATGAGCAAGAGGGAGAAAAATATGTTGTTTCTACAGACTGAGGGGTTGGAGTTCTGCCTGAGCGCTGCAAATAAAATGCTTGATAATCTCCAGGACAACATGTGAAGGTGTTAAAATGTTTTTGTGCCCCTGCAGTTTTTCCGCTCAGTCCAGTCCACGTGCACGGAGCTGCTGAAGGTGATCGAGAAGTACCAGCTTAGGATCACACGTGAGTCACACTCTCTTCTCACGTGTCTCAAATTATCACATTAAGTGTTTCTTTTCTCTTCTCTTTTCTGTAAAGATTTAGACTTATAGATGTAAAAATCCTGTCTTCTTGAGGTCTCTTTGAACACTGCACTCTCCCTGCAGGCCTCTCCCAAGAAGAGAACGAGCTCGGCCTCTTCCTGCGCTTTCAAGCTGAACACAATCGCTCAAAAGCCGGTGAAATGATGGACGCCACCAGCAAGGCTTTGTGTGCGTCGGCCAAGCAGAGGTCAGCAGCCAAACCACCTTCACATTTTGTTTTCCAGTTAAGAGCGTTGAGAACTGATTTCTCTGCTGTCTGTTTTTTTCCCCTCAGGATGGCTCTCTGCACTCCGCTCCACCGCCTGCACCAGGAAGTAGAGACATTCCGACGGCGCGCTATCGCCGACACGCTTCTGACAGTGACGCGCATGGAGAAAGCTCGCACAGAGTACAGAGGAGCTCTGCTGTGGATGAAAGACGTCTCCCAAGAGCTCGACCCAGACACCTATAAACAGCTGGAGAAGTTCCGCAAGGTGGGAGCACTGCTGCTGGTTGAAGCGCAGTTTGCAAAACAAATGTGGAGTGTAAAGGATAAAAAACAAGAGGTAAAACATTTGGGGGCTTAGCCATAAGTCAGTTGTCCGTCTGTTGTCAGGTTCAAGCTCAGGTCAGAGGGTCAAAGGGTCAGTTTGAGAAGCTGAAGAACGACGTGTGTCAGAAGGTGGACATGCTGGGAGCGAGCCGCTGCAACATGCTGTCACACTCCCTCTGCACCTACCAGGTAAGAGTCTGTGACACCCCAATCATAATAGGTTCTTAAAATACTTCAGATTTTGATCATCCATGTTCTCTCTTTGTAGACCACTCTGCTGCAGTTCTGGGAGAAAACCGCCAGCGCCATGTCGGGGATCCACGAGGCTTTCCAAGGGCATGTGTCGTACCAGTTCACCACACTCAAGGTAGAAGATGAGCAAGTTTTATTCTTGTGCAGTGGACGTCAACAAATATGCACGTCCTAATGTGAGATTTGTATGTGCAGGACCTGAGAGACCCTCTGGAGGAGATCACAGAGTCACAGAAACGGGAGGATAAGAAGGAGAAGTCTCTACAGACGAACACAGACAGGTGAGTTCATGTCAAACACATGCTGCTCTGCTCTCCTCTAAAACATCCGCCATCACATTTTCCTCCTCTGCATCCTCACCTTTCTCTCCGCTCTGCCCTTCACCTCTTTTTTCTGCACACTTCAGCCATGTCTTCATCAAACACGAGGCCACAGTCATGCCTGTGTTTACCCATGAGTAAGTGCTCCATGTGACCACGGGTAGTCATGTAGTGGTGTAGTGATGTAGCTCCAGATCAAACAGAAGCTACTGCATCACTAAAAATAGCAGAAGCATGTCTTGTAAGGCACTTTCTCACCTCCTCCTCTTCCTTTTTTCTCAGTCTGGTGTCCTTGGATGATGAAAAGCCATTAGAAAGTGCCTCTGATGCAGGTAAGTGCTGCCCTCTGCTGGATGAAACACAGAATTGCGCTCTTGGTGCGGCTTTGTTGGAGAGAAATAAAGCCTGTTTTTGTCTCCTCTCCTCTCTAGACTCAGCCCACAGCAGTGACAGGCAGCGCCAAAGCAGAGACAGTAAGTTTTTCTTCAATCCAGATGAAATTTTACTGATGTTTCCTGACCTGATTGTGCACCCAATGCCTAATCATCCTTGATCCCAGTGCACCCAAACACTCCTAAACCCACCACTCCAGCCCTTCAAGACCTCAGAGGCCTCTCCGTCAGCTCTGATGACGACCTCCTGCTCATGGCGTGCGATCCGCCAGCGCCGCAGCCCGTCGACATCCTCCTCCAGCCTCAGCTCTTGCCTCCACTGCAGGGTGGGGGTGTGACTCAGCCTTGGGGCTTCGAGGCCCTGCAGTTGGGCCTATCACAGCAGCAGCAGCCTGCACCGGGTAAAAAACAAAGCGGCTGATTCTTCGTCTTAAAGATTCCTTGCTGGTTTTCTCGTCACACTGACTTTTGCCTCACCTCTCCTGGGATTTCAGCCTGGCTTCTTTGGCACTTACAGTCTCCTGATTCACCCCTGACTCGCCTCTTTGACCTCTGTGCTGCTTCCAAATCTGAGCTGATGTCTTGAAATGGGATGTTTTGGGATTGTTTATCTTTCTTCGCCTCCTCTTTACTTCCAGCTCCTTTCCCATGTCCACATACAAGTCAAAACAAAGGTGTGCTCCACTACATAAGCTGGAGTTTTATCAAACAGCAAATATCCACCCTGGTAAAATGCTGAAGACTAAAACAAGCTGACTTTTTTCCATTCAAGAAAAAATCACAAGTATAAAAAGGAGGGCATGTCCTCTTGTTTCTAATCTAAAACTATCTTCTCCATAGGTGGTCTCCTCCCTCTCTCTACGACAGGCCTGAGACCAGAGGAGGAAGACACAGAAAGAAGCGACATGGCTTTCCTCAAAGACCTCCTCAGCCCGGGCCCCGGGTCCAGCGACGAGTTCAGCAAGGAGTGGCAGGACGCTTTTGGGATGTTCGAGCCTCCCAGCGTCCCTCCAGGAGCTGCGAGTGGTGGAGCAACAGCTCGTCCACCCTCCAACCCACCCAGCCCCACAGGCTTCCTGCCGTCCCAGCTCCTGGATCACAGCATGAGCTCCACTGGTGAGACTCAACACACACCCTCTTGGAGGACATCAAAGACTCTTTACTCTTTAAAAACCTCACCTTTGTCTTCTAGGATGGTCAACCCCACCTATGTTCCAAGCCCCGCCTTTGCAGCCACCTCCAAGTCAGAACCAATCACCTGCGCCCGCTCCAAGTTCAGCAGCTGGTAAGCACATTTCCACCAATCAGATACTGATTTCTCCACAACTGACCTTAGATATTTCAAACCCTAACACTAATGTGTGTGTTCAGGTGCTCCAGCTGCATCCAAGGACATGTCGGCGTGGTTCAACCTCTTCGCAGACCTGGACCCCCTCTCCAACCCTGACGCCATCGGACGCTCTGCAGACGAGCTCCTCAACGCCTAAAACTCCACTACTGAGTGTGTGTGATGCAGTGTGTGAGTCCCCTCAGAGATAATGGATGTCAGCGACCAAGTACTCCAACATGCTTTAACAGTTCAACACACACAGAGACATTGACAAGCACACAAAGATGCCCCTGCTTTTGTTTGAAGGAGACGTGTGTGTGTGTGTGTATATCCACCTTTACAAATACATACTTGAGCACCACTGTAAGAAGTGACTCCACACTTTAAAGGAAAACACTGTCAGTAAGTGAATAATCGCCCTCTTTAAAGACTGTTAACTCCACCTGCCTTCGATCAGCGTTGGATTCCTGGTTTATTTAGTTGTTTTGTCCATGTTTGCTTGTGTGGGTGTGTGTTGTTTTTGCTGTGTGTGCACATGGAAAGAGACCAAGGATGTTAAAATAATATATCCATATGATTGTCCCTCATGGATGAGTGTGTATTTGTTGGACTAATGTACATGTGAGATAAGCTGCACAGGTCAGAGGTCCAGGCTAAAGGCTAAACCCTGTGCTCTTCTTCTTCTCTGAATGTAATGTGTGTAAACCCAGGAGGAGGTCTACACACCCATTTGTTTTTGTGATTTCACAACCTGAAGTCCAAGCCAAGGAGAGTGTGTGAAGGCGGTGTGTGAGGCAGTTTCAGGTAGGACACTGGAGTTAGATAACATCCTCATTTAGATGGATGATTTAAACCCTGAGGCTGCATCCAAATGTATTTATTTTCCAGATATTATATGACTATAAACTGTCAAATTACTGCTTGTGTTGAAGTGAGGCACACTGAGAAGTTACACTACTGAAGAAGACTGCATATTGGATGTGTGTGTGATGCGTTTGGGAAAAATACTATAAAAAAAAAAACTACACTGGAAAACTGTTACTGTGACATATTATGGGATTTCATTCCCTGTGATTTCTTTAAAAGGGAAATAGCAGAAGTGGATTGAGACAAGTTTGACGTGGGGAATTGTCCCCGATCCACTTCTGTAGGAAATAAACAACCAAGACTAACTTTCCTGAATGTTTAGGAGCAGACTCTTGCTGAAGATGTAAGATTTTGTGAAACCAAAACGTCCATTTTAACTCCTGTGTGCCTCTGCTATGTCTGCGAGGCTGAATCAGAGTGCATTATGGGAACTGCTTTTCTACAAGCTGCACATATTATGAAATATGACACTTTGCATCTATCATTTAAAGGCTTTTTCTTGTTTTTAATGTGACACTAAGACTTTATTTTGAAGGAGGAAACAAGGGAAACTGTACCCATGTGTTATACTGCTTATGCTTTATTTACATGTAAAAAAAAGAAAAGAATGTATCTCTGGAGTCAATCACAAACGCTTTATTTAATTCAACTATGCCTTTTTATTTCACTCAAGGGGTTAACAGATGAAAACTTGGCAGTTCTGTTTCCAATAAACTGGACAAGCAAACAAAGAGGATTTGTGTCGTCTCGTTTGAGCCTCATTCCAAAATGCTTCCACTTTGAAAAAAAACCTGAAAGAAATCTGTAATATCACATGTATGAATCTACTCTGAAACTACTTTTTTTGTTGTAAACAGACGTCTAAAAACGACAGAGAGGAACATGTCGCTCTGTGTGTGATTGTTTTTCAGCAAGTGGATATCTCATTTTGGAACTTTTCTTCTTCTTCTTTTTTTTTTTTTCTTTTTAAAAACATGCCAAATCAGGTCACCGGATAAATGACATCCACACTTCTCTCTACTTCTACTCTGCTACAGGTTAACATCAGTCACATTTGTCTGTTAGTGTGTGTGAGGCTACATCGATAGCAGCTGTTGGTTTGCTCTCTTTAAAGTAGTGTAGACTTGTTAGTGTGCGCTGAGAAGTTAGTATATCTTTTCTCTTCGTATCCTATTCACTACAACCTGAGATGGACGATGTAATCTATTCTGGATTAAAATTCTCTGCGGACCCAATTACACTCCTGATAAATAAATACATTATTATTCACAATAATGAGACATGTAGTAGTTCACAGTACTCAGCGGAGAGAAAGCAGGAGGAGGAGGAGGGGGAGGGGCTATATGGTACAGTTGTTAACTCATTCAGATACATATCTTTATCAGCCGATAATACAAACACAGTGCGCCTCTATATTTACAGATCCAGTACATTCCTAACCCACCAAAGCAGGCACAATCAAGTAGAAGTGACATATACAGGGAGGCAGGCCAGAGCGAGGAGAGAGGGGTCAACATACTGCGCTGAGAGGAAGCTACCAAAGGTTTGACACCTTATTTTTGACAATTACTATCATGTAGAGACTTGATTTTAAATCTGGAGTCACATTTTCATATGATTCAAATATAAGACAAGATTTTTTTTGTTGAAAGTAATTTGAAAAAGTGGGGTAGTCTTATAATCAGGGTCTTACCTTTTACACAAGCTGATAGTTGTCTAAGGCTGCTACACAACCACACACAGCCAGACTTGACTTATCTTTTCTTGTTATTTTGAGAAAACTTTGCGTATTTCTTGAGATAATGGGAATTTCTCCTGTCACAAATTCGAGTGGAAATCAAACCATTTCTATCTTGATGATTTGTATTAATTCTTAAAAAACATCCAAATGGTTCAGAAAGATAAATCGTGACCTTTAAGGGGTTCCTAGAAGATCCTTTCTGATCGTCACCGCAGTAGTTATGGTCAAACAGTCTCTCCACGCTCATGGGGCCAAGCAAGCCAGAGGGAGTGCATCATGTGAGGACAAAACCCCCCCTGGACACATTTTACACTAACACTGAGCAAGACAGAAGGAAATGTGTTGAACCGTGACTTTGAGGGGTAAGAAACAGAGAGAGAGAGTTGGAAAAAGGCAGAACAGAAGGTTTGGGGTGGCTGTGATGGAGGTGGTGTAAAAAGAAGGAGCGTAAAAGGCTGGCGCTTGGGAAGGAGGGGCAAGCAGACATAGGTTGAACACGCTGCACACATCATAGCCCTGGCCTGTGTTTCCTGGAGACGCACACAGACAGGCAGCGGGTAAAGGTGGAACAAAGGCGTCACTTTGTACCAAATGTACAAAACAGATGGTTTTAAGTCGTCCCTGCCTCTCCGTGTGCGTCTCCAACCGCCGTAGTGCGAGCATCACGTGAGCCATGCTAAAGGAACAAAAATGACCCAAGCACTACGGCGCTTTAGCGAAACTGAGCGGTCTCAAAAATCAGGCACATTTTTAACTTCTCCTTGTCACGACCGTTCAAGTTTTGCTACGATAAATCTGGCAGCACCAATATGAGCCTCCGTGGTCAAACTCTCGGCCGCTAAAAGAAACAAGCGGCCTTTTTTTTCCCTCAATGGAAGGCATATTTCATATCAAGAGAAATAACTACAGATAGAAAAAGAGATATGTCCGTGGAAAGGCGCCATGGTATAATACGATGAAAAAAAAGTCTGTCCGTTTTTTTTTTTTCGCCCTTTTCCTCCTAAAACAGGAACATAACCAGCACTAAAGGTAGAAGAAAAGCGATGAAATGTTAGCCGCAGACCCTCGCGCGGGGCCGCAGGACTTTCACGTTGTAGTCGTCTGAGGAGGAGAGGCAGTGGGAAGCGCTTTTTCAACAAGAGAAGGACATCAGAGAGAGCTTAGCTGGCATGCTGAAGGCATTTGTTTCGGAGCAGAAGGGTTGTTTCCAGTGTTTTCTGATTTGGTGGAAGGGAGGAGGGGGTGAGGGGTTAGAAGCTCTCGGGCTCCTCCAGGAGGCAGGGCTGGGTGGACAGAGGCACCAGGGACGGGGACAGGCTCCGGAGGCCCACCCCCGGGCGGAAGTTGAGGTCCGGGGCGGGGAGTAAGGGCTTGAGGATGCTGACGAGGCAGAAGGCAGAGCCGCTGTTGGGGATGAAGTTCACCTTGTTGCGGTCAGGACACAGGAAGGGGGGGATCTCCTGCAGAGGCTTGGGCCTGGAAACACAGACAGATGATTCAACAACAAACTCTCTCCAACAACTTGTCACATCTTTTAATAGTGACTGGAAAGGAGAATCTGTATGACATAGACTGCAGCAAAGGATCTTCTTTTTAGCACTACTTTTCTTCAATTAAGATAACCTTTTACCAAATACAACACAATGAGGTTTGGTATTTATCAACGGTTCAACAAACAAACAACAGCTGGCTGCATTCAAGATCACTAAGAAAGTCCTCACAGTCCCTTTAAGAAATCAAAGCTTTTGATTCTTACATGGACTCTTCGAACACTTTGACCTTCTCACAGCCCTCTGGAGGTTCCCTCTTGAACATGTAGCTGTTGTTAGGTCTTGGAGAGGCGGCGTATTTGGGCAGCGGGGAGCAGGGGCCCAGTTCTGGAGGTCAAAGTTCAGCGTCAACACCAGAGCAGACTCAAAGTAAAAACAGATTTGTGTTTGTGTTTGTGTTTGTCCCTCACCTTTGTCCTCGTAGGGGCTGCCTCCACCCATGTCGTTGAGGACGGTGAGGTAGGAGGGAGAGATGGAGTCGGGCCGGCTGCTGCAGTTGCTGTGGTTCCCGCTCAGGCCGCCGCCGGAGGGAGTCTGTGTGTCGATGCTGCGGGTGCTGCTGCTGCGCTGCGGGGGGACGGGTGGGGGCGCGCGGTGCCCATCTGGGACGTCCTGTGGCTGTGGTACAAACACACAGAGGGGAATGAGGTCAGAATAACAATAATGCAGCCAGGGGGCTTAAAGATGGGCTAAATCCTGGAAAACCTTTAACTTACAACAATGATCTCTTCCTTCTCAGGGGTGTCCTGGATGGTGATGCGTTCGATCTCTTGGTTCAGACCCTCGACGCTGTTGCGAAATCGAGGGGCAGATGACTTGGAGATCGGGATGGGTATCAGGATGGTCTTAGGCATGGGCGACTGAAAAACACACATTTCAAAATCAGAGTCATTTTTTTCCTGAGTGCTCCTGCTGTCTGGTGTCTCTTTGTATCAGCGATGCGGCTCATCGACCTCCTCTTCTTTCTCTCGCTCTCACGAGGAGGCCCAGAAAGCAGGACAGCTGCTCTCCAGCAGACTCCACAGGGAGCAGGAACATGACAGGAGCTGGGTACTAACACGAGCGTGTGAGAGAGACCTAATTGAGCTGACTTTTCATTCACCAGTGGCCGTCAAAAAGCCTGCATCACATTCCCCATGACACACACACGTACTCGAGACACAGAGGAGGAAAAGTGGGACGTCCTCAAAACCTTCCAGATGCAACCTAGAAAAACACACACGCACATAAAAAAAATCCTAGACGGTCTCAGTGGGTCACCTGCGACTGGATGATGGTGTGGCTGCCATTGAACGGGGACTTGCGCTCCTTGTCCCTCCGATGGCGGCTGCTGCGTTTGCTGCGCTGAAGCTGCTGACGCAATTTGGCAATCTGCGGGCAGAAACACACAAACTAACAATTTTAACTTTCAGAAACGTGCAGGGGAGCGCGGTGGCTGTGGTTATGTGCGACTGAAAAAGAGAATCTCCTGACCTCCTTGAGCTGGTCGGTGCTCCCACAGGAGGCCGAGCGTTTGTGAGAGCCCCTCCTCCTCTCATCTGCCCAGGCCCTGGGGGTCTGCAGCACACAAACACAAACAAACATACCACAATAAGACTAAAGAATAACTGGGGTGCTTTTAAAGAAACATTTACAGTTTGTCGTGTGCTTGAAAGTCAGTTTCAAGAAACACAGCGTGATGATGCAACCGTCTGCAATCCCTGTTAATGCCCCCACACTGGTTGTAAACACAAACATCTCACAAAAATCTAAAGCTATTTTTAGCACATTCAGTTTCTAAATTGGATAACTGAACTCTGTAAAATCAGATGTGCTCAGAAGCACTCACCTGAGTGGCTTTGTCCCTCATGTAGGGAACGTGTTGGTGCTGGCTGTCGTCCTGAGGCCAAGGACCTGTCAGGTGAGAGCCAGCGAGCGCGCCCTGTGAGGGCCACAGCTGGACGCGATGGCGGGAGACGGCGAGGAGAATGAGGAGCCCAGACGCGCGTGAAGGGTAAAGGCGGAAGGGGCGAGGAGGAGAACCACTGAGAGGCGCGGGGGAGGTTAAGGCCACTGATGCAGTCTGAGGAGGTAAACAAGTTTATTTGTCAACACATCAACAAATCAACAGACACAGCTGAGCTGCAGGATAAGCTCGCTCTGTCTGCCTCGGGTCTGTGTGTGTGTGTGTGTGCGTGTGTGTGTTCCTGGGATTGATGCTAATCCGTCCCGTGCTGGGCAGAGCAGATACGCCCCTCCTCTAGGTCTCCCACAGGCCCCCTGGTTAATGGTATTAAAACAGCTTAAGTACTGCAGAGGGGGGCACTGAGGGCAGGTGCTGGCCTCTGCCCGACTGACCCTGATTCAGATTCAGTGGGAGCAGGTTTTACATGGGTGCACAGTCCACTGACACCCACAGGGACTTACATCTGGCACCATCAAAACAAGTGTCTATCTTTGTATTATCACCCATGCACTGTAAATGCTATTGCACACAATTGTTATTCTAGCATATTACTGATACTGAAAGTCTAAATCAACCAAACTAAGACAAAGGTTGACACAAGAAAATTGAAAAACTGAAAATCTAATGCAGCCCTTTACATCACATTTTGTCTTTGAAACAATAAGTATCATTTAACCATCATAATCCTCGTACTAGGAGGTCGTCGATCAGGTGTAAGACTGTTCCCCTCCAGCTCTAATGCAGCATTGATGCAGCCACACATGCTGACAAAAACAAAAGAATCAACCCAGCCAGCTGCAGAGCATCTCGCAGGCTAAAAAACCACATTCATATTTCAGCATAGCTACTCCCACAGGGCCCTGAAAATCCACGCTAACCTGTGTCTCCATCCACATGAATACACACACACTCACACACACACACACAGGGCTGATTGGCAGCGCAGGCCCAGGAGCTAAATTTGGCAAGAGCCTTGACCAGCGCACATTGCTGTTGCTAGGGAACGGGGGCTGACTGATCCCACATAACAGCGCCTGTGAATGTGAGTGTGAGTGTGAGTCAACGGGTTTGTGCATCAGCAGTCTACTTGCAAAAACGCTTCTTTATTTTGACTGCTGCTGCTTTTCCTGTCTGAAAGCAGCGCCCACGATGATGTACTACAGGCTGGCAGCAGCAGTAGTAACACTAAGAGGAGTGCTGCTAATGTTGCTCAGCATGATGTCATACATAAGTCAATTCACAATCAGGATGCTGAAGCTTTGCTTACATTTTAAAGGGCTACTGCACTCTTTTTTTCTCCATTTGTTTTGATCAGATATGACTTTGAACTACATAAGTGAACAGACCCAAACAGATGTTATTGATTGACCCTGAGCAATAATGGGGGCACCCAAACAAATAGACTAGATTTAGGTTACAGCTTTTTCTCACTATCTTTGACGGATCCATGTTAAAAAAAAAAAAAAAAAAGTCTTTTGTAAGAATATTAGCAAGTAGGCACACAAAATAAGCATTTTAAGTGTGCTTCATAGGTCAAAAGTAGTTTTTTCCCCCCACTTTTGCTTTTAATTTTGACTTGCATTGAAGCTCCAATTACTATGCACTTACTTTACTTCTTTAAAATGTGTCTAATACATACTTTACAACTATATCAAATTGATTTAAAAACACTAATGTTAATTGCTGATGAGTTTTGTGTTGAAATGTCTGATTAAGCAAAGAAATTGCACATTTTCAGGCCAAAACCCGTCACATTGAATACATATCAAGCCAAACCTTTAAAATGTCTTGAAAAGCACATGTCCATTACTTTGTAAAAATATTTGCAAATAGACACACTAACAAGAAAATGAAGCCAATAGTTATTTTTCCACCGACACTTTTAAATTTGACTTGTATTGCAAGGCCCAATTCCTATGCACATGCTTCATGCTTTAACTGCTAGTACAGTGTGTTTTTCAATGCCTAAAAACTGATACAATATAACTTTACTCTTTTACAACCCTCTCAAACCTAATTTTATGGATAATTGTTGAATACTACTGAGTTTTCTGTGAAAAAAATGTCTAATTAAATAAAGAACATTCACATTTTTAGGGTCAAAACACATAAAATTGAGTATAAATCATGTTTTCATTTGAGATAGAAATTTTAAATTCTATTCAAATCGTCATGTAATTGTGTGTGTGCTATAATCCAGGTCAAATTTGTTTACTCCCTCCCCACACATACACACATACATCTATGGTTATATTCATCATAATATACATAATGGTGATATGCATCTGTGTTTAGCTCCATGTGCCTGTAGAGAATCAGACATGTTAGAGACAAGGATGTGTCTAGAAGAAGATCATGCTCACCTGCAGAAATGGGATCTAGGTGCGCTGCATGCAAAGGGGCTCCCCAGCCCCTGTTGATATCTGGGGGATGCTAAACAGGCAGGTCAGGCTCCAGCCGAGGAAAGCCCTCTGGGGTTTTAAAAAAGCAGACATAGAAAGTGGGAAAGATCTCCGTGGGCACCGTGGAGGTACAGTAGGTGTCAAAATGGGCGTTGCTGTATTCGCACCCTGCCTCCTTGTCGTCGTGGATGGATGTTTTTCTCTCCCGGCTGATGCGGCACGACGGTGGAAGCAGCAAGCGCAGAAAACGCGCTCCGATCGGGGGGAAAAAGGTATAAAAAGAGGAATCTGCGTCGTGAAGCAGGTGTGATCTGAAGGTGACGGGGAAACGACGGAATAAAAGAAACAGAAGGACAGTAAAAACAGGAGGGATAGAAAGAAGAAGGCGGTGATGCTGGGCTAGCCTCGGTTGACACGACGGGTGAAGGACCAGTGTGAATCACATGGAGTCAACACAGGCGCATCCGCTTTGACCTTTCAAAATAAAACAGAACATATCCTCTAACGCCAAGTCATTTTCAAAAACTCAATTTGAAGCACAAAAGAATGAAAAATGTGACGGCCAGTAGAAATGAAGGTTTCATTGAATGCAAATAAATTTCAGACAACGCCAATAAATGTCACAGAAAAGGAAAACCTTTAATACATTACTCAGAACATATACTTTTTTTTTTTTTTGAACTTAGTTTTTCTTATTTTTTTCCTTTATCAGTACAAAACATTGTAGATACATTTCAATACAATTCAATGAGTTTCTTCTCCATTTTCTAGCTGTACTTGCATATGTCACATATCTCCATATGCACTGTATGATGGTTAAACAAATAGACAAAAAATAATACCAGTCACATAAAAATAAAAATGATGTCCCCTCGGAATTATAACATCACAAGCCCATATCACTGTCAGAACCAGGATGACATTTTGCATACAAGAACATATACATTTTAAAGAAAATAAAAACTCATCGAGGAATAATAAACTACACAGAGCAAAGTTGTGTGACGAACTTTAATAGCTTTTGGCTTTTTTTTAATAATTAAATAAAACGAAATATATACTTGATTATCAAATATTTGTGTTTTATGGTATTTAGCTTGTGCTTTTTGAAATATGTATTCCTATTGGCCTTCACAGCCACCATAAAAATGGGTCTTAAATAATGAAACCTTGTACTGAACAGGCTGTTTATTAATCCTGTTGGAATATGACTAACTAGAGACCTCTTGATACTGCATTTGACTTTCATCCATTCCAACATTTTTAAATATATATATTTCCCCCCAAGTCCAAAGATTTATTTTGCAATTGTTTGATTAAACACTTACAATTTTTTTTATTATCATACTGTCTGATACTGTTGTGTTACCTTTAGGTATTTTGGGTGTTTTCATTTTGTGCTTACACGTCTCTCTTATTATTTATTTTCTTTTTGTTTAAACAAATATAACTCAACTATTGTTATTAAAATATATTATTTATGCTGTTATTTTTATGGTAAAAGTGTCACGAAGGTCAAACCGCAGTTCTTTCAAAGCGAACTTTATTTTGAAGGCCAGTCTGCTGCCGCTCCGCCGTCCTCGCGGTGACTTGACGCAGCTCGGGCACAGCTCTGACGTAGCGTGCCATCGCTGCGCGGCTCGTGCTGATGCTGCAGTTGCTAGGGCGCGTGGAGCAGACGTCGGAGGGGGAGCAAGGAGGTAAACAAGATGAGGAAGGGAAATGTCGCCCCCCTGTGTCGAATTAAGTCACTAACAACACCTTTCTTAGGAGACTTGCAGATATTTATCAAGGAAAAGTGAAGAATTTGACTGTTTTAATCCTACAAACGAGATAACTGCACGTGTCATTATCTCGTTGTTCAATGACTTAACCCTTAACCCTCAATTTAATTGAGTATTTCACCACATGTATTTCTTTATTCTATGAAACCTGTGTTATTTGAACACATCTTTAAACTATTAAAATATAACATGTTTTTTTGTGTTTTGGTTCCTCAAACCCCCAAAATGTCAGGTGGTGCAACCGTCCTGACAAGTATCCACAGTAATTAAACTCTAAAAATTGAATGTCAGTTATTGTTAATTGAAATTAAAAATACAGTGACATTATTTTATGCTTGAACCTTTTTAAATAAAACATTCTTTGCAAATATAAAGAATTTTGAAGCTGTTGAGAAATTTAAAAAACTTTTGTCCCGTAATTTTCACCTTGTCAAATGTCAGGGTGGTGCAACCGTAACATTAGACTTTTATTTTAAAGTGAAGAGAATAAAACAGGAAACAGGAAACTGCATCAGCCAGAGGAGCCCAAATGACATTTGTGACCAAGTGGAAAAGTTTGTAGATTTCTCTGAAATACTGATAAAAAAGGTTTTTTCACTTCATTGGTGACTGGAACAATTTCCATGTCAGGTGGTACAACCAATGTAATAATGTGAAATGTTATTTTAACATCAAATTATTTATCTTATTCACAAATAAAAGAAATGAAACACACAAAATGAAAATGTATGAGTCACTACAGACACTTGAGAGATACTTGCCAATAATTTCACACAGAAAAAATAACAGGAACATATAAATATATTTTCATATATTTGGTTGAGCCACCTGACATTTTTGGGTGCTCAAATTAAAAATACTAAAAAATTATGAACCTAAAAACTTTAAATGTTGTTCAACTACTGAAATCTGTTAGAAAACATAATTCTTCACCCAGAAATATGTTTTTTATCCATTTTCAAAGAACTTTTTAAAAATACGTTTTTAGACCCTCTTTTTGTCATTGACCCTATTATACGTATTAATCAACAATACTAAAGAACACAGGTGGGAAACATGCATTTTTAAAAGGACTGGTTTAAGCCTAATTCACAAAAATTTCTATATAAAGTAACACAACTTTCTTTTTTTTTTTTGTAGACTCAACACACTGGACAGCTTAAAACAGACAGTGTTACTTCAAAATGGAGAAGGTAAGTTTTTGTCCACCTTTTTACTCCAGCAGGGCTAAAAGGTGCCATTTGTAGTTTCACTGCATGCAAAACCCATGAGATTGGCCCGTAACAGATACAACAATATATGTATATTATTTCATACATTTATTGAGAATTTTTTCTTCCATAGTGACTCGAAAATGTTTACAGAAACTGTACCGAGCAGACGCATAGCAATGGAATAAAAGGCCATGTCCATTGAATGCAAAACAGAATTCCATAAAAATGATGCAAATATCAATGCAATACACATACATATGCTTTTTTTTCATACAAATTACAGATTACAAAAACATAAATGAGATCTTTTCATATGCCCTGAAGCAGCGCTGAAAATACAGGATGAGTACAATGACATTTCAGCACGCCTGTACAGTGCTAGGCCCCAACAATGCTAATGCTCGCTGACATACAGAAACACAACACATTGTGCGCGCTGTCCCTCTCTTTCTCTCTCTCTCTCTCACACTCACACACACTGAATCAGTCATTTGAACATCAAGGGATGAGACAAGAAGCAGAAATAATATCCAGCGTGCTTCAGAAGGGTTTGGTTCTTTTTTTTTTCGTTTCGTTTTCAGATTAGTTTCTGATTTCCAGCAGAGTTCAAAGAGCAGAATCTGGGCTTTCTATAGTGTTTCTGATCTTTCAGAGACATAGAGACAGCTATAAACACAGTCCACAGTGAGGTCAGGTGATAGTGGTACAGTGATTGCGTCTGCCACTGTAACAGATCCCTCCGTAGATTAGATTATGGTGATTGTAGTGGGAGAAGACCCCAGAGTTAGAGCCTTTCCTGGTATAATTGTGCAAGCAGAGGAGTCCCACTTTCTTCCAGTCAGCTGGGATTGATTGTTCGTGTCTGTGCGCCCCGAGAAGTAGTCCAGAGAAGAAGGAAAGAGTGGAGGATTGTCGTCCATTTTCTCCTCTCGAGTCAGGGCGTGATAGTGAACGGTGGATTGTTTACAAAACGATTGTGACTATTAATAAGTGCAACAGAGATTAAAATATCAAAATAATGACAGGATTAAAACATCGAACAAAGTCATGGAAGCAATAAAAACATAGAAAGCATCTAAAAGCTACATCCTATTGCACAATTAAAAAGTATGAACAAAATGGATACATGATCGAAAAGACAAATAAGGTATTGCATACAAATCAAGGAAATAAAAAAGTAGTGTGTTCTGTCTTTTAAGACCATTGATTCTTTTACAGAGATATTATCTTGGACGTTGCTTGATGCAGCAAAGTTAGCTCAAGGTGTTGATTGTTTTTCATCGCCTTTTTTAAGTTTAGAGACCACTTCTTGTGGTCGCAACAGACAGGACTTCTAAACACTGATTTTATTTGTCAAAGTGCAACATAGGGAAAGAAAGAAAAATCCGTTTGAAAAAGATTGCTATGCAAATGAGGATGGAACATGAAAATGTGGAAACAGAAGCGGATGAGAATGCTGCATAGCTGGATTCCATTTAAAGCAATGCCATCATCAGAAAGACACACAGGAGCGAGACAGATCTAATTACTGTACACGATCAGACTCGACTGTTTGTTCACAAGACACTCCATAGCTTCCTCTTGCTGATTCAGAGCAGAGAGCTCAGACAGAAACGAAATGCTCCCCGATTGGTTTCTTTTTTTTTTAAGTCTTGTCAGAAGTTCAAACGTGCGTGTCGCTCGGCTCGCTGGCCAAGCTGCCCCCCCGCAGGAAGATAGCAGAGCTGGACTTGGGTCGGTTCTGGCTGTGACTCTGGCTGCGGGAGGAGCCATTGTTGTTGACCTCCGGCCCCCTGCTGTCTGTGGAGATAACCCATGTAGTGGGTCGCCACTTCTTCAGGGAGTACGGCGTTTTGACTCGCTTCTTGATTTTCTCCCCCGTGCCAAAGGCGCCGTCTGGCTGCACTAAACCCTCGCCTGGAAAAGAAGACGGAAGAATGATCAGAATCCTGGGGGAAGTATTCTTGCCACTAGTCTCCAAAAAATGCTGGATCCTACATTTCCCACAGTGACACCAATACGATTTCTCTAGACTATTCTTTTAAGTAAATAAAAAAATGAAGCTACACCTTCTCTAAAGCTACAAGTTGAAAATAGAAAATAAAGAACAATAAATGCCTGAAATGGAGTTCTCGGAGTGTGAGGTGTCAGTGTTTAAAATCACCGAATGAAGCCAGGTCCTGTGTGGTGAAGGACAGGTCCAGTGAGTTGGGTCTCTCAGGTCGGCGAGCTCGAGGCTGCCTGAGCAGAGACTCTCCTCTCATGGTAACCGGAGCGTCCCCTTGAGAATCAGCTACACCAGACCCCGAGCTCTCCCCTGGCGGCCCTGTTGTTTCCCTGCTCCCTCCTTCCCCGCTCCCTTCCTCCTCGCCCCCATCACTCTCTCCTCCGCTCTCCCCGTCCCCCTGCCCGTGCCCCGTGTTGCTGTTGTTGTTGTTGGTGTTCGGTCTGGCCGAGCGGAGCGCGGCGACGCTCGAGGACGTGTCTCTGGGGTCCGGCTGCTCTCGGCTCAGGAGCGGTTCGTGCTCGTCCGGGCTCGCCGTGATGACACCGAGGCTCAGGCGGCTGTCGTCTGACCTCAGGGCTCCAGATCCGTTCTGAGTTACGCTTGATCCTCCGAAGCCTGTCGCTCCACCTGATGTCATGGAGGAGATCCCAGCTCCGGCGTGACCATTAACAGCGCCGTTGATGCTGCCATTGACATGCGCGTCCCGTAGAATGGGTGTGTTGTTTGTGCTGTTCCCCCGATGAGCCTCCACAGCTGTGTTTGTGCCTGCCACTACACCAATGTTCATCTTTTGTCCCTCCACCTGACGCAGATTTGACTTCCCCGAGCGTCCAAACTTGAACCTGAGAGAAGACGATGAAGACTCCTTCTTGGTGGGCTTGTTGCGCAGGGGCAGACTGGACGGCCTCTTGGGCAGGTTCTGCTGCTTGGGCAGAGGGAAGATAGTCGAGGGCATGGTGGCTGCAGGGTCTGACGCACCTGTAGCCTCAGTCGCCATCTTGATAAGAGGGTAAAGAAGGCTGGAGCTGCCAGGACTCAGTGGATCTGGAGAGCAGAACTGCTTCTGCGAGTGCTCCATCAGATTCTCGTCTGAGCTCTCTTTCAGGTTCTTGTCCACCTCTTTTGGGTCCAGCTTTGTGGTTTCCAGGTCCTCCTGGGTGAGGTGGAGACAGACTGGGACTGTGGCGACGCTGATAGGTCCTTCAGACTCAGAGATGATAGTGGTGGTTGTAGTGGAGGTTGAGGGGCTTCCTCTTAGGCCCATGCTGGTGCTGCTGCCCTCTGGGCTTGGCAGGCGGGCGTTGGCTTGCTGCTGGCGCTCCTGGTTGATGGAGTTCCTGTTTCTCTCTCCAGTCCCTCCTCCAGCTCGACCACTCACAGACCCAGTGGTGTCACCCTGCGTGTTCTTTGCCACACCATCATGCTCTTCGATGTACGTGGAGGGATGGTCTGCATACGGGCCAGACTTTGGCGTCATACGGTTTCTGGAAACATAAAAGAATTGTTAGGAGAAGAAAAAATCTGAAACATGTATCACAATTACGCTTGCATGTTTCATGTTCCCACCTTTCGTTGTGCAGTGTCGTGGACATGGGGTTAAGTGTCGGGCTCACAGACTTGGAGCGGTCCCATATGAGGAGCAGCTCTGCCAGTCGCTCTTCGGCACACTGCGCTGTGAGACGAGCCTCTGCGTCCTGGTCCCAGCAGTCCTCCATGGTCTCTTTCAGGGAGCGGACCGCCTGTTAGAGACGAGAAAAACAATATAAACACCAAATGCAATACAAACATGTTGAGGAGTTTTTCCCAAAGCTCTGACTGAAAACACAATTACAAGCCGGATACAAATATTTAGTTCCCATATGAGGATGTCAGCATTGTTCAGGACAAACAGACATTAAAATAGAAGCAACATCAAACATCCAAGACAAGATAATAACATCTAGAGCCTGATATTTTAGGAGCGCTCAAGTTGGATGATACTTGGCCACTTGAAGTCTATCACAAAACAGATTGGTGATATGAATTATTTATTAATATGCCAAAAAGTCTGGCAGTACCAGACGAATTCTATAACCTGCAGCAAAAATCAAAAGTTTTATCGACTTTTCTACACGTAACATATGCTGCTGCTTTATTTCTGTGACTGAAAAATTCTCTCAGCAGGATACATCCTGGCAGAACTGAAGATTCTCCTCCGATAATTCAAATTTACAGCCGTTCTAGTGGCATCTTTCACAATCTGCTGACATTATTAATCTTGTTATTAGGGTTATAATTAGATTCCTGGCTCCGTTATGACACAAACAAACCCACCAAACTGTTCTCTTTCCAGGCCTCGGGGAATTTGGGCCGCTGCTTCTCCCTGGATACGAGGACCTGCATGTCCTCAAACGTCGGGTGGTTCCCTGCCTCCGCCTGAAAGGCCATCTGGTAGTCTGGCGCAGACTCTCCTAGAGGTAGGGGAGGAAGAGGAAGGATGTAGAAATCTTTCATGTGGTGGAAATATCCATTAAGCTGATGAATGTACTGAATAATAGAAGCCCACATCTCAGTGATAAATGCATTTCCCTGCGTATGGAGCAGAGAAGGGGCCTTTTTTTTTTCTTTCATCACATTATGGATCAAACTGCTCAAATTTCTCCCTTCTGTGTGTCTCACCAGGGAAAAGGTCGGTGCATCTCATGAAGGTCTCCCAGTAGATCAGACCCAGGGCGTACATATCCACCTGCTTCAGCGCCGACTCGCAGTCCCTGAGGTTCACCGCTCCCTCCAGCACCTCCGGAGCCATGTACCGAATTGTCCCCACCTGGTAACGGAAGCAGGTGAGACAGGAAAAAGAAAACAGACACAGTGAGGAATGATGTTCTAAAGTTAGACAGTGTATATCCACAGAAAAATGTCTTCAGGCAGTTTATCTTTTCCTACATGGCAAGGACACCAGATAACAGCTTTTCATGGTTTCTTAAAGATAAGAGAATATTACAACATGGTTTTAGAAATCCAAAAAGTAGACAGTAAGATTCTCAAACCAGTCACTACTGCAAGTACAAGAAATACGACCCTATGAAGTGAGTACACAGTGGCACTGATGCAGCGACTCAAACGTGAGAATAAGCCGAGAAAAGATGTCACGCCTGTCAACCAAATACAGACAAAAAGAAGCAATCATTGCATATCTTTGGAAGTAAACAAGCAATCAATTCGCCATTACTACGGTGACTCCTCTAGCCCGCGTGATGAATAAAAGATTAACCTTTACAGAGCAACGTGCCAGACGAGCCCAGATATGAGTTTTAATATCCAATTTCATCCAGCCACAGCGGTGTTGTAAATCCTGTTCACCTAAAACACCTGCTCTCTCAGTGTTCTGATTTTGCTTCCACTGAGACAAGAGGGAGACATAAATTAGGCAGCGGATTAGCCTGTCACAAGCTGCAGCTTTTAACTGTTTGACAACACACAGGAATTTGGTCACTTTATGTTCCTAAAATAATCTTTTTGTGCAACTAAAGGCACCTGAGTGTAGTTTAATCCATGTGTTGTAATTTTATTTTGTGGGATTTTCGTCGACTTGGTTCTCGTCCTCTGGAGAACTGACCTCACTTATGGCAGCGTTCTCCTCCTCCCCGTGGCGCGCCGGCCTGTTTCCTGTCAGCTTCATGGACAGGCCGAAATCGATGATGACACACGTGCCGTCAGCCTTGACGAGAACGTTCCTGCTGTTCAGATCCCTGTGGGAAACGGCGGGCTTGTACAAATCTGCAAGGGGGACACCAGACAAAACATTTAGGCTAATTTATCTTTCATTAAAAATTCAAACCTGCACAGCACTCCTAATATTCCCCGGACACAATGTACTCTGATTCTTTTTGTAGCATTTGCCAACGAGTGATCACATCCAGAAAATCCCTTCATTTCGCTCGTCATTCCCCCTCATTACTCTTTGTTCACCAGAGCAAGCTCCACTGTCAACAGACAGCTAAACCCCCTAATCTAATCTACAACAATGGGATTAAGACCATATCAGAGGAGCCACCTTCCTGTAGTGTCACAGCGCCCAGCAGAGGGCGCAGTGAAGCAGAGGGATACAGGGAGTTGTGGCAGTCACCACAGATATCTGCTGCTTGTTGTTGATGTGCCGGAGAAGTGGGGGAGGATGGCGACTCTATCAAAGCCTGGGAGACTGTGCTGTTAGCGGCTCCACACTGCCCTCTCTGTCTCTCCTGTCACTTCAGGCTTTCACGCTTCTCTTTCTCACGTGTTCAGAAGAGAAAAACTTCTCCTCTTCTTTTCTTTTCTGTTCTTCGGGTGGACTTCTGAGCCTGTTTGATGTGTATCTGTGCTGATAAAGAGAAACGAGTCCAACCACGGAGGCTGAGGCTGTCACATCGGCCTCTGAAGACCACTTTCATAGAGCCACAGGGTTAGTCACATGTCATCTGAATCCCTCTCTCTCCTCTGCGTCTCCTCCTTCCCCCTCTGACTTTGTCCCTCTCTGTTTTTTTCACTCTCTCTGAGGCTAGCTAGAGGCCAGTCTATAAATACACATGGCTGGGCTGGGCTGCCTGTGTGTGAGTGTGTGTGTACATGTGTCAAAATGCAGGGATGCAAAGCGCTCTGAGCCAAACAGACCCACGTGGAGCTGCAGTGTTCAGGTCATTTGAAGCCTCAAACACACACAAACACTATCCAAACTGAATTTGCTTAGACTTAGCTTTCCCTTTTTCCGACACACGTCTCAGAACATGTTTGGGGAACAGATGGAAGCAGCAGCCTCGGAAGCTGAGCCTCGGTAAACTGTGAGCAGTTATGTAATTAGCCGTAAGAGTGTGTGTTTATATGTGTGTGTGTGTGTGCCCTGCAGCTCACCTCCTTTAAAGAGCTCAGTGTGCAGGTATGCCAGGCCACGGGTGACAGAGTGAGCGAGCCGACAGCTGCTGACCCAGTCGTTGGTCTGGACGCTCAGGTAGCGATTTAAAGAGCCCTGAGGAGGAGGGGAGGGATGGAAACAGTCAGGTTATAATGTTGTCATTTATTTGTCACATCACTAGAGCTCCTCTCCAAAACATCCACTCACTCTTTTATTCTTCTTTTTTAATACATTATTGAATCAGTTTGATTAAAAAAAACACAATTAGAGCAAAAACAATGAATATTATCTCTACATTCAAAGAAAATGATAATAAATCGAATTCACTCTATAAATTAAGATTCATTCCTCTAAACAAGACATAAAAACTCACTTTTTTTTTGCATTGTAGGATTTGACACCTTGCTAAAAGACAAACAAAAGCCAAAACCTTTGATTTCAGGGGAGGAAGTTGAACTTGATAAAGCATTATTCCAAGTGTTAGAAAACTAAATTCATCATTTCCAAAACCTAGAAAGGTCATGAGTGACGTACTGCAAAAAGATCAACTTTGCGTTCATAACAAGGCCGACTCTGTGCTTTGACCTCCGTAGAAAGGGCAGAGCTTCTCAATAAAACTGACTCTCAGAATATTTTATCACCACCCAATAAATGCCTCAAAGTTCCCTGGAGTTATGTATTTCTGCAGGAGGGCAGCAGCTTCCAATATAGAGGTAAAACAAAAGAGTCCGATGAGGAAACTCAACAGCTCCACTTCTTTTTCGCCTGCAATTATGCCCGATAATATTCACGTCCTTCCCTCATTATCTCTACCAGCCTTCATAATCCATTACCGGCTAGGCCTTGACGCAAAAACACACACAAACTCACACACACCTAATGTTTTCTCATCAGAATCAATCATAAAGCAATCCGCGCATCCGCTACCAACAGAAATCGCATTATAACTGTTCATTTTGAAGAAATGATATCATCATTTACTCGAATGCATAATGTGTTTCATTCCCTGTCCCTGCTTGAACCGCGTTTCCATGACTAGGTGTATTAGATTACGAGTTATGATGCACAATGGGCTTCTTTCACAGGCGGGCTGGACCCTGTTGAGGCGCTGAGGGCGATTTTTAGGAACATTCACATTGATATCTGCGAGTTCCTCCGGGCAGCCTAAAGCAGTCAGTGTCAAAAGTTTCCTTTTGCTGCATCAGCTGCACGTGTGAGAAGAGCTGAGGCAAGGTGAAAGGATTATACACCCAACAGCCCTCAGGATGCTCAGTGGGGTGGGAGAAATGAGTCTTTAAAGCCTCAGTAAAAACACCCAGCCTCTGAAGTGAATGGAAATAATGGTGAAAGTAAAGCTCTTGTCGTGTTTGAATTAAAAAAAGCTACAAGTTAAAGCCCCAAATTCTCAGTCCATCCTTTCTACTCACATGTGGGTAGTAGTCCATGACCAGCAGGTACTCTGTGCGCCCCTCTGGACCCGTGCGCTCATCAGCCGCCACAAACCGTGCAATGTTGTCGTGCTCCAGCAGTGGCAGCCGGTAGATGGAGCATTCGTTGAGAAAATTTTGCCGGTTGGCTGCTGTGAACACCTTCACTGCTACAGGTCGCTCATCCAGGGAGCCGCAGTACACTGCACCATATCTGCCTCGTCCAATCAGCTGAAAGAGAGAATGTTCAAGGATTTATTCTGATGTAATTCAAGACTTTCAGTTCAAAACTTTTGTATACTGCTTTGAAACATCAGGGGAATAATGAGAAGCTAAGAGAGAGACCTCCAGACCCTTTAAGAGTGGAAGAAACACATAAAGACAGTCAGGCAGGAAGCAGGGAGATAGGATGCAAACTAAATTACAGGAAAACAGCAGGGTCAAAGAGTTAAAATGGCCTAAAGTCAGCTCCAAATCATTCAATTAGACTCCTGAATTAGCCAGAACGCAGCATGCCATTAAGGTCCAAGTATTCTGCTTTAAAAGTCATCTGCGTGAGAGACGGGAACAAAAAACCAAAGAGCGCATTTCCACCTCCACCGCCGTCTGCCGAAACCATTTATCTCCAGCAATAAAACATACTGAGAAAGAGCGGGCCTGTTTTGTCTGTGAGCAAGGATAACTGCCTGCCCCCTCCTCGGCGAGCAGCCTGATGTGAAAGAACGTGCGCCTGCATTCGATAAGACACAAGGACAGCGGTCTGAATTCAACTCCTGCTTGAAAAGATGGAAATAGATGTTGAAATAATGAAAAAAAAACTTGTCGTGTCAGTAAGCTCTGGGTAACTTTCTCAAAAGAGGAGAAAAAAAATCTACCAGATACCGTTTCCAGTTAATAAAACTTTTAAAAATCACCCCCTTCCTGCCCTCCAGCAAAGAACGTACCGTTAATATTTCCTCCAAACCTGAAGAGATTCAAAATTAGCTTCATGGAGACAACTCACTGCTTTGTTTTGGTGCATTGCAGAAAATTAAACACACAAAAACAACCTTTAACATTGAGTCAGAGAGCTAAAATGGAAATGTGTTCCACCCACATAATGAAGAGCATTCTGGGTAGGAGTAATAGTCTAAATAGGTAATATTAAAAGCTTTTTCAGGCGTGCACTGCCTGCCCTGATGTGCGCCTGTGTTTTTAAAACGGAGGTGGTGAGTGGAAAGTCACTCTAACTCATCACCGCAATTATGAAAGTAGAAGCGAGGGAGGAAGAAAAGTTTAATCTGTGAAAACCACAGATTGCATTTTCTGGTTCTTTCACAGTTTGTCGCTCAATTTTAATTCCCTCGAAAACTTGCAAAGATAGTAAAGTTCCATCAAAGTTAAATTGTGTTTGTGGCGGTTTGTTCCTCTCTGCGTATCATCCAGACTGCATTGACTTCCCATCACAATATAAGCTTCACATTGGTGTCAGGTTCTCGGGGATCTGGTGTCAGCGTAAGCGAAATCCTATTTCTGTGACCTGTCACTGAATGCGTCCTGCCGCCATCCGATGATACAGGTCACATTGAAACGACAAACGTAACCATAAACCTCGATGTATTTTTGGGAGCGTTTTCGCCTCAATGCCTTTGGTTTCTCCTTTCTTTCTCAAACTCTTGTTTTCTTTCCCTGCTTCCCACACACAAAGAGACAGGCTGAAGTCTGCATGAGCACTGCACGTCTCAAACAATCATACGAGCTTTCATGTTTTCGAAACAGGCGGCAGAATTTGGGGTGTAAGGAATGCGGTGAGTCATCATGTTGAGAGGGATTGATTTTTTTAGATGCTCTTGTATACATAACTGCTGTTTTCAGGGAGAACTAACCCTATTTATGAGTACGAAAACATAAAAAACAAACTATTTCAAGATCATCAGGCTTTAAAAATGACATCCTCCCACAAACTTTTCGTCCTTTGAGGTGTGTGTGATGATTAAAATTCACAAGATGTACACCAGAGAACACTGACCTCCAGCAGTTTGAGATTGTCCAGGTCCAGGGAGCTCTCAGAGCCAGCAGCCTCCATCATATTCAGGTTGTGCAGACCCTGCTTACCATCTCCTGTGAACACACACACACACACAGCTTAGCAAAATGCCAAACACACACGTGCATTTACCAGAAAGATCAACCCTTTATCCCTTTTACGAAATTAATTGAAACCCAACCAAAAAAAAAAGAAACAGTGAAAAAAACGGCCTTGAATAATAAATGCACCCTGCTCATCCTCGCAGCGTGGCGCCATGGTAACTCACCGTGCATCTTGCGGTAACCAAAGAAGGCTGCGACAGCGAGCACGGCCAGCATGGAGACCGTTACCAGGGTGATAATTACCGTCTCTTCGTAGCCCAGTGGGGGAGAGTCTACAGGAAGGAGGAGAGAGGGGACATCAAAAACAAAAAGTACAAATTATAGTGTAACCTTTCCGTGGGAGGAGTGGAGCGTCTTGCTCTGGTGGGCTTTGATTTGTGAGGAGAGAGCTGGAGAAAGGATGGAGATGACACCCTGAGTTTGGAGCTGATGAGGGATACCTGCACAATCTGATGCAATATGGACAATAGACGGGAAAGAGAGTGGAGTTGATTTATGCAGGTGTTGTGTTGCTTTTGTGGAGAGATAATGAGCTTTTGGGGAGAAAAAATGAAGGGAGGGTGGATGGGAAACTAGAAATTAGCATCAACAGTGCATAATTTACCTTCCAAGTTTCAACTTATCAGCATTTACTCTACCATTTTTCTGCAATTAGAGCAAAAGTAAGTCTAAAAACAATGGGGAAATGTGTTTGACTCCATTCAAAAACAAGCAGAATCATCTTTGCAGCTCTTGTTAAAACTTTCCAACACAACAGATTTGTCTTTTTCACATCAACAACCATTCTGTTGTTTGGTTTATACACTGCTTTATCAAAAACATTGCGCCGTCTGTCTGCGAGAATTAATTCTACATATTTAGCAAAACTACCAGACATTTTGTTTTGTAAGAACTTAAGCGTTTGAGTGGACTGGTAAGTGGGCGCACGGTGTGTTTGTTATTCCCCTTTCCATGTCAATAGTTACACACACAACAATGCCGAACTCACACACAAACATCCAATATGTCTTCAGCCACACATGCTGTGAAGCGCGTGAAGGAAAAAGGAGGGAAAGAAAAAGCATCAATTAAGCCAAACAACCATGAAGCATGGTCAACAGACTGGAAAAAAAGCGGTGCGGCGAGAAACAAGAAAAAAAAAAGAAAAGCATGTGTGGGAAGTGAATGGAGAGAGCAAGGGAGAGAAAATATGTAAAAACAAAGAGTCAGATGGAAGGTAGGAGCGGTTAGCTGAGGAAGCTGCAGTTTTAGCTGTCTGGGATTTGTGATTAATGAAGCTGCATTGGCTTTAAGTGCTACTCCGAAGAGAAAACACACACTTCTCTCCTGGAGTCTGTACTCCACAAAGTCCAGAGCAACACCAATAAAAACAACAACTCCTGCATCCTCTACGTCAGTCAACACGCTGCTACTGCTGCTGCGAGACTCCACCTTTATAAATAATTAATGGCTTCGACAGCCTTAGGATAGCATTGACTGACACAGTGGCATGCACACGCACACATACTCGCGGCACACATAAACATATATACACATGGGGGTTGAGGAGGCTGCCTCCGAATGGTGGGGTCAGTGGGTTCATGGCTGCACAGGAAGCTATCTGGCAAACACAGACACTCAGGCTGAAATGTATAAACATACACAGAGAGGCTGTTAACGTGCCCTTCGTGGTAAAGATACGCAGCTTGTATATCACTATATACACTCAAACGCAAACTAGCTTTTATTTACCCTATTGATACCCTATATAAGATAATCCTAAATACATATAACCCCCTTTTTCTGAGACAGATTTTAGAAAAAAAGGCCATGTGATGACAAAAACGGGAAAAAACTTACCATCAAATAAGAGTGTTTTTTATAACAGTGCTATATTGAGTGGGTAGAACGAATCAGTGGGTGACCTCTCCCTTTTTTAATTATATTTAACAGACTTAATAGGTGTAAGTTGTTGATCTAATTTGCTCAACATGATGTCCTTTCTGTCTCTATATGGTCACGCATTCACAATTCTCTTCTGGTCTCTGAATCGCGCACAGCAGAGTTCCACCCCCCATTCTATCCAGTGGGGCAACCTTGAATAATTTCCCTTATGGCCCCTGATACAGACACAATATGAAAAGAATCATCTTATATTCAGACCAATACGGTAAGTATTTATTTATTTAACATTTTAAATCAAGAAATTCGGATTCAAGCAGAGTTTTTCAGATAGAGCTCCCTATTTGTTTTTGTTTCCTGTATCTAAAACATTTACTCAACTCCTGATTTTGCAAGTAAACTAGGAAGGAAATACATTCAGCATGTTTACAAGACCTTGAGGAGGAAATATTAAACAGCTTTAGCTTGTTTGTAGAAAAGTCTCCTGAGTAAAAATGAAACTTAGCAGATTGACACTGTGAGGTCTTTGTAATGTGATACCTCTACTCTCGCCGCAGTAAAAGATCAAAGTATATCTCTGCCACCTGGATGTCGTCACCCATGCGCCTCAGCTCAAGATTACTCAGCCAGCCAACGGTCGCAAAGCATTTCCTACTTCCCATAACACAGGCGCTAATCTGTCTAGACATGTCAGAACCATCTATCAAGAAACAAGGATGGATTTAAAGTTAGAAAACAACCTAAACTCCAGCCCCTCCGATCAATTAAACCATCCTCTGGCACCAAATCGTTAGTTTTTCTCCTGCTTTTGTCTCGTCATGCGTCTGCCCGGTGCAACAGTTACCGACACGCCCGTAGACAGACAGATAGAGCAGACGCCTTGTAATCCGTGGAATGTAGAGCGACGACATGGATGGTGGAGAGTGTATGTTTGTGTTTGTGTGTGGGCAGGAGAGATGATGAGGCATCGCCGCCGCCGCCGCTGCTGCTGCTCTACTCCTCCTACCACACACATAGCTTTCATTCACAGCTCACACTCCTTTACAGGAAGGAACAACTAACAATACATCTGTTTGCTTTGTTTAACACCTTGTGAAAAGACACAAAAAATCCCTGATGGGCTAGTATGGAATTCAATATGAGGCACTTTCTCAGCCCTTTAGCACACACAATCTGTACCTGCCACAGGGTGAGGACACTGAAAATGCAACAAAAGCATATCTGCAGGAGAAACAACCCATCCTTGTTGTGAAGGCTCATAATAGAAAGTAATCAGGTCTGAGCCGTGTGTTGAATGATAAAGCAGAGGAGGAGAAAGTAGCTACAAGTAGGTGTAGGTGCCACAACTCTGATGATATCAAACATCCTTTCATTCTTCTCCGTTAATAGCTTTGTGTTTCACAACTGTGTGGGCGCACATTTGTTATTTTCTCCCGGTGTGTGCTTTGTTAGTCATTCATTCATTCATTCATTCCCCCTCCACCCTATGAATGCGTTGTATAAGAGATGGTAGGAAAGTTTCCTCTCATTGGATTAAAAGAGGCCACTAAAAATGCTAAATCAGGTTAACGTCAAATCCTATTTCCAGGGAAAGAAGACTATTTGGTCGTGTTGTGTGAACTTGTGCTTACGGAATGGCTGCGCTGTGGTCGGTCTGGGTGTTGGGAAGTTCTCGGTGAAGTTGACGTTGCACATGTCGCTGCCACAGCAGCAGAAGTGGTACGTCCCGTTCTGCATTTGTGGGGGCAGGTTGGTAACGACACAGCGGTCATCTTGGCACCCCTGATTGTCTCCCAGGTGAGACCAACAACCTGAGGGAAAAGAAGGAATATGGCTTAAGTTAGAAAACTATTGCTTTGTATTATGTACTTTGTCTTCTTCTAAAGCTAATACTCAATGATATCTGATTGGTACAAAGGTAGAAGTTGTATTGAGGGTATGCGAGAAGTCACAGTGGTATATTTAACACATCCTCTCAATTTACATTAAGTTTTCAAGAGGCATTTCCTCAACTTGTACAGCACAAGAAAACTTAACCCATGAGTTGTAGTACCTCTTCAAACTCACTTCAAAGGTGGTCACAGAAGAAATTCAAGTATCAATTATGAAAGTATTTGCAGAATTCTTGTAGACTTCCTGTACCTGTACGATTACTCCAGTGTCTCTGAGGTCGTACCTTGTTTGACGAGTCGCACTTCGCCTGGAGGACTTTTCTCCCACAGGCCAAAACAGTGGCTGCCCTTGGCACATCGGATAGTGGTGTTCTCTGAGGAGACCCGACCTTCGCCCCCCGCCACTCGCTCCACCTCCCACTGCTGCTGCTGGTCTGCGAAGGCACACTCCCGCTCCTCCCCCTGCGCCGCTGTGAGAAGACAGACAACATGGGAGCTGAGTTAAATCACATTCTCGACTTTGCTTTGCAGTGGCAACAAAGTGAATAGGTTAGTTTGTCGAAGGGAGGCGAGGATATAAAACTCTGAAATGGTGGCATTAATGAGGACAGAGGAGGGAAAGAAAATCAATTCATTGCATCTCTTTATCAATTTTCCAACACAGAAATATTTCAATAACCACATTAAAACTACAATTCTAAGCTTAATGTACATGAAAACTACTGATTTCAACCCTTATATGACAGTTATACTAATCCATACAAAAACAGACACTTCTTCTCTGCTGCAAGCATTACAGCAATAGATTGATACTGCGGCTGTCTGTACAGGAAGAATATTCCACAGCTGAAAAAAGAAAAAAACAAAAAACAACCCTGGTCTGCCTGCAAAGACTGCTGCCTCTCACAAGCCAAAGATCAATAGAAAAACCAATTTAAACCCTCGCCTGAAGGACAGAACACAAAAACATGCAGAGGCAGAGAGAAAAAGTGGACATTAGAGCCTGAAACAAGACTCATTAGAAACACAGGGAGAAACTTTAAGATGCCTGTGTGAGGAGAAAATTCAATCACCACAAAGTAGTTCAACAAAAGAGAAAGTTTTGAACTTTGCTTGGTGTCAAATTGTGTGTTTAGAGAGGAAAGAAAAGCCTGAATGCGTCCTGTTTCTTGTAGATTGGACGCCAGGGAGAAACAGTCAATGCCAGAGTCAGTGTGTGTGTGTGTGAGAGTGTGTTTGTGTACACCGCTGGCTTGGTGGGTAATTTCAGATAAGAGAAACATGATGTGCCAGTTTGTTTCCCTTACTCCTAACTCCTCCCTTTCCTCCACTTGGGGGGGAGAGCGGAGGCACTGGGAGGTTAGGGAGGAGGTTTTGTTATGGAGGGAGGAGGGTGACTGTGCCCTGCCCAAGGTCAAGCTCGCCTGTGTGGGCAGAGGGTGACGCGATGGAGTGGTAGCACTCCTGGGCACCGCGCCAACTTTCCTCCTCTGCTCCCATCCGCAGATAGAGCTATCAACCCTGGCCTACCGTGGGCCTCGGCTGCCCCTCAACCTGTGGGCCTTTGCTGCCTACTGTTCCCTGGGACCGTGGGACGCTGTGTACACGGAGGGGTTAAACAAGTGGAGCAATTTTCATTTTGATAAGAATGTCAATGAGCCAAAAGAGAAGTTGATATCTTCTCCGCACATTAACAAGCTCGAGTTAAAACGACTTCCAAATAATACACATGCGCTTACAATAACCTTTTTTTCAACCAATAACTAATCTGAGAAAAGTAGGAGTTCTCCAAAATTAACACAGGCCCTTTAAACCAAGAGAAATAATTGGCAGACACTCATTTATATTTCACCACTCTTCTATTGAGGGCAGTGAGAGAGAGGATCACGCTCTCATCTTTTGGAGTCTGGCAAATATTAGGTTGAAAATGGGGACAAAAACATTCATTCCTTTCAAATAATTGTAATAAAGTTTAACGTCCCTGTGAATTAAAAGCAAACACTTCTCATCTAAAGCTGTGTTTTTCTCTTCGTTCAATAACATAAAGGGGACGTGCTCTTATCTGCTGCTGCTGCTGAAGGAGCTTTTATGAGTTCTCTTTATTTATTCTCTGTATTTAAAGCGGCCTTTTCTTCTGGAGGACATGTTAACAGACAAGTGCAGATCAGGGTTAGAAAGAAATAACCTAAGGAATTTTAAAAAGTGAAAAACATCAGCACACCTTGTGAAGAAGATATCTAATTAATCAACTTTACACCATCCTTCACAAGAGGTCACACAATCAGAGGCTTTATAGCAGTTACAGCTGTATAATTCAGAGACAATGATCGTGTTAGGAGTTGTTATGCCCCTCCCTTCATGGTTAAAAAAAATCAAAATCTAGGCTAAAGGCTAAACCACATGACGGCTTCAACAATGATCTTTTCTGCCTTTAATGCGCTTCCATTCTAATCACCAGAAATCGAGGGGAGAGGCCAATGGCTGAGGACAAGAAATGCAGAGAAGAAACTCTTGGGAAAAGAGGAGAAACATTCAGAACAATAGTAGGAAGTGGCTCGGTAGTGACAACACCCTGAGACGGTCAAACCCAGTGGGCTGACCTTGTACGCAAGAAAAATCCATAGAGCAGAGTATCTTCTGTCTTTCTCCCAAAGCTGGGTAGATACTCGAGGCCTCAGACATTAATTATTAAAGATTTTACAATAATTCAAGGCTATGAAATGAAATCCCCCATAATGATGCCTGGTGTAGGAGAGCTCTGGGGCATGGAGAGCTGAAAACAGATAAAAAGCTGGACTTCTATCCAGAAACTGATACAAGGTTTTCTTTATGTGCTTGAGAGTTTTTGTTGCTCTAACACAACAGCAAAAAAGCAATACCGCCTTTACAAACAAGTTTCTCGAGATTCTGAATTACATTTATTGGATTTAGCAGCTCAGCATACAAAAGAGTGAGTAGAGAGAGAAAAAAGCAAAGCAGGTTTTGCTCATTTGCAGTCCAAGCCATGGGGGCACTCTTGTCGACACATTTCATTGGTTTGTCTGTCGCCCCGCTCGGTCGCGGTTGGTTCTTTGACTGAATTCTGTCTTTCTTCTGGGTCTTTCTGGTTGGATGCCAATCTCTCTGTGTATCTCTGATTGGCCGTGGCAGCCTCTGTCCCTGGTTCTGCTCTGTGAGGCTTGCTGTGTGATCTTGGCTTTCCACTGCAGTATTGGATTGTGGGTCAGAGTATGCAGGCAAGGCCAGTGGAGCGAGTCAGATGAGAGAGAGAGGGAGCGAAAGAGAGAGAGAGGGTAGTCATATCAAAAGGCTCTGGAGTAGTTTTCTGCTCCGAGCCTGCTCATTGGATGAATCCCCAGCACTGCTGAGTGTTTACCCATGGCCCAGTTATTTGCTAATCTCTCTCCCCCCTCCTCCCCCAATTGGCCTTCGGTGCACCCACCCCCTCCCAACTCTTGGACTACCCCCGTCCCCTCAGCCCCTCAGCCTCTGTGCTAAAAAACAACAGCGATCTAATCTGGCTCTCTCCTTCCTCACTGCCAAGGCCCATTGGAGAGATGTAAGACACGGCGGTCTGAGACTTGATTAAAAGTCAGAACGCCGCTGATGTGGCGGCTGTTTTCTCTCCACAACTGGTTTTGAGTTCAGATTAGAGACAGAAATATAGAGGGTGGAAGGGCCGGAGAGCTCTGTGGGCTAAAGGCTAAAACCAGCTTGATGCACTAGTGCAGAACAGCATCTCCTCTGCAGACATGGGTGCCCTGTTCAAGTATTCAAGAAGTGTTCTCTTTCTGAGGTGCTGGAGGATGGAACATAGAGCCTTTGCAGACTTGGAGCAGACAGTTATGTGTTTCTTTAGGTACTGGATGCACGCTGTCAGGGACGGGCTTTTCAAGCAAAGCACAATTTGATAGTCATTGCTAACTACTTGCCTATTATTGGAATAGTCACCTCTCCTCAAAGATAGAGATACATGTAACGACTGCAAAGTTGGCAACTTAGATATAATTAAATATTTGAACAGCATGGCTTTGCTTTTTACCATTGCACGGTTTTGAAGCCAAAGGGGGCATCTTTATTTTTCTTTGGTAAGTCTAGTCTCTTCTTGGCTCTTCTTCCTGAATTATCTTACTCTGCCCCCCAAAAAACGACACAAGAATGGCAGCTGTCAATCATCGTAGTGCACAACATAAAACTCCATTTTAAATGTCTTATATATTTTTTGAAATTAGACCACCTCCAATTTGAAATGAACAAGGAGGCAGGGTTTTTGATTTATACACCAGCCAGTCACCATTTAATGGTGAGAGGTAAGACATCAAGAGTGTCTGGTTGTTGCATCCTATGACAAAAAGGGTCGGTAACAATGATAGAAAAAATTCCGTTTTTTTTTTTTAGTGACATATCGCCATCTAACCATACCTGCCGAGCTTGTTTAGGCGCACGCTTGTTGCTCCACGCCTTTCAGGGGTCTATTTTGCTGACACCCCCAGTTTCCAAACTCCTCTCCTGGAGTTAAAGATGTCGGTGGGCAAAGAGGAAAAGAAAGGGGGGGTCAGGTTGGTTGGTTGGTTGGTTTGTGGTGGGCTTTAATCTGCCCCATCTGTTGCCTCGGGACTGCCCACCCCCCTCCCTCAAAAACACCAGCGCTGAGCCTGTGTCTGTCTGGGTCTGGTACAGTTATGCTAATCCTGGGGCTTATGCTACCCTCAAAGCTTAGAGGCCTCCATTATTGACCACGATGCATTTATACCAAAATTCACCCCTTCCCTCCCTCCCTCCCGTCCCCGTCTTTTATACCTTTACTTTCCCGAATATGTGATGAAAACACAGATGACCAAAGTGGTGTTTGCCATCACTCAGCAGGGGGGATAATCTCAGATTATTTATGAACAAGCAAAAGTTGAGACTCTGCTTCTGAATATAGTCTTTGTTTATAACCACGTCTTTTCCTTGTCATAGAAAAGAACAGCTATTACTGGTTTGGAAGAGTGTGGAGTAGCTTGACAGGCTAATTTAGCATATACATCCACCCAGTCTGGCATCGTCTGTGGACGCCTACAGTCGTCTGGTATGCTGGGGTTTTCACCTGGTATGTGACAGCTCACTGGCTTTGATGTCACTTTAAGAAATACGAATCTTTGCTTCATTTTAAAACAGAAAAAGATCAAAAATATTGATGTTAACTTCTTACTCCAGACTATATTTACCAACCCTCACAGCAATCTCTTGCTCCCCTGATCTGTGTCATGATTTCTCTGAGAAAATGCTGTCAGCTTGCAATTTGCCTGAAACCTGTGCCTTTCATCAGCGATGGCTTCAAACACAGAGATCCAGCAAATGTACTCCGCTTGAAACCCATTTGCCCTGAGATATACAAGGCACGAAGGGGACAACGGCAGACAGAGCAGCACTTTAAGATGTGACATCCCGTCTCCCAGAGAGAATAAACACTGGGTCGATATCACCTTAAAACCGCACAGTTGTGAACAAGTCGTCCTCCATTAAAGAAAATCCAAACCATCCTGAGCAATCATCCATACTCTAAGTAACATTTTTTGCGCGCTCTAGACTCATTGTCTCTGCTGGTCAAGGAGAATGCTTCGTGTTAATCATACGCTGTCACTCTGAGTTACCATCTCAAGGCTGCACCTTTTGTTTTCTAAAACATCCACTAATTTCTCCTTTTTGCCAAACCAGAAGGTCGTCTGAACACTGCTCTATTGTATCACCACTTCTGCTTTTACATCTACTCAGAACACAAACCAAGGTACTAAGAGGGAGAGACATTGATTTTCTTTTGTTTTTTCTTTTTTTTTTTTCTCCATCTAATAGAGTACAAGGCTCGCTGTATTGGAGCCCAAATGGCCTCTCAGCGCTCTCATTGGTCTGTTTCCAGCCGCAGTCGGTGTCATCTCTTCTCACGAAATAATAATGCTGACTGAGTGCTAAATATTATGGCATCAAAGTGGGCGCAGTCTGTGCTTTTGTATCCTTCAGATTGGGAAACTACTTCCTTTTATTCTCGTCTTGATTGCACAATTCCCAAATAGTTGACTCCATCTTTATATTACTTCTATTTTTTGCTTTTACACACTGGTTGCCTTGTAGCTTTGTGGAAGATTTTACGAGCCGCTTTAACCCACTTACTGTCCTTGTGTTTACTTTCAGAGGGATGCAGGCTGTGATGCACATTCAGCACAGTTTGCTTTAGAGTAAACGGGGATACGGTTTAGCAAAGGAGCCCCTCGGCTCTCAGGATAATGGTCGCTATTAATCGGAGTACGCACATTGATACCATAAAGTTTCAAATTTGTTCCTTTGCCTGATTTTTTCTGCTGCTTTCTTGTACTTTGATGCCAGTACAAAACATATTTAGAGCAATCAAATGGGGATGCCGATACCATGCTGAAGAGAGTGAGGACATAAATGATTTTTTCAAAGTCACGTCAGAGCTGCAGTGATGTTATTAGGAATTTGGATTAGTATTAAGTATCAGTGAGTACTCAAATATGGACTCTAGCTGCTGTTTAAAGTCATAGAGAAATGGACTGTGAGCACATTGACACCAAAACTTTCTGGCTCACAATTTTGACTTTTTACCTCATAATTTCAACTATTTATCTCAAAATTTGGCCTTAACATTGGGAAATCAATCTCGAAAAAGCAAGTTTTTTTTTGTATTTCCTTAATTGTACATGCACTGTACTTAACATTCAAGCCCCTCTGTTTCAGCCCTTCAGCAAACTTTGTCATAAAAGCTCTGATAAAATGTCGCTCGCTGTATTTTGCAGGTACAAATGTAGCCCTGCACACTCACAGAATTAAACCGTAATCGTCCAGCCAATAACTTTACTTTCTGTTGAGCCGCTGACGTGACCGCCGACCCGACAGCTTCAAGAGTCCCCCATCAGCCCCAAAAAGCCAGAGCGTCGCAGCCCGGTTGGTGAACAGTGGGCCCTGTCAACGCTGCCGTATGCAGCCCACGAGACACAGCTTCAGAGTTTGGACAAGCGGAGCAAATGAGCAGCCCTTTTATTATGCTTTGGTATAATACTTGTGCTCTAATCCTCTTTGGAGCCCTCAAACCCCCGGCTTACCTGGGACCACTGTAAAAACCAGGCATGAATGTAGGTTGTGGCATACATCACGCTACAAGCTGAACTTAACTCCAGAAGAATTTGGGCTAAAGTCGTCTAAATGTTGAGGAACACCTGTGGTCACGCCGCAGGTAGCTGATGTTTGCAGATATTTTGAAGCCGGCAGCTCACACCCACACACTGATTAGTCACAGGGGACACGGAGCAGAAAAACGACCCGAGCTCCAAACAGGTGGAAGGAAACGGCTGTGAAAAAGAAATTAGCAGATATAATAAGCGGGCTGGGAGGAAGGGAGGGATGATGGGAAGCAGAAGCGAGACAAAGAGAGCAAAGGGAAAGGTGTTGGGTCAAAGAGATGACTAACACACTTTCCTGGACAATTATCCTTTTGCTTCTTCACATCATCATCATTAGGAGTATGATCCTTAGAAATAAGCACAGAGGGATCTTTTCTCTCCCCTCCCATTCATGAAGCAGCTCAGACGGAGCAGGCGGTTTGTCTCCTGTCTCTTTACAGCCATTACGCCAACAAAGTCTGACTGCTGCTCTAATTAATGTCGTGCAGAGCAACAATTTGAATTTATTGGCTGTTTACATGGCACGCGTGCATATAAGTATCCATTAATCGTCCTTGTACTGATTATTGAGTGAATCTGTCAATCCCCTGACAGTGGGTGAAGCTGTTAAAGCACTCTGAGGGAATACTAATTTGAATGTCAGGTCTCACAAAGGTGAGTGGTGATATTTTCTAAAGATGAGAAATCTTTTTGCGTGCTGGAATGATGCTGAATATTAAGACTCGGGATGAAAACCGCACTCTTTCCCCCCTCCACCCCTCCTGAGCTGATACTACGTCACAACCTGACAACTCATCCCTCCAAAAGATACTCCGTGTCCTGCTCTCTCTGCTGAATCACCTCTCGTTCTTCTGACCTTATCAACTCAACGCTCATATATCCACCGGCGAGCCTCCTTCTTTTATTTGTTTGTGTATAATCAGGATGTCTGTGCTTTGCAGTAATTACACTTACAGCCCATTTAAAGGAAGTGCAAATTAAAAAACACTCAGACTACCACTTGTCTGTTAATGCAAATGTAAATGCAAATGGGAGCAAAGACTGCACGACCACTTTTAAGTCATAAACACCAGCACAGTGTGTATCCAGAAGGCACGCTTCTCTCTGCAAAAGCTCCTATTAGTCTCAGTTTCTGCTTGAAGCAAAATCACACACTCAGGAACAAGATAAAACATTGTTTTTAAGAAGCTGCAAACACATTCACACCCATGCACTCGTCTGCAGCGTCACATGAGCGAGCCAAGCAACAAAAACAGCTATTTTCCAACAACAATCCAGCAAAATTACCCATCTCCAAAGATACCTTTTACCGTCTTCCCACACATTCCTATCTCCCCCCTCCTCTCATGCAGCCCGGCTACTATCTTATCATCCTGAAGGTCTCACAGAAGCCTGGCTTCAGCCCAAAAGTCTTGAACAGGGGGCACAACTTGGCAGACGAGGACTGCGGTATGTTTGGCAGTGTTTTTCCAGGCCTTTGTACACAGAATGATTAAATGGAGCTAGGGGCTGCTCTGTTCAGGAGGAGGTATCTGCAAAAGGTTTGCTTTGCTCCACTCAGATTGGCTTCAAAGATGAGCCAGGCAGACAGGAAGATGGGGAGGATAGATTAGGGATAGACAGGCTGGCTGGTGTGCCAGACAAGCAAACACACAGGGACGAAGTGGTGATTTAGAAAATGTCTGTGTGGCAGATTATCTGCGTTAAAATGACAAAATAATCCCACAAATAGCCCCAAAAGGCATGATTTGGCTTACATTTTCACGCAACACCTGCATCAAAACGGCTGTATCAAATAGAAAAGGCATCAAATATTCATGAGGAACACATTTCCACTATTCTAAAAATCAACTCACTAAGAAAAATAGACTTACCAGCTACAGAAGTGAGGAGAATTGTCAGGCAGAAGCCAAATTTAGCGAGTGATTTCATCGTGATTCGGCCCACAGCCATGACAGTGTTCATCCACTTTGGTCTCGTTGCTGGAGCTTCTCCAAGTCCAAGTGTACTTCTTCTTCTTCTTCCTTTTTCCTTTTTCCTTTGCACTTATGTTTTTTCAGCCCCTGTGTTTTCCTCACGTCAGCTCAATAACTTGAACTGACCCCTCAGGCATGGAGCACATCGAGAAACTGTGCGTAAAAGCGGCGCTGTTGTGTTGGGGTCGCCGATTTAATAACTACTGCTCCCTGCCACTAAAAGTTGACTTAGTCCTCTTGTAGGATCCCTCATGAGCTGGACTCTTAAACTGAGTGGCTAACTTGTTTGGATGATCATCCATCCACAACTAAGCAGCGAACAGCGTCCATCTCTGCGAGCTAACATGCTAGCTGCCCAGGGCGACTGTCTGGTGCAGGAAAACTTAGGCAAAGAGGGTGAATAACGCAGAAATAAGCAACGCACAGCTATTAACTCCTACTACACAGCATCCAGGGTGTTCGCAGGAAAAGATACCCACTTTTTTAAGAAATCAGGGCTGGATTTGGCTCTCAAACCTGCAGCTAATAGAAGCTAACCGACGCTGGCCTCACAGCTAGCCAGTTAGTTCCCCAGGTCCCGTCTCATTTCACGGTCTCCAGGAGAATATTCACAAGGCAGCGGCGCCTACAGTGAGCCTTTCTGGTTTGCTACGGGGTGAGATCATTACTCCCGATCTGGCAGACGACGGGGTTGAGGGGATGGGTGTCTCTTGGTGCGATCCTCCCCGAGGCAGTCGGCGGCGTTTGGCATTGAGGCTTTTCGGAGCTCCGCTGCGCAGACAGACAGACAGGGCGGCTGGGAACGCCTCGTTTGCAGGCTTGTCTGGACCGCTCGTCTCCGGTATCAGGTTGCTGTGGGTTGGTGTTGGGGGTGGGAGGACAATCCTACACAGGCAGGAGGGGTGATGCAGCGCCGCTGTGCCGCAGACTGTGGACACAGCACTCTGGAAACATATGCTGCGTTCAAGTTCTCCACGCAAACCTCCTTGAATGTGATGTAAACACAACGCAGCACCGCTCATCTTACACACACGTCAAGCAAAGTGATTGCATTTGTGCATTGCTTGCACTTGCACACGCAAATAACACAGGAATAGTGCGTAAGTGTGCGCTCTTGTTTAAAAAAAAAAAACCCCAAAACATCGCGAGGTTTTAACATAAAAAGACAAACAAGACTCTCACATCTCTTGAAATAAAAACAACATAATTTCGCTTATGTGCTGTTACGCATGAATAACTATGGCAAATGTCACATGTTTCTGATCCAATGAGAGTTAATGTTGCTTTAACATTGAATCATGCGCTTTTTGGAGCGAAAGCGCCCGCTTGCATTGAATGCACCAGCAGTTATTCAGCTATTAATGTTGCTTTACTGCCTCTGTGTGGTCGGATAACTTTATAAAGAGCTAAGAACCTTTAGTAGTTACTGCAAGGTAAGTACAAGAATCAATCCTGCAGGTGGCGATGTTTACATGTGCGTAAAGCTGGATGGAGTGGCATGCGCAGTTATATAACCTCGAAATACGATTTAATGCTACTCACATGCATTATGATTAAGGAATTTGTTTATTTCTGAGTCTCTGGAGACTCTTTGTACCCATAGCTTTGGAGCAAAAATCGGGACAGACGCTCCAATATGGCGTTTGGACACTTTTAAGTCAGAACAGAGTTTGAAAGCAACACTTATACAAAAAGCTGTCATCTCATACATAAGAGAGCACGTTTTGGTTCCAACATTGAGAGTCGACATATGAGGATGAGTTTCAGAGCTTGCCCGCTGGGCATAATTACGCCGGAGAGGGGGGGGGCGTGTCATTTTGCTAAAAGGACCTCCGCTGACGGGACAGGCTACAGCACAGCAGCGTCTGGATATTCCCCTCCACTCATCCTCTGCGCTCCTATTCCTGCTTCTGTTTCTTCCAGATCTGCCCAAAGTTTCCAGGAATGGCGGGATAAAACTGCGCCAGAGTGCATTTTACGCACGTCGGACATCCTGGAGCGCGCAGGATTCCAGACTCCGCGCCGCCGCTACAGCTGCTGCTGCCAGGGAACAGCCTTCGTGAAGTCTCCCCCTTCTCAGTGTTCGTCTGTCTCTGTCTGTCTCATGAAAGGAGGACTGCGGGATGGCTTCTGCTCCACCTGAGGCGAGGAAGTTCACCCGAGGGCTCAACAAACCGGGCACCGCGGCAGAGCTGAGGCAGAGCGTGTCGGAGGCTGTGAGGACCTCTGTGTTAGTGGTGAGTGGAGACTTCTCTCAAAAACACACTTCACTCTCTTATAGAGTCATTACTAGGAGGTCAGAGGTCAAGGTTGATGCTCTTCTCAAGTCTGGGCCATCTCCAGCACTATTTGGCGTCATTATTATCAGAAAATTGCTGGTTTTGTACTCCTCTGCTGTTATTTTCTGGGTGTCTTTTGTTACAACTTTCTCAAAAAGGTTGCCAGGTAACTGAAACATACACCACTGCCTCTGAAGGGAACAGAGGGACCGCACACACATGAACGCGTGGACACTTCTTTAGTTCTTGTCATCTGACCCTGCAGGTGCACGTTGCAACCAGATATGTCACACTGAAACAGCTGATAATGACCAAAGATGCTTGATTGTTGATTCACAGCATCTTATGAAGCTCTCTTCACCGCCTTGCAGCATATTCATCCTAAGGGACTGGCTCTGACCTGACTTACCCTGTGACTATGTCTTGTTGCATAATGGGAATCGATATATCCCACTTTTCTGCAACTAATGGCTTCTGCTGTCAATTATATCTCTCTCCACGGTCCCTGTGGTCCACTGATCTGGCAATAGAGTCATCAAATGGCACAGGCGGTCAGTTGAAGCACAGGGTTTCTTTTGCAGAACAGTTCCACATACTTTCAGCTCAAAACGTTGACAAAGCCACCTGTGTTTGAATACACATAGATTATTGTGTATTTGTATGTCTACTCTGCCATGTTAGGGGTAGCTCTGCAGGTCCATGCCCTGATCAGTGACCATGACATCTCAGCGCTAATGAGTCTGTAACAGGGGTTGGGGCTGTGTCATCGTGTTACACATGCATACGTGCAGAAATAAAGCCTGGGTGTTGTTATGCAGAATCATAATGTTGTTATATTGATATATATTATAAATCGGTGTGTCTGCATCCAAGATGACAGCTGCTCAGTCCCAGTCTGATGAAGACAGCATACAGGAAGATGGTGTTTTGATACCAAACATAAGCTGGTTACTATTACAACTTGCAGAAATATTTCAACCAGTTTTATCTTGTGCACGGGGATGTGGTTCTTCTGGAATGCTGTGTGAGAGAGTGTTTCTGTGCCAGGTGTTTTGACTTGCTGAAAGATCCAGAAAGGAGTCAGTTGATTACTCAAACTTGTCTTTTTTCTAATGGCACATAATAAAAAGCAATTTTGTATTTGACAGTGCTGCTATGGAAGGCTACAAAGCTACTGGCTATAGGTAAAACAAACAAGTTGAGAACACTTTACCCTATATTTTTGACGCCACTGTTTACGTAAGAAGATTTCGTCTCTGTGACATCAGTAACTGAAGTAGCAGGAAATAGTCTGCACCTTCGAGGTATGCATCTGTGTCCACTTATGTGGCAGACTCCTGCTGCCCCCTCTATTTTTGACTGTGTGCTTATGGTGCAGCTGCTTCCTCTGCCCGTTTGAAGCAGACACTGACATGCTGGTATGGCTAATGCTAACATATATAGAAAACAGGACATCAAAGAATTTCCTCAGCCGCTCAGGTTTCACACAGCGAGACGAAAGCTGGCCTGGCCTGTGATGCTGTAAGTTTTAAAGAAAGTGTGTCACAGATAACGGGCAGGAATTGGCATTAAAGGAGTCTTAAATTTAAGATACTCCTCCTCCTGATGGAACATAATCCATTATTCAGTCTTAATCTTCGTCCGCACACTTGGCAGTTATGTCATAGCCGCCTATTAATTCACCGTAGCCCACAGTGTGTGGAGTGGCATAATGGATGTCAGATCAGATCTCGGGGCTGTGTTTAATAATGAATGAGATGATGGTAGGTGTCCTGGCTATTTTTAAACGTGCCCTCTTTCTCCTCTGTAACTCTGTGTCACACTAAGCACTCATGGGACCATCAATTATGAAGAATTGTGAAAAATCATATAGATTCAGGCTCAAATGTAGAAGAAGTTGCACAAACACACATTAGAAGTAGTTAGCTCAGGCGTGGCCGGCTCTTAGCTGTACCTTCGTAAACAAAGTGAAGGCCAAGCAGTGGCTGTAAAAGAAAACTCCTACTGCTTTAATAATCACTTCCAACTGTGGGAAATGCTGGCTTGGAGGTTTTTATACTTCTAACTGGCTTCTCCCTGCCCCTGCTGAATTCCCTTCATGCACCGTAATCACACAGGCTATAAAAAATGCATACAAACACTCAATCTTGCCTTTTCATATTTCTTTCTACTCTCTTTCTCTCACTCAGCTGTCACTTCAAACTGTTTGTAGTTTCAGCTCTTAAATACACAAAATGAAGCTTTTTCAATGGGATGTATTCCACTACTCCCAGCGCCATCCGTTCAAACTTGAGCGTGGACTCTCCTCCGGAGGATTTGGTCTGATTAGAGCATCAGAAACCTGTCAGAGATAATCTGCAGATTTGTAGCTGCTTTCGCACTGCTGACCTATATCAGTGTCATGATACGGGATCTGTAAGCGAGCGGGGCGTTCGGTCTGCTGCTGCGGTTTGCGGTGGAGTCCCGTGATGCTCCATCAGAGAGCTCCTCTCGCCGTGTGGTTTCTCCACGTCCTCTTTATTTAGGCTGCTTCTTTCCCTGTCGTAAACACCCTCTGTCTCTTTCTCTGTCACAGCCAGTCTCTCATGCTTTGTAATTTGCCTGCTGGTGAGCTTCAACCTTAATTCCCCTCTTATGACAAGATTCTGGCACGTTCCTCGCTCCCATATTCATTGTGTAAGGCCTTGGGGCGCCCAAATGAAGAAGTCCAATCTTGTCTGAGAGCCGCATCAATTTTACTGGGTGGTTGCTACATGCGTTATTGATTTAAGAGAGCGTGTAGGGAGATTTCAGTTCGTTGCAACATCTTTAGTGTCTTCAGGGATCTTTTGTTGTTTAGTTTGTATGAATCTGTTTGAGAAAGCGAGACGCTTCACCCCTTTCACAAACTCCAGACAGCTTTGAATGAATGAATGACAACTCCATAAAAGTAAAAAGATGTTCACTAAAGCTGGTTTCCAATTGTGCTGTTGATGGACAAGACAGTATTCTCCCACAATGCATTGCAGAGTGAAAATAAAAGAGCATCTCACAGCTGAAAGACATTAAAATAAATAGTGGGTGGGAGTGAAAAAGCTGCGGAGAGATCCTCTCAAACAAAAACATTCATATAAAGTCTTGTTGTTTTTGCTTTGGGAGCTCTGTTCCACTGATCACTTCTTGCATATGATGGTTGTACAACTCCCATCATGCAACTGTATTTCTCACGTGTTTTAAACTCTGCACCAGCTGACACATACATAAAATTGCACATGTATTGCCAACTTAGGCTGAAATAACCCCAATGACATCACCCTTTTGCGATGACATCACCCGACTAATCCCTCACACCACAGTTAGAGCGCTCTTTGACAACAAGAGTGATTTTTTTTGTGACAGTACCACTTTAACTCCGTTCCTCCGTTTCCTAATAAAGCCATGATTAACAAAACAGTTGCTCTCGATCAGTGCAGCCGGCCTCGTCTGCAAAAATCGGGCACTGACCATAAAAAATTCCTCTGCCCCAGTTGACACAATTGCACATCCAGCTCTCCGTACAAAAATAGCTTTTCTACTTCAGTATGGAAAACACTCATTTGGCTGCCTGAGAATCCTTCCATCCCAACATTGAGCTCAGAAAGGTAGAATCAGAGCTTATCTAACGTGGCCTAGATACTATAAAATGCAGACAAAAGCTGTCTAATTGCTGTTTGTGGTTTGTTAGCCATGAGGAATACTGAATACAGCCAAAACTTCCTGTCAGGGCAGAGTTTTCCTGTCCTGCTCTGCCAGATTACCTGCAGGGTTTTCATGAGACTCCCAAAGCCCAAATCACAAGAGTTTAACCCAGATTCAACTTCATTATTTTCAGCCTAAATTTAGCTCCCTGATGGAACTATTGGCACATATGCATGAAATGAAAAGACATGCACTATTCAGAGTAAAAGTGCAATGAGCGCAAGATGTGGGACAGATTTCACGCACATTACTGGGACAGCCAAAACTTTTTTGTCTCTTATAATTTCAGACTCTGCATCTAAATTCAACCACTCAGTCAATCTTTATTCATAAAGTGACAAATCATGACGACGAAACACTTTCAAACAACATTTAGAGGTAGAAGAGAGAGGGAGACAGGAGCCCTGTGTGACAGTCTAAACCTAAAGCAGCAAAACTAAGAGCTGCCTCAGACCTGATCTAGCTTGAGCTATAAGCTTGATCAAAAAGAAAAGTAAATTCTGATTTATTCAAACTTAGATCCAGATTCATGATATCATGTTGTAATCTAATCCCCTCCACCCACACAAACAAAACAGAAAACACATCAACATTTTGCAAAACAAACCTCAAACAGTCGCAGTGAAGCTCCCAGAATTTCCGTGCTCCACCCTCGTTTTTGTTGCGTGACATCACTTATGTTTGCTCCGATTCCTCAGCGAGCGCTGGGAGTGAGTCTCAAAATCCTTATGAAAAAGATGAGGTAAGAAAAGCATAGTCTGGCCTTTTTTTGAACATGTTGTTGCAGTGTTTGGAGCAGCCTGTGGGAGGCAGCAGTGATGCATACTGTAACCTGGAGGAGAGGAGCTGGATTGAATGATGCAGCTCTAAGTGTCATTCTTAAATGAGTAAGCCCTTTGTCTTCTTTTCATTCAGATCTTTCATTTTGTAATTGGATATTTATTGATTAGAGAAAAAAAAAAAAGGCTGACGTGTCACATTGCCAGACGTCACCCCTCATTGTTGATATGACCTCAAACACAGTGTGTGTTAAACATTGACCACATTGAGAAGCCACTTTTTGCTTTCCAGAAACGATAAACTTCCTGGAGGGAATTTATGATTGAGGAAGTGTGTTTTACTATTTGAAGATGAGCATCTGAGAAGGACATTATTTTTTTTGCTGACTTAGAGAGATTTTCCACGATACTCTGCCCTGTTTTTATGAGTAAACACCACAAGGAAAGATGGAATTAATGTGTCGTCTGATAAAATGATTCTGTGGTCGGGCGCTGCGTCTCCTCATTCTGCAGTCGTCTGCATCGAAAGGTCAACGGGTGCATCCCGGGGTGCATTGGACTCCATCAGATTAATGCACCCTCAGGGGAATAGCGCTAATTTAATGACTTTAATCCTGATTCTAAAGCTCGCTCTTCCTTTAGATTCTCTGTTTTGCCCATTTTGCTGCATCATGCACTTAAAAGTAGGTGAGTGTGTCATCCACTGATGAAACATTTACACCAGCCACCCGCGAGACGCCGAGGAAAATTCAGAGAATTGTTTTTGGGTGCACACATTCCAGCCTTACATAAACAACCTGCTGATATTAATAAGCTGATGACTTGCTGTGGGTTGCCTGTTTTGTCCTTGTTGTCCTATGACGCATCAGTCTTAATGGATCCATCCTGTGAAGTGTTAATGGAAGTGGGCCTGGCAATGCAGGTCAAGAGGAGTTAAATCACTCATTTTTATGCCTCGGAGCGCATGTTAATGACCTCAGAAGGATGACTGCATCACATGTAATTTCAATGAAAGTGGGAGAAATAAGAAGGAGGAGAGAAAGAGTCAAACATTGTCTGTGTGTGGGTGAGCCCGTGTGTGTGTGTGTGTGTGTCTTTGTTGGTAACAGTCTGCTTTTAGTGTTGACAAAGCGTGCCGAGTCAGAGAAATGACTAAGCTGCGCGGGAGAGGGAGGGAGAAGTGAAAGTGGCAGCGATGGAGAAGGAGCTAAAAGAGGGAGGGAGAGCAAAGTGAGAGCGTCTCAGCATCCCCCCGGCAGAAGGGAGAAGAAGAGGAGTCAGAGAGTCGACGCCCTGCTCCTGCTCCGGCTGAATGAGCAGCTCTGCTTCCTCTCCTCCTCCTCCTTCAGCGTGCTCATCCCTCCATCCTCGCTGAGCTGCACACAGGAGGATACCACTCAGCGGACTGAGATTTCTTTTTGGAGGTAGTGTTTCAAGCGGAATAATTGGGAACCTTCGACGGAGATGAACTGATACCTGAGTGGTTCTGAATCCAGCCGGCTGCTGCACCTGTGAGATTTTCCCCACGGTTCAAGGATAAAGTTCAAATCTTTCATTTACCTGGTGGAAAGTGAAGAAACTCGCCTCCTCGTCTCCCCTGCATGTTTGTTTGGTGGCACCATGGGATGCACCACCAGCGTGGTTCTGTTGGAGGGGCTGCGCTCCATCCTTGAGAGGAACTGTGGCTACATTAAGGGGGCGGTGGAGATGGGGGGTCTGGAGGAGGAGGAGGAAACAGAGAGTCTGAGGGGATCACAAGTCTGGATTCCAACCACTGCTTTGGTAAACACTGTACTTTCTTAAAATATGTTTCTGTGTGTTTTGATTGAATACAACTTTTTTTTCCTGTCAGACTTTCACAAGCAAACAAACAGTTGCAATTTTGTCTCATTTCATACATTACTGATCATAGATGGTGTGGAACATAAAGCATTAAGTCGTCTGTGAGGCTGGAAAGCCCGTATAATTTCATCATTTACAGAAAGAGCACAGACTTGTTGGATTAAACATGAATTGCTGCACATATCAGCAGAAATTCTGGATCATAATCTTCCTAATAGACTCTCCAGAGGACCCAGATTTAGCAGAGGAAATCTTCCAGTGGCCCCGATCGCGCAATTACCAGAGCAGTAAAGTAGGTCCTGAAGTTCTGCCTTCCTGTAGTCTGCGTGTTGTCTTCCTCTTGGATTTATGCACTACTTCCCTCCAGTTAGCTCCATTAGCCCGCAGCCCGTCCTGCGTTAAGTCCCGGAGATTTAATGGACAATCAATAGCGAGGGGGTTAAGTAGGATTGCTAGTGCACCATAAGTCAAGGACACTTGCGATGAAGCATTATCACTTTTGAATGTTTCCTATGCAGCCATGAAGCTGCGGTCGGCCTCCCATAACCTTTGTGCTGTGATTACATCTGCAGTAGCCACGGAAAATATCTGTCCATTAATGTCTAAATTATAGCTAAAGATGGAAAACACAAGAGGCATTCAGACCTCGAACTTCAAAAATACAAACTTGATCTTCTATGTAGCATTCATTTCAATTTAGAAGAAGAACAAGTTTGTTCATGCATTTATAAAATTCACAGGAATTAAGTTGAATCTAAGTCTTCATATTTTTCCTTATGGACTAATCCATTCAGGGACTTTCTGCTCCTCATTTCTTTCGACACCTCCGAGATCTCTGACATCACCAGGACTCAGGAAAATCCCCTCTCTGGACTCAGAGTTAACACATCCCACATGTTTTTCCCTGTTTCACCTGCAGCTACCATCATTTATTAAGACTGACTGAGCTGCTCTTTGATTCTTTCCTTAAAGGACGCTCTGCACACTGTTACATGACTCCATATCCATACGTGAAGTGAGGGATACGTCTGGAGGGGAAGTTTCACGTCTTTTCAGGCAACACCCCTCACACTTTCCCCCTCCAGGGTGCCTGCAACAGGAACCAGCTCCGTAACATTACGTCAACCACCGCTTACGCAATTCTCCGCAGACTTGTGCGACGCTTTACGTCGACATATGTGAGTGCGAAGGCCTCATGGGAAGGGTGTGGAGGGCTCACATGTCTTAATGGGTTCAAGCTGTGTAACAACAAACGGACGCCATCCCTCTCCTCCCTCACTTTCGTCAAACTCTTACGCACATAGTCGCATAAGCTGGTCTGCACACACACTCACAAACGCACACATCCTCGTGGTATTGCTGGCATGGCACCAGGCATGGCTCCAGGAAGCGTGATTGGTGTGAGAGCGCTCCAGAGATGTGGGTGAATGAAGCAGGATGACCTCAGTGCAGTCAGGGTTTCTGACAAGAGGCTGATTATCACGCTGAGCTGGTGACGCTGTCACTGAGGCCTCCACGGGACCACAGGGGGAAGGGAGGCGGTCACAGTACAGTCAGCAGTCCGTTACCAGCAGAGGCCACAGGAAAGTCAAGAACAGGGACTCTTCAGGGTTTCTGCTGCCTTTATGGATGTGAAACAACATTATTTTACAACCTCTGCGCCGTTTCCTCTGATTCTAAACATTTCAGTCAGTCTCTTTGAAGCCAGTACAGTTAAAACAAGTTATGCTAATGATGCACATCAGAGGACCCTGCTGCACAAAGAGCGAATGTCACACACATGCACACACCCCTTGCATGTCTTTGTGCTACATTTTTTTCAAGGGGATATCGCTGAAACTGTAACGCAGCGATGATGCCCTTTGAAGTCATCTCTCCTCTCCTCCCTTCTCGTTTTTCCAGCTAGAGAGACCTCTTCTCCTCACAGACATAATTGGATGAGTTATTAATCATGCTTGTTGAGTCAGAGGAGTCCAGTGTCTTGTAAACATCGGCTCGGTTAAGGAGCTGTGTGCTGCAAAAGAGAGAGACAAATAAACCCTCCAAAACTACACGATTTGCATAAATCTGCTTGCAGTAATTCCTCCCCAAAAAACTTTAAATGTCATCATTCTGAAACACGCTCTCAGATAGAAAACAGCTGAGCCGAGGCGCCTCCATTGCTCGCAGATAAAAGGCGAGAGATTCTCCTTTGAGAGAGCACTGACTGCTTGGAGAAACAAGGGGCAAGTCGAGCTCTTCCTGAAGCAGCAGGAGAAGAGTGTGTGCTTGTGTGTGTATGCACACTTAAAGTGTGTGTTGCATGTAGGAGCCGGATAAGTAGAAAGTGTGTTTTCGTTGACCCTGCTGGGTGCCTGCTGCAGCGGATATGGTGAAGGAACGGTTCAAAGAAGAGAAAACATCAACGGGGAGTCCAACTTTATCAACAGGGACTGTGTTGGTGCTGAGGCTGGTCACAGTTATTTTAAGACATTTCAACAGTTGTTCCAGTCGTAAGGAGGTGAACGAGCAGCTTTTGAACAATGACCCCATGGTAACCTTCACTTTGAAGACACTGGGAAGAAAAGATGGAGTTAAACTACAAATTAGAATCAACATCTACAAAGTTTTTAAACATCCATAGCAGGGGATATAAGACTTCCCTGTTGTTTCATTGTACATTAACAGGGTCGGGCAGAGTTAATGTGAGGGGGGCATAGCTGGGATTTGGACAATCTAATAGTTTCCTTATAGGTAATATCACATAAGGTGCTTTATTTAACACTTGCAGGGAATATCATACATTAATATCAACATGATTAAGACTCTTTGCAAACACAGATAATGGTCACAGACGCAGAGAGAAACAGGAGCAGTTCGGTGAGAGTCTCTTATCATCTTTTCAGGGAGAGTCAGGAGGAATTCAGCTCAACAGAGTGAAGCAGTCAACTTTAAAAAATATCTCAACATCTTTTTTTTTTTACTGTAAATGCAGAGAATATTTGTGCTGTTTTTGATCCATTTCTGTGACACACAGTGGAGTCACAGCAGGTACAGAGCAGACACAAGGCAACACAATCTTTGGCCCTTCTCCAACTTTTTAATGTGGGAGTGGTTGACTGCTCCTCCCCTCCTCCTTACAGAAATCACATACTCTTCATACACAAACACACATGCATGCTCACACTCCCACAGCTGCACAGCTGTAAGCGAGGGAGGGGCCCGACCCTCCTGATGAGACACAGGAGCGAGGGAGAGGGAGGCTGGGCCATTGTGATCGAGCACAGAGGGGATCTCGTCTGCCGAGCTCTCTCTTTACTTTTCGTGCCATGGCAGTGTGTGCGCGGTGAGCCGCTTCACCTGACTGGAGGATACACACACTCACACACACACAGGATTGAGCAGCATGCAGGGCCGGGCGGGTAAAGCCCCAAAACGGGAGATGGTGATAGAGTCACCTCAGCAGTACAAGAGCCTGGCTGAGATTGAGGCAGAGGGGGAGGCTGTGGCACAGGTGGTGGTGGTAAGTTTGACTCCTTTCCATATCATCTGGCTGCTTAAGCCACTTTTTATCACTTGGATCCTCTTTACAGAGCAGCTTTGAAGCTATTTCAAAAGGCAGAGGCGGAAATGTGAAATAGCAGCTTCAGGGCACACCTCTCCAGGGGGTTGATGTTGATCTTTTTTTAGCAAATGGGAGCACTTGTAGCTTCCCCTGTTCATCAACTGTTTCCACGCTTTAGGGAGTTTGACAAATTGTAGATTCACTTTTTTGAAAAATCAGCTTCCTCCTCCAATTTTGCTTCATATATCCTTCACTTTGGATTATTTCTGATCAGCAAATCATGATTAAAACTGCAGCCATGCAGTTAGGTAAGAGTATTATTAAACTGACCTCACAAAGCAGAATATCTACATCTTCACAAGCTTAAAAAGTTGAGCTTTATCCTCACTTAGCTGCTCCTCAAATGTATTCATGCGATAATTACTGACTGAAAGTGGAGTCAGAGTTCACAGCTGCTTGTTGTTATCTTTTGTCTGGATGGAAACGATCCAGCTGGGAGTCAGGGAGGACGATTTACCGCTTATCAGATGATCTTTTACATCCAAAGGGCTGAGAGATATGGAGGGATGATTTTTTTTTTGTCCTTGTTGCGTCATCAGGAGGATTGCTTGGACGAATCAGGATGTAAACCTACAGTCAGACGACTCTTTAATTGGCCTGGGTTTGTTCTGTGTTTACTGGACACAGACCAGGGGGCTAATCCAAATGATCTGGACCTCAGCCACGCCTAGTGGACGCATGAGGTCCAGGAGGCTATGATCATTTTAAAATGACAACATGATGAGTGATAACTTCCTCTTCTTTGTATTTTTTCTTATCACACTTGTATAACTCTTGTGACAATCAACTGTATGCAAAGGTGGACGACGTGAAAGCCTCCCAGAAGTGAAACAAATTCCTATAGAGCTTCCTCTTGTTTAGACTAAAGGCTAAGGCAGGTCCTTTTAAATCTTTTTAAGTGAGGCTGACAGCGCTCTCATTTCATTTCCAAACGTTGTCTCCTGTGAGACATGGAAATCAGGAAATTGAAGTGAGGAAGGATCAGCTTTCTTCCAGTTGTTAAGTTTGCACTGACACGACTTCCTCTCTTTATCCTCAAGTTATTATTTTCAAAACTAGAGCATCGACTCCCCTTTTTTGATTTAACCGATAAATTTTGAGCCACTTGAATCTGTCTTTGCTCATCTCCAAACACATCAAAGCATTGTTTACTTCCACATGGGTGTCACATGTGAAGCTGTTTCCCTAACATCCCAGTCTGGACTGGTGGAGTCTCTGGGGTCCCTGATGTGGAATGTCAAAGCGGACGTCTTCAGCCCTGAGGGAGTTTAATCTGTGCTGGATCAGGAACCAGGCTGGACTATCTTACCTACAGCTCTGCTCCAGCGCTGACAAAGCCCGCTCTGTTACAGGGATTTATGATATGATGGAGTAAATGTTTGGACTGGATGTCTTCCTCCTTTGGGTGTTGGTATGAGGAGGTCGTGCCCATTCCTGGAAAGCCTCAGAAAACACATCGAAAAAGCTGCATCTGTACGAGAATCTGATCCGGGTTTTGAACGTGAGCTCATACATGGTACAATGGCACACAGACTCTCGCTTCTCACATCTCCTATTTCTGTTAACTCACATTCACGCCTGTGTCTGTCTGCTGCTGGAGCTGGGAAAGAGACAATGGTAACTTGTTGTCCAGACAGCATGATCTCCCTCTGTGTCTCCTCCAACAACCTCCACAGTCTGAAAACACTCACAGGAAAACAAACATACAGCTGCAGACTCTTCATCCACTGCTGTGTTTTCTTCTTTCAGGTGAAGCCAAAGGTCATTGAGCCTCTGGACTATGAGAATGTGATCGTCCAGAGGAAGACGCAGATTATGAGCGATGTTCTTCGGGACATGCTGCAGTTCCCCACGGATGATTTCCAGGTAAGATCACTTTATGTACATGCTACACTGAATGATTTACTTATCTAACTGTGATTATTATTCCCTGTGCCATTTTTAGGTACTGTGTTGTAGTATCAATCGTTATATTGAAAGGAATGATAAACTTTTTAAAATTATTCTTGTTTTGAATAAGATAAACACGAACATGCACATCATTGTTGATGTGGCAGTACACTATATTGCGATCTAATAAAATTTGCAATCAACTGCCCGGCCTGACTCACAATCACTCTCAAACTGCAGAAGGCACTTTTCGACAGTGATCAGCTACTTTTTGACTTAGGCAAACTGTCCGTTAATGAAATTCACTTTTCAGACTCATTGAAGTCTTTAAATCTTCTTAACTATCCTGAACAAGCTTGGTTCTGCTGCTCTTGGCTCGTGTCTTTCGAGGAAATCTCCATAAGTATTTTGTCAGATTATGACAGAACTTAAAAGCCTCTTGGGTGAAATTTTCTTCATGTGCCGTGTGTTATCACTGGCTCACGGTCCTAAAAAACATTTACACTCTTCTAACATCTCCTGCTTGTGTCCAGAGCGACTCAGAGACTGTGTCAACATTGCGTCACTGCAGCGCTCGGATGGTTCTCAGAGGGTCCATTCCCAGTTTGAGGGAGGAAAGGAAACAAAGACTGACTGGACTCAGGCTGGAGACACTCAATATGTGTCTGATTTGTTATAAGACTGATGTTTAGTTATCAAATGTGTATTAATCTATAAAAAAAATAGTCCCTTGAAGAAATGCAGAGGTATGCTTTGATCTCAAGTATCCAGCTGTTTTGAAAAGCCATATACTCAAAAATTTTCACCCTACTTACCTCTCTCAGTCTCAAATTATTAACGTTTTGAAACAAAAATTACGTAACGCTTGAGTAAAATAACAAATCAAGACGAAAGACACACTTGGGAGTTCAGCTAATAGAGCAACAACAGTTTTCAGTGGGAAATCTTCCACCTATAGTCTGCTTTCAGGCGGTTTCACAATCAGAGGATGATGATGAGTGGCTTTCATTACAAGCAGGTCTGCAGAGCACAGCCTGGACTCTTTCAGCATGTGTGTATGTGTGTGTGTGTGTGTGTGTGTGTACAGGACCCTGCTTGTCCGTCTGTCCAACCTGCCATATGTTTCACATCACTGGGCTGAGAAAGGCGAAGGGGGAGCCAGAGAGACATATGCCTCGAACGTGCGCGTGTGTTACAGGTCGACACACACAGATGCAAACAGAAGAGTTCTAGTGTAAAGTAAAAGATGAAAACTTAGAGCAAGAGGAGAATATTTGACCACATTTGGTCATTAATGTAACAGCAAAGAAGAAGCAGAGCAGAACAGATGTTGTGAATATTTTGATCCGGCACATATAATCATAAATATGCATGGTTAGACCACTCACTTTCATCTTTCTTTAACCTCCCCGCCCCTGTGTCTGCATACTTATGCCTGCCTGGCATCACCCTCTCGGCCTCTGCTTGTGGAAACACGCTCCTCTGGCCCAGTGGAAGCCATCACAGCTCTGGTTTAATGACTGTGAAAGGAATGCTGTTAATTGGCAGCCAGCAGCTCTGACTGACAGCGGTGTGCTTCAGCCAAAGTCGAGTGCGTTGAATGGTTTGTCTTCAGGGAGTTGGCATTCATATTGACGGACACTTTTATACACAAATCCAGCTCATATATACTCAAACTTGAGGTTTTAGGGTGACAACTTAGCTTCTGTTAGTCTTTCAAGAAGAGCTGAGGGCAGAGGTTCAGTCGCTGCGTGTGCTCTCCGGTGGAAGAACCACAGATACATGACAAAACTAGGTCATTGTGCCACTGTTCCCCACTCATCTCTGTGGGTTGAATGGAAAAGCAGAGCGCTAAGTGGGAGCAGTGGTGGCTGCAGCGTCCAAAAGCTTTGATGGCACAGCAGCTCAATGCCTCAGGGCGCCTTTTGCTCCTTGGCAAAGGATCGACACTCTCTTCTGTCTGGCTGTATCTGTCTAATAAGAGAGGCAGGGGGAAGAAATGGGACGTTTTTATGCTAAGCTAAACCAGCAGCCCTCTGACTCTATCCTACATGTGCACAAAAACATGTACACTGTTTAATGAAATATGTTATTCTGTGCTATGTGAAACCTGGAAAGAGGAGTAGAATCAGTGCAGCATAGCAAGTAGCATCCCTCAGCCTGAGTGTCCTTGAGTACAACACTTAGCCAAACCAGCAGGAGTCTGCAGCTTACATTGATCTTTGACCTGCCTTTGATGGAAACTACAAAGAGAACTGCCCTGTAGGGATTAATAACATGACATATAATCACAAGGAGCAATGAAACTGAGTCTGTACACACACCCAAAGGCTGCAGATGTTTTTACTCGCTGAGTGAACTCACCCTCTTGTGTGTACACAGCAGCAGGTTGAAACTCTAATGCCACTTCTGCTCTGCTCTCCCTTCAGATCTCCACCCTGAGGCGCCAAGGCCGGACTCTGTTCTCCACCGTGCCGGAGACTGCGGAGAAAGAAGCTCAGTCGCTGTTTGTCCAAGAGGTAAAACTAATACATACCTGGGTGCTAGCGTGCTTTATCCCTCCATCTTGGCGAGGCGTTAATCTCCTTGTCTTGATCCTTTTGTTTGAAGCATTGCCTTGTTTTCTCTCTTCACACAAACACAGGTACTCAGCCTCCGTCCAGTTAACACAAAACTCATTGGATACTGGCGCGAATAAGCCAAACATGACCCCAACTATTAGTTTATAGTGCACGTGTCCTCTTTACATCCTCCTCTCACATGTTTCTTCAACCACAGATGGAATCCACAGTTCACTGCTGGTTCACGTCGTGTTGTTTCACTGCAGTTTGGGTGCGGCTTGATAGAGTCTGATAGGGGATAGTCCCCTATGGCTGCAGCCAGGATTACATCATCACTACATCTGGAGCAGCTGGACGTTGTTTTGAATTTATTTTTCCACTTTTTAGTGACCCTGCGCTTCACTCCCTGCTAATAAATAAACACTTACTGAAGTATCACTTCGTAGTCAACGAAATCTCTCAAAAACATGTTGACTTGAAAACTTTTGTTGAACATTGTGCCCTGGAACAGACCTTTATTTTATTACAGCGACCTCTAAATATTGTTTAAACCTATCCTGCTCCATAAATGTTTTCAACACACTTTTGTTGTAACCCTGATTTTCAAAAGTTGCAACAGAAACCTGACTCTCCCAGGAGCAAACCTGTAAGTGCGTGTCTTAATTCTCTCTTGTTGAAATAACCCTCCACCCTTCGTCATTCTCTCTCCACAGTGCATCAAAACCTACAAGTCCGACTGGCATGTGGTCAATTACAAGTACGAGGAGTATTCTGGAGACTTCCGCCAGCTTCCAAAGTGAGAAACGCAGCTTACTCACGAATGTATATCTTTTTAATCCCGTGTAAAGCAAGAGATATTTTAGTCCTTCTTTGTTTAGATCCTCTGCTCTTTGTTTATAACCCTCCGAATGTTTCTCCAGATCTCTAGAAAGACGGAAACATGCCTCTCAGAGCTCTTCCAAAACAATAGCGGCCTTCCTATGTTTTTCTACCGAGGATAAGCACATCTATTCCTGGACGGCTGCTGATTGATATCATTTAAGCTCTGGGAAATCCCATGAGGCCTGCAGCGTCCTTGGTTGGACCACTTTTCCTCCAGGACAAGAATGGGCTTCGCAGATGTTGCGTGTCATGTTTAGGACATTGTCGGCGGCCTTGGCCTTGGCAATGTTTATGCAAGTAGTTCCCCGGAGCAAAGGTCAAAGGGCAAACTGTCCATCTGGGATTTGAGACGCACTTAAGAGAAGCAGCTACTTGTTTTAAGCAGGAGCATACGTGACACTTTAGAGGAAAATCTGCTCTGTCTATCAAAGACCTGACATGACCCTCGTAAGAACATGATCTGATCACATCTGCAGTAATATTTCTGCATTGCTAAAGTGATTCCACAATCCTCCTCCTGTCTTACAAGAATTCAAATGGATCCCTGCTCCCTCATCCTTTAGAGGTAGAGCCTTTGTTCACTGAGCTCCCACATCTTGGGAATAAGCTCCTACTTCAAATTCAGGTGGCAGGCTCTTTTTGCAGAACGTGGGTTCAAAACTTACCTTTCATTACGCCTGGCTGGCCCAAGAGGGTTGCAAAGGGGTACATGTAAGGAGTGTTAAACAGCCCGGTTACATACACACACACACAGAAAAATTTGCAGCACCTGTGTGAGACTTTTGTCCTGTGTGAAGCTAAATAACCAGCTTTACGTTCCTGTATGTTCCCTTTTATTTCAGTAAAGTGTTGAGACCTGAGAAGCTGGCGCCTCACCTGTTTGAGGTGGATGAAGATGTGGAGAAAGACGAGGTAAGACCTTCATCACGGGACCTTAACTTCACCTGTTTTGATGCGTCTTTAACGGCTGACACAGATCCCCAGAATAGCTGACATCCTCATGGCATTTGTAGCATCTTAAAAGCGCATCACCTCCAGATAATTACCTCGCTTTAGGGATCGATCCTTGTAAAAGCCAGTGACCTTTAATTGACACAACGTTGTGGCTCAAGTCCTCTGAGATTAAAGAAGAGCACCGTCAATGTAAACGTAGATCCTAATTAAGAGCAGTCAGCAGATCTCAAAGATAAACTTGTAACGATTAAATTCTTCGACATACCATTACGTGTTTTCATTTTGTCAGCTCCATTTGGAGGCTGATGTGTTTGTGTTACCTCCACTTGCAGGATACAGCTTCTCTGGGCTCACAGAAGGGAGGAGTGTCCAAACATGGCTGGCTGTACAAAGGCAACATGAACAGTGCAATCAGTGTTACTATGCGGGTGAGTAAAGGAACAATACACAGTTTTTACAGCCTCTGTTTTTTTGTTTTTACAGATTTCAGAAATATTTTACTTTACTGGTCTGCAAATTTCATATTTATTTGAAAATTTACCCAAATTCCATGATAATTGGGTGAAAATAAACATGTAACTTCCTTAAAATGATATATCTTTGATTGTGCACTGCAAAATAAAAGAAATCTAAGCAAGTGTGTATGTCTTATTTGTTGTATCACTAAAAGATTGTCTGATTATCACCTAACTCTGGTGAAATTTTCAGACCTGAAAAGTCAAGAGTTACCATAATTTCAAGTGGAGTAATATTTTAGTTTGAATTATTGCATAATTTCATACCATCCTCAACATTCCCATGCTCCTTCTCCACCCTGATGGTATTAATAGAGAGAGAGAGACAGAGGGAGAGGCCTCTCGGGATGTTAACTTTCTGTTCTTTCACCCCCCAGTCCTTCAAGAGAAGATACTTCCATCTGGCCCAGCTGGGAGACGGCTCCTACAACCTCAACTTCTACAAAGATGAGAACACCTCCAAAGAACCCAAAGGCACCATCTTCCTCGACTCATGCATGGGTGTTGTTCAGGTAACCCGCTGAATTTCACACAGCTTTCAGCCTACAGTCTTAAAACGTTGTATATTGTAGTGTTCACAACCTCGCAATTTCAGAACAGCAAAGTGCGCCGCTTCGCCTTCGAGCTGAAGATGCAGGACAAGAGCACGTTCCTCTTGGCCGCCGACAGCGAGGCGGAGATGGACGAGTGGATCGGTACCCTCAACAAGATCCTCCACAGCAGCTTTGAGCAGGCCATGCAGGAGAAGAGGAACGGAGACATGCATGACGGTGTGTATGTTTGTGTGTGTGTGTGCACCACACAGCGACACATCATTATGTTTTTATGTGACTGCGTCAGCTAACCGGCCTCGTGCTGATCTCTCCAACAGAAGAAGAGCTCGGGAAAGCAGACCTCTCCTCCGGAAGCTTTCAAGACAGCTTTCAGGTAGGCATGTGTATTAGAGCAGGAACTAAAGAGGTGTTTTAGACGCCTGGAGGAAGTGGCCTACATTTTAAACAGGGCTTTGCTTTGGGGAGAATTCTTAAACAGCTGTGTGTCTTCAAATGAGGTCCCCACTTTTTTGCATGTTGGTGCTCAGCAGGCAAACATCTGCTTTAGTGTGCATGGTCCCCAAATGTAGAGGCCAGATGAGTCCAGCAGTGGGACGTGGCAGTCTAAAAACAACCCTCACTCCAAACAAACACACTCCAATGACTTTCTCTGCTTTGCATCAACAGACCGCCAGAGATATTGAGTCCAAAATGAGGAGCGAGGCTCGCCTGAAGCTGTTCACTCTGGATCCAGACACACAGGTGAACATCACACCCACATGTGCTCCTGTCACGTTTTGACTCTCTCTGATCTCAAACCTCTTCTCTTCTCAGAAACTGGACTTCTCCGGCATCGAGCCTGATGTGCGTCAGTTTGAGGAGAAGTTTGGGAAGAGAGTTTTAGTCAGCTGTAACGACCTGTCATTCAACTTGCAAGGCTGTGTCTCTGAGAACGAAGAGGGACCGACCACTAATGTACGTAACGCAGAGGGAAATGTGCAGCTGAAGGTGTCAAAACAAGCCATGTTTTTGAATCTGACTCAGAACTCACACCTCTTTGAGAATTCTGTGAAACTGAGCAGACGAGGGTGAGCTTTAGATCAGTTAAGAAGATCACAGACAGTTCAGATGGCTCACTTGGCGCGCTTGTGTTACAACTCATGTTGTTGGCATGAGGAGTTAAAGTTACCACGGCAACCAGCCTGGGCCTCCCACCAAGCATGAGCACAAGTCTGAAGCTGGTTTCCTGCTGTCACTCTCCAGAGTCTCAGCACTGGGCTTAGAGAGACCACAGCTATTAGCTCTGCCTCTCGCAGAAATGGGTTTGCGTAATGGAAACGCATGAATGGGAGGATGGGTTATTTGACTGAACGGAAAAGTGCATCAGGAAGTAAGGCTGAACAATTTGCAAAAATAATCTAATTGCGATTATATTTCCTGACATTGCATTTGCAATTTATTGTGTGATTATTTTTAGGTTCTCCATCTGATGTATCTTAAACAAGCACATTGTTGGAAATGAACATTTGCATTAAGTACAGCACAACAACCCACAACATTGCACTATCCTCAGTTAGGAAATTGCAGTTGTGATTTTATCTTATTTGCACTTTATTGTCCAGCCCCACTAGGAGGTATAAAAATACTCACCTTCCCCTTCTCCCCCCACAGGTCGAGCCATTCTATGTAGTCCTCTCTCTCTTCGATGTCCAAAACAGCAGGAAGATCTCCGCCGACTTCCACGTGGACCTCAATCACCCCTTGGTTAGACAGATGACATCCAGCTCCACTCACGCTCAGGACTTGCACATTAACGGCAGCGGGGACAGTCCTCTTGCTGCTCACAGGCAGGCTTGCTGCCTCCCAGAGGGGGCTCTGAAGTACCCCAAACAGGGCGTGTTCTCAGTCACGTGCCCTCACCCTGAGATCTTCCTGGTGGCGAGGATTGAGAAGGTGCTCCAAGGAGGGATCACTCACTGCACTGAGCCGTACATGAAGAGCTCAGACTCCGCTAAGGTGCAGAGATTAGACTCTGAGTCAGAGTTTGCTGAGGAAATCCTTCCTGATGAATGACTGAAATGAGTCTTGTGTTGTCTTTTTTTTGTGTAGATGGCTCAGAAAGTGCTGAAGAATGCAAAGACAGCGTGCAGCAGGCTGGGACAGTACAGGATGCCTTTCGCTTGGGCTGCAAGGTGGGAAATATGGGTCGTTGAGTAAAAATCGTATTTGCTTTGAACAGATCACTGCAGAATAACTGCTGCATGTGGACAGGTATGAACATCTTCACAAACAGCTCAGCCCCTGTTTTAGCCTCTAGCTCGTGTTTTAGCTTTTAGCCCTGATGTTTTTATTAAATATTAACCAGGCTGGCAGTAAAATGCTCACAGATGTATGATCATAAGGAATAATCCTTCTGTTGTCTGACTTGTTCTTTTCTACCATGACACCCTGTAGTTATTTAAATTTAGGACACTCCATCTGAACTGAGAAACTGTCAAAGCAAAGCCTTCTGGGACACACAAATCTTTAAACCACCCGTGCAGAACTGAGATGTGCTCCTTCTCCAGCTCTCTCCTCTCTGTCTCTGCAGGCCCGTGTTCAAAGACGCATCAGGAACTTTGGACAAAAGCACTCGCTTCTCTGCTCTCTACAGGCAGGACAGCAGCAAGCTGTCAGACGAGGACATGTTCAAGCTGCTTACCGACTTCAGAAAGTACGCACCCCTCTTTGGCTTTCCAGTATCTCCTCTCCTGATACATTTTTAACTACACTGTCTTTGTTCCAGGCCTGAGAAAATGGCCAAACTCCCTGTGCTGCTTGGAAACTTGGATGTCACAATTGATAGCGTGGCCCCGGATGTAACAAGTAAACCCTCTAAATATTTACAAAATCTGTTCACATCATTTAACATCAACACACTTAGCCTCGACTTTCTGTCTCTGTGTTCAGACTCTGTAACTTCCTCGTACATCCCTGTGAGGAACTTTGAAGGCAACGGCCCAGGCAGCGCTCTCCTGGAGGTGGAGGAGTTTGTCCCGTGCATCGCTAAGTGCTCCCAGCCGTTCACCATCTACAAAAACCACCTCTACGTGTATCCAAAACACCTCAAATACGACGGGCAGAAATCCTTCGCTAAGGTCAGCATCAGATCTGGGATTAATCATCAGTTCTTTATCCTTTACGCAACCAAAAATCACCCAAACATGGAAAGCGATGCTTTTGTTTGGCCAGCGTTCCTCACGCGTCATCAGATTGTGCTCCTGTAGGGCTCAAAAGACAACTGGCAGCAGAGCAACAGAGCTGGATAGAATTATCCTTACCCAGAGCTTCTGATTAATACATTAATACTTCTCTTTTCACTGGGTCAGCTTCCCCTCCACCCATCTGTCTCTCTGCCCTCTTTTGTTCAAATGAGAGCAGCAGTTCTGCCTCTTTACTGAAAGGAATGGATCCACAAATCAGTCCTCGGCTTAAAGGGATATCCTCCATCTTGCTCTCACTGATACAATCTGCCTGCTTTGTAACCTTTGACCCCTCTCTCTTCAGGCGAGGAATATCGCTGTTTGCATTGAGTTTAAAGACTCTGATGAGGATGACGCTGTGGCACTGAAGGTACATCAAAAACAGCATCAATCTCTACAGGAATATTACACTTCATCAGCAAATCCTTGAACATCATCAGTCTTGATGTTACACCTGCATCTCTCATGTTTTATTTCCTTTCACTTCTGAATCCTCTGCAGTGCATCTATGGTCGACCTGGGGGTCCTTTATTCACCAAGCATGCTTACGCAGCCGTCCTGCACCACCAGCAGAACCCTGAGTTCTATGATGAGGTATTTTTTTAACACTCAAGCTTTCAAGCATCATAGAATTAGTTAAAGAGAGAGGAGAGTAAGGCTGAAAGAGTTGCGAAAATAATCTAATTGTGATTGTTGATTGACACATTTCAGGTTAAGGAAATATTGCAAGAAATACTCTAAATCAAAAAGTTACCAGTTTGAAGAGAGTGCGATTTTCTCAGCTCCTGACTGTGAATCCTCTACGGGCCTTTCTCACATGAACAAAGCTCCTCTGTGTCAAAGAACCGATGTGTTTGTCTCCTCCAGATAAAGATAGAGCTGCCGACTCAGCTGCACCAGAAGCATCACCTCCTCTTCACCTTTTACCACGTCAGCTGTGACAGCAACAGCAAAAAGAAAGACCTGGTGGAGACTCCAGGTAGGAGAAGAAACAGCTTCAGTTTGATCCACACATGGAGAGATTTGGTCTTTTTAGAGTGTGAATTCTGATCTTCATGCTGCAGCTTTTTTAACTGACATGTGACCGTCCTCTCACTGACAGTGGGCTCAGCCTGGCTGCCTCTGCTCAGGGACGGCAGAGTCATCATGAATGAGCAGCAGCTGCCTGTCTCTGCAAATCTGCCTGCTGGGTATCTGAGCTCCCAGGACGGTGGCAACAAGGTAAACACAGAGGATTAGTGATGACGTATTGACAGTTTTGAGAGTGTACTGCAGGAAATACATGCAGAGAAACAGCGCCACTGCTCCAGGACTAATTCATTTTCGTTGGTAGACATACAACCTTGGTCTGCCCTCAAACTGCTTCTCAATTTCCAAGATTAGATCCCCACATTTCCATCATTATCTCATTAGTTATGATTGGATTGGGACCATCTGATCAGGAGTCAACCCGCTACATTAAAACTATCAATAGCATCTCACTGTTCAGACTGTTCAGAGCTGGTTTGTGGTGCAGTGCTAATGGGTTTAGTACAAATTTAATTAAAGCTGCTGTATGAATACTGAAGTGGATCATCAGGTAAGCTTCAGGGCATAGAAGCTGAGATTAGTCTGCATGCGGTTGCTTCCTTAGAGGGCGTCACAACACTGCAGCATCATGACTTCAGGTGCATTTATTGATGTTTCATGTCATTGCAGCACTCCGGCTCTGAAATCAAATGGGTAGACGGAGGAAAAACTCTCTTCAAAGTCTCAACTCATCTTGTTTCTACAGTTTACACTCAGGTAACTCTACAGCAAATCTGTGAAGACTCATGTGTGGAGATAACAAATCATAATCTGAACAGAAACTTGTGCATGATTTCCTCCAGGATCAGCACTTGCACAACTTCTTCCACCACTGTCAGAGCATGGAGATGTCAGAACAAGCCTCAGAGGGGGAGCTGGTGAAATACCTGAAGGTATCGTAATTGCGGACAAGCCTTTTTCGTGTTCAAATACAACCACAACATCATGAGTTTACACTCCTCTGATATTTACCTTTCTTCTCAGAGTCTGCATGCGATGGAAGGTCACGTCATGGTCAACTTTCTGCCCACTGTTCTCAACCAGCTCTTCTGTGTGCTAACAAGAGCCACGCATGAGGATGTGGCTGTAAACGTGACAAGGCAAGCTAAACACACACACACAAATACCTCTACAGAAAGAAATGCCCCGGAGCCATGTTGATAGCAGACCTCATGCGTAGAAAATTACAGCAACAACAACAGCAGCAGTGGCGCTTTCATTTGGCTCCCTCCTCATTAAAACTCACCTATGGTTTCCTCTCTCTTTGTGTGTGTTTGATTTCTCACCAGGGTGCAAGACTTGTCTTTGAAGCTTTGTAGGAAGCATTTAAATAAGGAGTTCACGCCTTTGAAAGAATGAAACTAACTCCTCATTTCCTCCTCAGGGTGATGGTTCATGTGGTCGCTCAGTGCCATGAAGAAGGGCTGGAACATTACTTGAGATCTTACGTTAAGGTGCACTTTCCTCTTATTAAATATTCAGATAATATCTTTGAAAACTTGCAGAAAACTCACTGATTTCTTTTTCCTCCTTTTTATTCAGTTTGTGTTGAAGCCTGAGCCGTATTCCTCCAACAACATCAAAACAGTTCATGAGGAGCTGGCCAAGGCCATGACAGCAATCCTGAAGCCTTCCACTGACTTCTTAACAAGCAACAAGCTGCTAAAGGTAACACGTCTCACTGAGAAATGTGTTAACAGCAGGCAGATATAGGGAAGCACAAAAAAGCTATTTCAGTTGTGTAAAAGTGGAATCTGGCTTCTATAGTGACACTAATGAAAAATATCAACATTTGCTTCTGTTGCAGCACTCTTGGTATTTTTTCGAAGCCCTGGTAAAATCCATGACCCATTATCTCATCGAGAGCAGCAAAGTGAAGGTAGGTCCCTGCTCTTTTCTTAATCCTCTTTCCTCACAGCTGACAATTATCTAACTCTTTCCTCCTCCCTTCTCTTATCAAGCTCTCCAGAAACCAGCGCTTCTCTGCCTCCTTCTACCACGCCGTGGAGACTCTGGTGAACATGCTGATGCCACACATCACGCAGAAATACAAGGACAACCTGGATGCTGCTCGCAATGCCAACCACAGCTTGGCAGTTTTTATTAAGGTTGGCACTCTTCCTGCTGCCTGCGGTGCTGGATTGTCCTTTGATATGTAGATGAGTTTGAAAAATTGCCCTTTAGTTTCCCCATTTGAGTCATTCTCACTGCAGATTTTTAATGACATGCATGAACTGAAACAATAACTACGTGTTTGCTCGTCTTTTTTCAACCAGCGCTGCTTCACCTTCATGGACAGAGGCTTCGTGTTTAAGCAGATCAACAACTACATGAACTGTTTCATGCCTGGAGACCCAAAGGTGAACACATAATGTGCTGCTTATTTTTAAGGCTGTTATTCAACACAAACCTAAAGATGATGTCCTCTTCTCTTTGAAGACTTTGTACGAGTTCAAGTTCGAGTTCCTGAAGGTCATTTGCAACCATGAGCACTTTGTTCCTCTGAATCTTCCCATGCCTTTTGGAAAAGGCCGGATTCAAAGATTCCAAGGTGAAACACACACACACACACACCCTCTAGATGTGTCTTTTTCTTAAAATCAGCTGGTTCTCTGTCTTATTATCTCTTTTCATGGATGCTTTCCACAGATCTGCAGCTGGACTACTCCCTCACGGATGACTTCTGCCGAAACCACTTCCTGGTGGGTCTGCTGCTGAGGGAGGTGGGTGGGGCTCTGCAGGAGTACCGAGAAATCCGCCAGATTGCCATCCAGGTGCTGAAAGGGCTGATGATAAAACACACGTTTGACGAGCGCTACAGTGCAAAAGTGAGCCCTACACCTGCTGAATAATTCATTTCTTCATATTTTATTTCTCTGACTCATGAGTGCTAATCATGTGTTTGTAGAGCCAGCAGGCCAGACTTGCAACCCTCTACCTCCCTCTCTTCGGCCTGCTCCAGGAAAACGTCTACAGACTTGACACCAAAGAGTCAGCCCACTTCAGCAGCCACAGTGTAAGCCTGACATCTAGTGGAGGAAAAAAAGCACCGCAGCTGATTCCTCTGTCTGTTTAAAAGCACATGGTTAATGCCTTAATGTGCCACCCTCTTGAATATTTGAAGGCAGCATGAGTGTTTCTCCTTCTGTTTATCTGCCAGAATCCCAGAGACGACTCTCTGGTGCCAAACTCCATGGTGACTCCTCAGAAACCTGGCAGCTGCATAGAAAACGCGCTGCACAAAGACGTCTTCGGGGTCATCTCGGGAACAGGTAAATACTCTGGGGGTCGTTAAGCACAAAGCCAAAGAGAGCAGGTTTTAAATCTCCATAATGAGGAAAATGTTCTCTCTCACGGTTATTACCTTTCCTCTCTCAACTCATAAAGCTAACATCCCTTGAAACGGCTCAGCCTCAGCTTCCATATTGCATCAAACTGAGTGTTTTTTTTTTCTGTTCATGCAGCATCGCCTCACAGCTCCACTCCTAACGTCAGCTCAGTTCATCACGCCGACTCCAGAGGTTCCCTGGTGTCCACAGACTCTGGTAACAGCCTGCTGGACAAGAGCAGCGATAAAACCAACTCCCTGGAGAAGGTAGAGGAACACTTGGTAATAAGTTAAAGATGCTTTTGTTGCCAGAGTGATAAAGCAATACAAGATTTTTGAGGTTATTTTAGGTCAAATATGAAATAAATTTGTATAAAATAAAGGATAATTAGGCCAGTGTTCACTCAACTAAAGGTGAAGGTTATATTTTGTGGTGCAACTTCTGCTTAATGTTAAATTCTCTGCATTCTTGGACGTCCACTCCCCTCTCCTCTAGACCCCTCTCCCTACTGTAACTCCCCAACCTCACCCAAAGGAGCGCTTCACCAGGCGCCACTCGGTTAACGTGCCCCCTCTCCCCTTGGACCCCGACGACCCACCTCCCAAGCGCGTCACCAAGCGCGTCACCATGGATTTCTCCCTCCTGTCTGTGCCTCTGCTGCAGGACAGTGAGAGTGACAAACAGGCTGTGAGCGTGAAGGCAGCTGAGGAGGAAAACATCCCCTTACAAGTATCCATCCTCCACCTGTGTGCTGTCTACAGCAGAGACTTGTGGTTGGGCTTGTGCAGAGTGCAGCCAAAAATGCAGTCAACAAAACGCTTTAGACAACAAACCCTGGCGTCTCTGTACAAAATCCTCCCAACATTCTTCTCCTCTGCATGTCCCACTTTAGGGAGTGTGTGTGTTTCCCTGAGGCAGGAGTCAAACTGACCTCAGCAGCCTCCTTCACTTATTCCCTCACATGTAAAACAACTCTTCCTCCAACCTGCAGTGATGTTGATATCTCAGAGTGCAGAGCTGCAGCAGCACACGGCCTATTTTTCCACCCTGAAGGAAAATCCTTGACACTTCTCAGCTCTGAAGTTTTTGAGCTTTTTTTTCCATCTCTTTGAAGTTTCCATTCTGCCACGGCTTAAACTCCTTCCCTCTCATTTGTTTCCTGTCCGTCATTTCAGAACCAGTGTGCGTCGGCTCTGGGCAGCTCCGTGCTGCGCTGCGACAAACTGGACCACGATGAGATCAAAAACCTGCTCATGTGCTTTCTGCATATCCTCAAGAGCATGTCAGAGGGTAGGTCTGTTTGTGCCTGTGCTTGATTCTAACAAGTGTACATGAGCAGCAGTCAGAAAGCATCTTCTCTCTGTTTCATCACTGCAGAGGCCTTGTTTGCATACTGGAACAAAGCAACACCCTCAGACCTGATGGACTTCTTCACTCTGATAGAGTAAGTGCAGGAAGACCTTGATCAGGAAAGAATCAGAAACAAACATCACCTCTCTGTCTCTTCTTGTCCTGCAGAGTCTGCCTTCATCAGTTTAAGTACATGGGGAAGAGATTCATCGTCAGGTACGCAGATCTAATCATGTCATGTGTCTTCTCTGACTCAATAAACTGACTCTGAGTCCCACTCACAGCCAGGCACACACTCACAAACAAGCAGTCAGCTGCTGAATCTTTTAACCTCGTGCTCTTGATTTGTTCTCTCATGCTGCAAAGTTGATTAGTGGTTAATAACGTGGCCCCCGCCTTCTCCTGCATGGGTAAGAAACGGCTGTTTTCTCTTCTCTCTTTGCTTCATTCAAAGCATGATGCATGTGCTGCTTCCTCCTCCCCTAATGACACCAATCACGGATTAATAATGCATTATTTTGATGTATCCTTATTTCACTGGCGGCTCTCTTCTCCCACCAGGAGCCAGGAAGGGGCGGGGCCTGTAGCTCCAGACAGGAAGTCTCTCACCCTGCCTGTTTCTCGCAACAGGGCGGGGATTCTGCACGCACGTCTGCAGCAGCTGGGGACACTGGAGAACGCTCACACCTTCAACAACAGTACGCCATCTTCACCTGTGCATCACATCATGAAAGCAAGAACAGACTCCTCTAAGAACATTTACACATACACAAAAAACACAATCTTCATCAGGAATTGCTCACATACTGTCTGAAAATGCATAAGTACTGAATATTTTTGTCAGAGGGTTGTATCTGAAGCGCTTGTGTGTCAACAAAGTTTATTCATGGTCTTCTACCGACATCTGCTGGCAGAAAGAAGATGTTGCAAGAACAAAAAAAAAATCTGAGGTCTGAAGTACAAAAGGGGATAAAGGTCACTGAAAAAAAAATTATGGGCCATTACATTTTTTTCAGTTTATTTTATACTGAGAAAAAATTCAAGATTCATAGAAAAAAGTCATAAGTATGAGATTAAAGTCAAAATAAAAGCAAGTGCGACACTCTGATGCTCTGACCCTGAGAGAAAAAAATGCCATAACTGGTCCAAAATCCCAAAAAAAAGGTCACGCAAAGACACTTTTCACACTGAATCTAATGTGTTTATTCTTCTATTATCTAAATAGTCCAACAACCCTTGACAGAAAATCAAAGCTGCTCTTAAAGAAAAATGACAGACAAAAGTTTTGGCATCACTGTGCAAACATGAACTATATAACATGGGATCGGGTTTCTTTTTCAATGTGGGCCAATTTCAGATTAAAAAAGTGTGCAAAGACTTTAAGATGAGTGATTTCTTTTTGTTTTTCCTGCAGTGTACCCTCACACAGAAGCAGACGTGAGCAGCCAGTGTCTCCTTGAGGCCAACGTGTCCACAGAAGTCTGTCTCACTGTTCTGGACACACTCAGCATCTTCATCATGGGATTCAAGGTATGATGCTGCTATGATACATGAGATTCTCACTTTAAAACCTCTTTTTACATGTCATTCTCTGTTCTTCCTTGTGTGTGCAGACGCAGTTGAATTCAGATCTTGGTCACAACCCTCTGATGAAGAAAGTCTTCCAGGTGCATCTGTGCTTCCTGCAGATCCCTCAGTCTGAGACGGCGTTGAAACAGGTCTTCACCTCACTCAGGACCTTCATCTACAAGGTGAACGAGAAGAAATACACCACCGCTTTTCCTTTGACTTCCGTTGAAATCTAATCCTCTTTTGTGTCTTTTCTTTCTCCTCCAGTTCCCCTGCACCTTCTTCGACGGCCGGGCCGACATGTGTGCCTCTCTGTGTTACGAAATTCTCAAGTGCTGTAACTCTAAGCTGAGCTCAATCCGGAGCGACGCTGCTCATCTTCTCTACTTCCTCATGAAAAGCAACTTTGACTACACGGGGCGCAAATCATTTGTACGGACACACCTGCAGGTACGTATCTCTGTTCTGCTGTTTTCTCTTTGTAGACTCATACAGATACGCCTGCTAACTGGTCTCATGATGTTTCTCCTTTCTTTCTCCTCCAGGTGGTGATCGCTGTGAGTCAACTGATTGCTGATGTCATTGGTATCGGTGGGACCCGTTTCCAGCAGTCTCTCTCCATCATCAACAACTGTGCCAACAGTGACAAAGCCATCAAGGTAAAGGAGGACATTTTTCCTCACACTTACATGGTGCAAGTTTGATTTACAGCTTGTGTAAAGTTTTCTATGTATCCATTCTCCAGCACACGGCGTTCCCGTCAGACGTGAAGGACCTCACGAAGCGCATCCGCACGGTGCTCATGGCTACGGAGCAGATGAAGGAGCACGAAAACGACCCAGAGATGCTCGTCGACCTTCAGTACAGCCTCGCCAAATCCTACACCAGCACGCCCGAGCTGCGAAAGACCTGGCTGGACAGCATGGCTCGCATCCACAACAAGAACGGAGACCTGTCAGAGGTGATACTCAACACGCAGAAAACCATCCTTTTAATGCAACTCTTCACCTCACATACTTACCTGGACTCCTGTTTGTGTCTCACCTGCAGGCTGCCATGTGTTATGTGCACGTTGCTGCTTTGGTGGCTGAATACCTGTGGAGGAAAGGTGAGTGAAGATGTGGTGATTTTACTGTAAACATCTGCCACTTCTCACTTCTTGAACTCGGAGGAAAAAGATATGAGTGCAGATATCACTACATCCCACACTTCCACCTGAGCGCACGTCCAAGGGTCACGTCTACCTTCAGGTGTTGAAAACACTCCAGCATTCTTTAGATAACGTCCAAGTTCGGCCTTCAGAGGGATGTTATGTAACGTGACAGGGTTTTATTAGGGAACAGGTGGAATAACAGGTGGATGTAGCAATTCAGAAAAAGCTGCATGACATTGAGATTTTTACTCACAATTGAAGACAGTCAAGGAAAATGAAAAATTAGACGCTAATGCTTGTATAATTTTTATTTTCATGTAACCTCACCTAGAAAATATAATAAAACATAAGTTAAAAAAATGCCTTTGCATATCCATTTAAAGCTCCCTTAAAAACCTGAATCTCTCCTCCAGGCATGTTCAGGCAGGGCTGCTCATCTTTCCGTGTCACCACCCCCAACATCGACGAGGAGGCCGCCATGATGGAGGATGTGGGCATGCAGGACGTTCACTTCAACGAGGTAAATCCTAATCTCCTCCAGCATCCTTGAACGTCTGCCAGTCTCCAGGTGTCGACAGAGCGTCCTGTGACTTTTTTAGAGTCTCATCCTCGTCGACACGTGTTACTTAATGATTCTCCCGCAGAGTGCTTATCTCTGCAGGATATCAATTGCTCTGTGAAGTGAAAACACAGCAGACTTTGCTCAGGGCTTGGTTCCTATCACAGATCCAGGAGCAGGTGGAGGGGGGGGGGGTCTGGGGGATGCAGAGACGGTCCGGCAGGGGCAGAGGCCTGACACCCGGAAAAAAAAACTGATAACCCCGTGAAATTGAAAGTGAAGGCTCCAGACTGTACGACCTTTTACGAGACTGTCAACACATCTCGACCTTTTTACCCTCCATTTGCATCCCAGTACTTTCCTCTTTATGAGCCAGACTCTGGACTCATTTCCTCTTTACAGGAACTCTACGCTCAATTTAAGCCTCTTAAATACATCAGAATTAAAGCTGGGAAATATCACCCTGTCCTCTGTGTGCAGGAGGTGCTGTTGGAGCTGTTGGAGGAGTGCGCTGATGGCCTGTGGAAGGCAGAGCGCTACGAGCTCATCGCTGACGTCTACAGACTCATCATCCCCATCTACGAGCAGCGCAGAGACTTTGAGGTACAGAGGAATCACATTTTCAAACAACTGCATGTAATTTCATGCATAAATGCTAAAAAAGCTGCTTTGTCTGCTACAGAAACTGACACACCTGTACGACACTTTGCACCGTGCCTACACCAAAGTGATGGAGGTGATGCACACTGGAAAGAGACTTCTGGGTACCTACTTCAGAGTGGCCTTCTTTGGACAGGTAAAATCTTACTGACACTTTTAAAGGTTACGCAGCAACTCAGTGGTAACACAGAGACACATGACGCTTAAATCTCTCTTTGATTCTCTCTTCTACTTCCTCTTCAAGGCTGCGGTAAGTGTGCAGAGGTTTAGCTGTGTCTGTTAGCCTGGTGTGCTCCACCAAACCTAGATTTTTGTTTTAGAAACCAGCTCTCATTTGCATGTTTGATGTTTTTGCATCTTTAAGCATGTGAGATATCAGTTTGGCGATGCTCAGAAGTGGTGTGCCTCGTGTCTTTTACACAACAGCCTGTTTTTATACTTGTACATTCAATAAGAAGTCAGCTTGTGCAGTGTTTAAGCTGCTTTCCTCATCCTCTCTGACACAGGGCTTCTTTGAAGATGAAGATGGAAAAGAATACATCTACAAGGAGCCAAAGTTTACCCCGTTGTCTGAGATTTCACAGAGGCTCCTGAAGCTCTACTCAGACAAGTTTGGCCAGGAGAACGTCAAGATTATCCAGGACTCTGGCAGGGTGGGATCATCTTTGTGTGTTTGTTTGAGATTTGTAGTGCCATTCATGATCACAATTATGACATTAATTGCTCTTCTTTGTTTTGTTTGGAAGTGTCTTGTTAGTTCGTGGAGGCTGGGCACCTTTATGGTGTGTCATGGTGAAATAATGATAAATATACAGAACTATTTTCTCCCACAGGTGAACCCAAAGGACCTGGACTCCAAGTACGCCTACATCCAGGTGACCCACGTCACCCCCTACCTGGATGACAAAGAGCTGGAGGACAGGAAGACCGACTTTGAGAAGAGCCACAACATCCGCCGCTTTGTTTTCGAGACACCGTTCACCGTGTCGGGGAAGAAGCAGGGAGGGGTGGAGGAGCAGTGCAAACGAAAGACCATCCTCACCAGTACGTCACACACGGATAAAACTCAGCTATCTTTTTTACCTCTCAAGGAAAACAGGTCTTATCGCCTCAGCAGAAGCTTATTTGAGGCCACTTTTTTGTTGTTAATACCTGAGCTGTCAGTCAGATAAGGCCAGGTGAGGTTTATGATTTTACTGTCCACTTAATCCCAAAGTTCAGACCTTATCTGCTGCCATTAATCACACAGACTGATTGACATTTAACTCACTGCTCACCTTTTATTCCACCTCTAATTGCATTGTTTGATGTTTCTCTATGCAGCCACTCACTGTTTCCCCTACGTGAAGAAGCGCATTGCCGTGATGTACCAACACCAAATCGACCTGAGCCCCATTGAAGTCGCCATAGACGAGATGAGCGCCAAAGTGGCCGAGCTGCGTCTCCTGTGCTCGGCCTCAGAGGTGGACATGATCCGCCTGCAGCTCAAACTGCAGGGCAGCATCAGTGTCCAGGTACGAGCCACCAGACTCAATGAAAAGTCCCATGAGTGACTTCAGCTAAGGCTTATGATGCTTGACTTCTTGTTCCCCAGGTCAATGCTGGTCCCCTGGCTTATGCAAGAGCATTTCTGGATGACAGCAGTGCCAAGAAATACCCGGACAACAAAGTCAAACAGCTCAAAGAAGTCTTCAGGTACTCATGCTCACCTATTAGTCTTTCTAGTCTTTCTCATCTTCCCATTTCTTTCTGACGTTCTCTTGCATCTTTCTGAAACAGGCAGTTTGTGGACGCCTGCGGTCAGGGCCTGGGTGTGAACGAGCGCCTCATCAAAGAGGACCAACAGGAGTATCACGACGAAATGAAGGCCAACTACAGGGACTTGACGCGAGAGCTGTCCAACATCATGCACGAGCAGGTAGAAACATGGTGATGGAGGTCTGAAACTGCATCCTGTACACATGAAGAAAACCTCTACTAACCAAAGTACTCACCTCCAGTACTTGAGTCAAAGTGTTGACACTCATGGTTAAAGAAGTTCGTACTTTTAAAAATCCTGAAGTATTCTTAAGTACATTTTCCAACATTGCTCTATAGTTTTCTCAGTTCTTTTACAGAACTCTCTGTAACCGCCTGAGGATGAACTGACTTACATGTAGAATCACTGCTACAAAAAATCTACAGAAACACCTTAAAATACTTCAAAACACTAAAAGTGCAGCTTTCTGCCACTTCTACTAATCACTAACCCGGTATCTTCTCTTCTTTTCACGCTGGCCTGAACAGATTGGATGGTAACATCTTCTTTATATAACAAGAAATAAAAAGAAGCTGCTTTATTTTGAAATTCAGAGCCGCAAAAAGTTGAAAAAGGTGTCTTTAAATATCCACTTTCTTATTTTCTCAGATAAACCCAGTTGAAGATGGCACCAGAAATGCGCTGTCCGACTCAATGGGCATCTTCAACGCCATCAGTGGCACGCCATCCAGTGGCTCCACTACCATACTCTGACGACGCGGTGTCGCACCAGCCGTCTTCACCGCTACTTTAAACTACCTGACTCTCAAAAGGAGGCATTCAAAGCCTCCAAACCCAACCTGGCGCTCATTTTTCCAACCCGTCATCGTACAGTGTTACGCTTCTTTATCTTGTTTCCTATGGAGACTCCACACACACTTTGAGAATCAGTGACCCCGCTTGCTGCCAGGTTTGGGTCATGAATCCTTTTTGTATTCTTTTGAAATCGCATGTGAGGTGACGTTTGGCCTCTTTGATGACACAGCAAGTGTGTCACCAATACTGTGACTTTCAACGGGATGTTATCTTAACTGTCCTGATGTCTTCAGCTCCACCCAAAGGATGTCGCAACAAACATGTGAGACTCAGGACTCACACATGAACTGGGTCTGCATTTGATCTGATCAGGGCTTCTGTTTATGAGTAAAGGGTTTTTAAACTGCAGAAATAAACACACACTTCTTTGCTGATGCTCTGTATTTTTACATTTATATTCTTTCCCATCTCTTACAGCAGACGCAGAGTTTATCTTTCATCTCACTCTATTTTAGGCCAACGGACGTGTAAAGAATCAGTCTCAAGCCAAGTGAACCAACCTATTTTCTGAATCAAAAAAGAAAAAGTGTGCAATATTTTCTATTGTTACAAAGGCGAACACTCTTGCCAAAGACTCCAGGAAAGGACCGTGCAATGCAAGACGAGGGTGCAACTCTTTTTAATCCAGCCCCCTTTTCCCTCCACCTGTCATGTAGATGCCTTTGATTATCTGTGAGCTGAAATGCAAGAGGAAGTTTTTACATTATGACTGCTCATGTAAATATGTTTAAGACATATAAATAAAAAAATCTACTACACTTTTGTCTGTTTCTTTCTTTTTGCATCCTCTCTGACCTTTTAGCTTTATCTGATTCAGAAATGACAAAGCAGAAGTGTTGCTCAACTGAAACTTCTTTTTTGAGTGTTTGCATTTCTCTCTGCTAATTTTTCTCGGTGAAGTCGATGCATCCTCAGTGTTTTAACACTTCTAGGCCTCCTGTCTCGTTTCAGATACATTTTAAAGCTGCTCCTTATCTCCTCAGCAGACGCTCCAGACTCCAAACTGTCAGTGAACTTTTTGCAAGTTTACTGGATGATTTGAATACACAGCGCAGATAGGGAAGTCCTGTATACGCAGATGATGTTTGACTGGGCTGCGACTCACAATGGGTAAGTTTGGACTAAATACTTACCAAATAATCTTTTGTCATACTCTTTTTGAACAAGAAAAACACAAACATGAGGGAAGAAAGAAGAACTTTTGTTTAAATAAATCCAAAAAGTCACTTGTCTCTTTGGTTGAGCAGGGTTGAGTAACACTGGTATAGAGCAGAAAACATCTACTACAAACTAATTGTATCTGGTGTTCTGACACATTCCAGGTTAAAGAAACTGCACTGTCTGCAATTAGAATACTGCCGCAGGACAATTTGTGAATTAATCTAATTTGCATTTAGTTGCCCAGCTCTATAACACAGCCTTCACAAACCTGTGAAAATGAGTTTGCAGAGCTGTGAAAAACTTGATGAGTATCAGCTTTATCAGCAACCCTGACCACTCCTCTTCATCCAGAAGTATAAACCAAGTCATCAACCTGCCTCCCCTGAGTCATAAAGTAATTACTGACATGCACACACACTTGTGATTATGAAAACAACAGCGTGTTTGGAGGTGGGGATAATGGTGACCTGCTGCAGGAGATGTGCACCTGGTGTAGAATCCACAGTCCAGCATCAGTGGGCGTTGCAAGAAGCTTTATGAGGGGTTACATAAGAGGCTGCTGGGACATTATTCCTGTATTAGTGTGGTGAATTTGACAGGGGTCAATCCAGCTTCTTTGTCTTTTTGTTGAAGGATTCAATTGGAGAAGAGACAAGAAGAAGAGAGGAGCCATGGCAGGTGAGGTGTCACAATTTCAAGAGGATAACTATTTGTTCAATTTCTACATTATCCTTTTCTTGCATATGAGCCTGTAATTTCAACATTTTCATTCACTTGGTTGCTTTTGATAATTCTACCATTGTGTGAGCTCAGTGTGACTATTTTTATCTGCTCATTTTTACAGACAAAGAAGATAACAGGAAATCTCAGAAGCCGAAAAGTGTAAGTCTGAATCTCACCGTGCTTCCTGAACACAGGGTTCCTGTACATCCTTAAAAAGTCTTATATTCATCCAACCAAAACTAAGGCCTTTAAAAGTCTTAAATTGATTATAATGTTTTATTCTGGTCTTATTGTTTTTCTGTTTTTTTTGTGGAACTTTTCAAGAATTTAATTCTCGGTGGCATTAGAAGGGTCTTAGAAAGTCTTACTGCAGATCCCTTGAGTAATAAAACTCACTCTACAGCCAACTTTTCTTACTACACCTTACAGGCGACTATCTTAGGCTACCCAATCAGCATCTTCTTCATCGTGGTCAATGAGTTCTGCGAGCGTTTCTCCTACTATGGCATGCGAGGTGAGGCTCTTTCTTATGCATCTAAAACTTGTAGTTTCTAATACTGTGGATGAGTAAATGTTGAAACAAATCTCCTACTTTTTCATCAGCTGTGCTCGTGCTGTACTTCAAGTACTTCCTCAAGTGGGACGACGACTTTGCCACCACCATCTACCACACTTTCGTGGCTCTCTGTTACCTGACGCCCATCCTGGGAGCCGTCATCGCCGACTCGTGGCTTGGCAAGTTCAAGTAAGCCTCAAAACCATGGATGGAGTTGATTCATGAAAGGGTTAAAGCGTTTCTCTGATTATCATGTTTGGATTTTAGACTCCTCTTTATCTTATCTCCCTCTGAACTCACTGTTCTCTCCTCCTCCTCCTCCTCCTCCTGCTTTTCCACAGGACAATTGTTTACCTCTCCATCGTTTACACACTGGGGCAGATTGTCATGGCCGTGAGTGCCATCCATGACATCACAGATTCAAACAGAGATGGCACCCCCGACAACATGACCTTCCATGTGTGAGTGCAGCACTCTGCCTGGTGTTCAAATTAAAGCAGCAGATGACTCAAACACACATTAACTCTCTTTGTGTTGGTGTTTGTGAAACCTCAGGGCTCTGTCCATGGTGGGGTTAATACTCATCGCTCTGGGAACAGGGGGCATCAAACCCTGTGTGGCTGCTTTTGGTGGAGACCAGTTCCTGGATCACCAGGTTAGAAGATGCTCAAGCACACAAACACACAAACACACACTCAGAAGTTCATTTAATACCATAACTCTGACTTATTTGTCCCATGATGATGATTTACAGCCCATTTATCAGAGATAACAAGTAATGAGCTGTTATGTGATGTAGTTTTCTAATTTTCTAATAATAAAGTAGCAGTAAAAATAAAAGCCTGCCGATAACAAATGACATAATGTAGCTGCATAAAGGAGCAAAGCATCTAAATCTTGTTATTAATACATGACACATCTTCACATATTGCAGACACAACTTGAGCTGCTCTTTCTTGCACATGTATGCACACGCCCTGACACACACACAGATTAACATGTTCAATCAGCACATTCTTGTCAGCACTTTTTCTATCTCTGTTTTTTTGCCTCAAGCTTTTTATTAACTAATAACCCTGTGAGCATCCATCTTAGTCACTTTATTACAGCGTTCAAAGGTAGACAAAGGTCATACATCATCATCATCATCCTCTTCAACACTTTTGTTTTGGTTTTCTGCCCTCCTGTGGACAAAAACTCCACTGCAGAACCAGACCCCTCGGATCCAATATTCAACTTATTTATCAATTATTTCTCAACTTTACATGAACCTGAAAAAGAGATTACGTACAAGAGAACGTCAAATAGAAATGGGAGAGAGAAGGTGATCTTTTTTTAGGGGTCACCTAAAGAATAATTTTGTAAATGTTCGTTTCTGATCAGGAGAAGCAGAGAAGCACCTTCTTCTCCATCTTCTACCTCTCCATCAACGCCGGCAGCCTTCTGTCCACTGTGATCACGCCCATCCTCAGAGGTAGACTTCACAGAGTTCACAGCAAAGCTTTAATCAGGAGGACAGCTGGTCGCCTGTTATTAAAAGGGAAAATGTGTGTGTGTGTTTGCAGCTCAGGAGTGTGGCATCCACACCAAACAACAGTGCTACCCACTGGCTTTTGGCGTCCCTGCTGCTCTGATGGTGGTGGCTCTGGGTAAGAATGGTTATTAATACATCACACATGAAATCAAGAAGGGTCTATCAGCTTTTTCATGGTTTGATGATGTCACTATGATGATCTTTTTTTGTGCCTGCAGTGGTGTTCATCGTTGGAAGTGGCATGTACATTAAAGTCCCACCTCAAGGAAACATCCTGGTGAAAGTCTGCAAATGCATCGGGGTGAGTTCATGTGATCACAGCAGAAATCTTCAAAAACAAATTATCTCATGACCCAAATTGAAACGCTGTGTTCTGCTGTTCATAGTTTGCCATCAAGAACCGCTTCCGCCACAGATCTCCTGCATATGCGAAGAGGGAGCACTGGATGGACTGGGCTGAGGAGAAATACGATGTAAGTGTGGTAAAAAGACTCACATGGATTCAAAAATGAGTCAGTGTGTGCGACAGGTGTAACCCTTTTCTCTGTCTGTCTCCAGAAACTCTTGATTGCTCAGGTGAAGATGGTGCTGAAGGTGCTCTTCCTCTACATCCCTCTGCCCATGTTCTGGGCTCTCTTTGACCAGCAGGTACATTTTTCCTCATCAACAAGAAAAATGTGTGGGAAATATAAATCTAAAGGCTCCTTATGATAAGCTGTGTGTCCCTCACAGGGCTCCAGATGGACGCTCCAGGCCACAACCATGAACGGAGACTTTGTACGTGTCATATTTGCACCAATATGAGCACAAACAGCAAATGTGACAAGTTATTAAACATGATTCTGTTTGTCTTCTTCTTCTCACAGGGACTCCTCATCATCCAGCCTGATCAGATGCAGGTAAGAAGCTTTTTTCTCTTCTGTTCTGTTCTGTTTTATCTTGACTTCATTGACAAAGAAAGCTTGAAAAGTCTGACCCTCCTTCTTTCCTTCCAGACTGTAAACCCCATCCTGATCCTGGTTTTGGTCCCCATCATGGACAGTCTCATCTACCCACTGATTGCTAAGTGCAAATTAAATTTCACGTGAGTTTATTGAACTCTTTCCTACTCCCTCAAACAGTGGTTCACAACCTTTTTGTGCATTGAGTGGCAATTTAATTTTTTCCTGATTAGGATGAATTAAAGGCACATAGATGAGTAAACAATGTAAACAACTGTAGACAAAGATAAGAAACAAACAGCACAAAGTGTTCAAGAACAGAAATATGGTTTCTCTCTTCACATTTATTATCATTTCTACATTTTTATATTTCAACAATGTGTTTCCTTTGCAGGCCCTTGAAGAGAATGACTGTTGGGATGTTCCTCGCCGCTCTTGCGTTCATCGCTGCCGCCCTGGTCCAGATACAGATCGACGTGAGTGCGACAAATGCACAGTACAACTTGTAACTCTCATTTAAGATGCTGACATCACATTTCTCTTCCAGAAAACCCTGCCAGATTTCCCATCAGCCCCTGACAGCCAGGCAAAGTTCATCAACATGCTGAACACACCAGTAGATGTTCAAGCTGGAGCCAACACATTCTCCTTGGCGCCTAATGAGGTAAACGAACACTTATGCCAACCATTCAAGTGACACAACAGAAGTAACACATTGGAGTTAATAGAAGATACAGTAATGGTTGGCTTGGGTTCTTTACAGGCAAAGGGTTACCTGACATTTAATGACACATTCAACCTGAATGTGGGGGCTGGTCCAGTTGAGCCAATCAGTTTGGCTGAGGCATCTCGAAACACCATCATCATCATTCAGGATGAAACAGCACGAGCAACTGTAACAGTGAGTCACATTTTTATAGTGTTATAGCAACCTTTAACTTATAACTGTCTCAATTTGTCCTCATGTTTCTATTTCTCCTTTTCTCTCCACAGTTCAAAGACATTACAGAAAAGCCAGAAGAGGGCGACAACGCAATGAGGTAAGTTTCAACCTGTTATAAAGCTTAAAGGATAAAAACAGCACCACAAATACCCACTGGTAGGAGTATTCAGATCCACTCCCACTCTCTTTGTGCTTCTTCTTCAGGTTTTTGAACGGTTACGGCACAGATTTGAACATAACCTGTGGTGCTGATGTCTCATTCGGGAGAATCGTCCCCAACAACATGTCGGAATATGAATTAGTTCCTCGAGGAGAGTAAGGCTGATAATTTGTTCTGTATTGTACAAGGCATATGAAATATTGCACTTTTCCTTACCCTGCTGGTGTCTCCCTGTGCAGAGCAGCGTTCCTCATCCAGGATGACGCTGGAGGAGAGTGTACGTACAACATGGAGCTGGGCTTCGGCAGCTCTTACACCTTGATCATCCCGTCCACTTTTACATTCGCAAATGTGAGTCACACGTGCGATTTTAGTCACCGCTTTTGTTGAGTTTTTGCTTGATGAGGTGAAACATTTGTCTGTTTTCTGCAGTGCAAAGAAAGCATCAGAGCAGAGATGGACATGAGCCCCAACTCCTTCCACATGGCCTGGCAGATCCCTCAGTATTTCCTCATGACTGCAGGAGAGGTGGTGTTCTCCGTCACCGGCCTCGAGTTCGCCTACTCACAGGTAGAGGGTGCAGTCTTCAGCAGAAACAGAGCAGGAAATATTTGAAACATACAAGTGCTGATGTCTTCATGTACATTTTCTTGCCCTGCAGGCTCCCAGTAACATGAAGTCAGTGCTGCAGGCTGGTTGGCTCTTAACTGTGGCTGTAGGTAACATCATTGTGCTCATTGTGGCTGAGGCTGCAACGCTTCCAGATCAGGTGAGTGGATTTTATCTGAATGTTTGCAGATGTGTTTACACTGTACACTGAGCTTCTAATCGATCATAGAAACACAGAGGTCAAAATCAAAATCTTGAGTGAAATCAAGCACTGTAAATGAAGAAGAGGAAAGAAAAAACAACTGGTGCACAATGATAACCCTGCATATTCTCCTAAAATGAGAACATGTGACAACATCTCTCTGAAGGAAAAAGGAAAAAAATAAGAACTATTCAAAAAGTGAGGTGGAGTTGAGGCAAAAGTGAGGTGAAGATGAGGCGACATTTTACAACTTGTGAGTTCAAAAGAAAGAGAAGATACAGTCAGGAACAGAAGAGAAAAAGGTGAGTGGATAATTAACCTTAATTTTTTGGTAGGGGTTAGGCGAAGTGCAGCGAGGGATAGCAGCAGCTATACTCAAAAAAATGAAATATTGGCCTCAATTGTCATCTGTAATGTAAATATATTAGGTAAGTTGAAAGCTTAACTAATTGTAAGTTTAAGGTATGTTGTGAGGTGGGAGGGGGGCTGACTGGCAGGTAGAGAGTTAGGTAGAGAGGTTCACTAAAAAATAATGTAGTGTAGGGAGGAAGGCAGTCCTGTACATACTGTATGAAGCTGAGCCTGTAGTTACCAGATTTCATTCCTGTTGCTGTCTTTTTTCCCCAGTGGGCCGAGTACATCCTCTTCTCCTCTCTGCTGGTGCTGGTGTGCATCATCTTCTCCATCATGGCCTATTTTTACACCTACATCGACCCCACGAAGATTGAAGCCCAGTTTTCACAGATGGAGCCTGAAGACAAAGAGGAGAGGAAGAGCGTGGACAGTGACAGGAAGGAGAGGAGGAGGAGCTCAGACTCCAGCGTGGAGAAACGCACTGAGACCAAGATGTAAAACCAAATCTACCCAAAGGGACGACCCACTTTGGCATCTGAGAGCTGTGCCTAAAAGTTTTGAAGCAGTGTTGTGTGGAAAGAAGACAGGAAAAGGACTCGGTGGTGCGGCACATGATAGACAGTGTTAGTGAATGATCCCTGGAGGAGGCTCTCTCCTTGTTATGCATTTTGGGGCCTTATGTGTGAGTAATTTGTACTTTTGTGAATTGGTTTTTACGATGAATTATTTTGCACTGTGTTGAAATCTTTAGGATTTCTGTTTCATGAGACGACCACACCAGCATTTGTATTTATTTCTAATCACTGTAACATATTGTCACTGTTTTTACCACAAGATTTTTACTCTTTCTTCAAGTCTCCAATAGAAATTCTCTTAAGGTGTTGTCATGAAGTGAATAAAATGAATTTACTTGATGTAGACCAGTGATTCCCGGCTGCCAAATCATTTCCAAAATAGTACAATTTTTGTGGGGGGTAAAAAGATGAAAATATACAGTGTGTATAGTGTGAAAGCATTATACAGCCTCTGTGTTTGTGGGTTCAGAGGTGAAAGTGTTTGAAACTTAATGAGACATAAGTTTGAAACGGTTTGAAACCACTGCTGTTAGAAAAAGAAACAAAGGCACCACAGTGTTCTCAGTTAGCATTAGATCTTTATTTCTCATGTCACTTTGAAAGCTTACAAGGAGCTTACATTTAACTTGGGAATTCTCAAATGACACAAGCAAAGATTATATACAGTACTATAAACTGTCAGCTATGATAAAGGAGACCAAATGTACACATTTTGTAGTTATTTCCGTAGCATATGTTTTTCTGTAAGGTATAGATATTTTTTTTGCCAGAGGCAGGTGCCCATATCCATAAAGCATTCCATATTTCCATACTTAACTCTTTGCAGTTATAAAAATATCTGATATTTCATAATTTCTTTCAGTCCCTGTGTTGACAAGTGCGTCTTGATGCAACTCCTCAACATTATTGCTGCATTAGCACAGTAGTAAATTCTGGAACTCTTAAGTAAACATATATAGTAAAACATGGCTATTAGCGACTTTTTTCTTTTTTTTCCTCTCACGGGTCTCTTTAAATACTCGACACACTTTCAAAGTGCAAAACAACTGATCTGAAAAGAAAAATAAACAAAAAAACAAAAAAAAAGAAAACAACAAAGGTGCAAATCATACTACAAATGTGGTGAAAGCGTCAAAGAGGACATGGCACTTCTAGCGCGGTTGTGGAAGTGAGAACAGAATTTTTTTTTTTAAATTTAAGCGAAGGGGTAAAAATGGCGTCGATTTCTGCAGCTTAGCTTTGGCCTCGTGTCGTTTGGCCGTGAAGATGATCGGTACGTGATTGCCTCGCTTTAGCTTTAGCTCAGAAGCTGAGGGAAATAATACTTCTCATGATATCTGCGATAAAGTGGTTCCTCTATCCGACTGAATACTGCTGAAGAGCCACCGGCGACACAGACTTTTAATCTAAACAATTTCAAAACTGACTTAAGTCGTCTAAACAAAAGCACAGGTAGGAGTTCTCCTCCTGCCTACGAAAGCAAAAGAAATGTCTGCCTCTAACAAAGTACGCTTAGTATCATAGTTAGTCTGATGATTGAAATGGAAGATTGAAACTCAGTCACTGTGAAGAAGAACAACAAAACACTGATGGATACTGAATCTCACTCAAGAACGAGTAAAAGAAAAACTTCAGATGAAATGCCAGATGTGTGTATCTCAAAAAGGCAAGGCATTTTCTGTTTCCGTCTGTTGGAGTTACCTCTGAAATCTTTAAATATCTACTTTTTTTTTTTAAACATTATCAATATCTACAAAATGCGCAGGACCATTTTGTACACAGTGATTCATTTCCCGCAACTTGAAATCATGTACAGCATGGCGACAACCCCCCATCCTCCCTCCGTCTCCTCCTCTTTTTCGATGCCTCCGAGTCCACTTAAAGCACTTTACCTGAGGTTTCATTAAGAATGCTGCAATTTGCCTCGACAGGGAAATCATACATACGCACACAAACGCTCGCAACGTGCCCGTTTGAAGCACTCACACACACGCAGCTTGCGCACTTGTATCCCTGCAGGTTCATCAAGCATGCCGTCAGAGGTTCTGGGGATATGACGCCTGCGTTAAGAGAAGGGGTCGAAGAAGTCTGGGGGATTTCGGGGAGGGGAGATTTTCAGCTTCTCGTGAAACAAATTCCATGTAGCCGAGTTTTTCTTGCGGTGGGTCGAGCCAACTTTGAGTCTTGTCCCGCCGAACTTCTTCTCAAAGAAGCTCTCCAGAGTCTCTTTTTTTATCCTCCGCGACGGAGTTCAGTCATTTTTACAGGCTAGGTAAGCTCCCCCACCGACACGGGAGGTCAAACGTGGTCAGCTGGTGTTGAGTGACTTAACCTCTGACCTGGAGGTGGGGGCCTGGGAGAGCAGGGCTGGGGCAGAGAGCCGTATACTAAGGGGAGGAGGAGGACGTCCTGCTTGTTGAGAAACTGCAGAAAAAAAAACAGGATTAAATTAGCACTCTGAACAGCTTAAACTCGGTGTACAATGAGATTCTGTTGTGTGTGTTTACCTCTGAAGCCTGTGCACCATGTGAGAGACCAGCGAGTCGGAGATGCCGGGGTACGCCTCCTCAGCCAGCAGGATGGCCTCCCTCAGCTCGTCCAGGACCATGGGGTTCCCGTTCACCTGCTCCTGTCTGGCCTTCAGCTGCAGAGAGGTGATTCACCCATCAGATCTGCTACATGCAGTGACACTGACAAACTCCTGAGTTGTGCGCAGCCTTACCTCAGCTAGTGCAGGAGAGATGACTGTGGACAGGCTCTGTGAATAAGGCCTCTTTGGAATGTCTTTTGACTGTGAAAAAAAGGAGAAAGAGATGTGAAACGTGAGGATTGGGAGAGGATTAAAGCAGGGTGACTTCTTGAGTAATAGTCTTTAAAGATTTGAGGCTGTACATCATCTCTGAAGAATGAATCCACACCTGATCTGCCCCTGACTGCCCCTCTCCGTTCTGCAGCTTCTTTGGGTCCTTCTCTCTGATGGTGAAGATCCAGTCGTCGCTGCCGAAGTCGTTCCCGCCTGACGCCTGGCCGTCCTGCTCCCTGATGTGGAAAAAGGAAAGAAGGTGAGTAATGATGTCACGTGAGATGAGTGTTAATTGGAGCTCATTAAAGAGACAAACTCACGAGTCAGACTCGTCTGAACTGGACTCTGTGGTTCTGGACTGCTCAGCCTTCCACCTCTTATACTTGTCCACCAGCTCTGTCAAGTACGAGGTCTTCTTCGCGTGCCGGACAATGAGCTTATGCTTCAACAGCTCTTTGGCGGTCGGCCTCTGTCGGATACAAAGAAGTGAATCAGAAAACTCTCAAGCTAACACCAACATCGTCTTCCATGATTTGATAAACTACGTACAAAACTTGGCTCCTTGTTGAGACAGGCCTCCACAAACTCCTTGAGCGGTTTGCTGTAGTTGCCCTCCAGCGTGGGCGGGTTGTTCTTTGGGATGAGGAATAACACCTTCATGGGGTGGAGCTCTGAGTGTGGCGGCTCGCCTTTTGCCAGCTCAATGGCTGTGATACCCAGAGACCAGATATCAGCCTGCGAAACAAAAGCAGACACTTATTTGAAAGCCTTGACCTCCTGAGCCTCCATACTTCAGCTTTTGTCTCACTGTCTCTGACCTCACCTTAGAGTCATACGCCGACTGCTTGATAACCTCAGGCGCCATCCAGAACGGCGTGCCAACAAAGGTGTTGCGTTTGATCTGTGTGTCCGTCAGCTGTCCCGCCACGCCGAAATCCGCCAGCTTCACCTCCCCCTGCTCGGACAGCAGCACGTTGGCAGCTGTGGAGGGCACAGAAGGTGGAGAAGGAGTGAGTGAGAAGCTCCACCGCATCGCCAGACGCTGCTGTCAATACTGTTTATCTGCACCACCAATTTATTTAACAAAGAGGGAACGACTGTCAGAAGGCTTTTAGCGAGCGGCTGAACCGTCTAATGAATGAAACTGTAAGTGGACGTCAATACCATTAGAGGGTTACGTGATATTTGTATGTGCTACCTTTGATATCCCTGTGGATTTTCTTCTCCGAGTGCAGGTACTCCAGGCCCTTCAGGATCTCCCGCAGGATCGTGGCGATCTGGGTCTCGTCCAGAGCTCCAGGCTCCATCTTTAGGAGAGAAACACAAACAATGAGCCGTGGGAGGTAAGACATGTCTTAGGCCAGTTACAGAGGAGCTGGAAAATGTCCAAACAGATTTTTCTAGCTTTGCTAACAAAGCTTCTTCAACACACTTTCATTCTTTTAACTTAAATGTTCAGTGTTGTCTGGGGTGCAAATATAAACTGCATTCAGATGTGTAACATTTTGAGCACACTTTTCCTCATAATTAGTTAAATTAATGCACAAATCCAAGGAAGTGGAAAAGCTTTTTCAGGATACTTCCTCATCAAAAATGCAACATTTTCATGTGATTTAATGAGTTTCTTGTGTACCAGCTAACTCATCCATCTCACTACACTTAAAGTAATAACTAACCAATTTTGATGGGACAAGATGAGTGCGAAGTGAAACACTCAAATGGCTGCCTCACTCCCCACTTCCACACTGATGTCTTCTGAGTGCAACAAAAGTTTAAAGCAGGAAACAACTCACCAAATCTAATGCTGATCCTCCACCCAAGTACTCCATAATGATCCATAACTTTGTGTCCTGGAGAAAGAGAACACACTGAGCTGTCAGTGATGCAGGAAGTGGTTGCAGGCTTATTGTGAGGTGTAAGGAGCGAGCTGCGTTCGTAAACAACTCGTGATGACATTAATAAGGTCTTGGTGGGTGTCTGAAGTCGTCTGAGGCTAATCCTGTTTGAATTTAGGATTATCAGAGGAAAAAGCGAGCGGAGGGAGAGAGACGAGCGCCGAAACATCACCTTTAAGTAGGAGCCGTAGTATTTGGTGACGAAGGGGCTGTCACACTGGCTCAGCACCGTGATCTCCTGCTGGATGTCCTCGATCTCGTCCTCCGCCTCCTCCAGGTCGATGATCTTGATGGCCACCACTTTCTGCGTGCGATTGTCGATGCCTTTGAAGACCTCGCCGAACGAGCCTTTGCCGATGCGCTCCAGCTTGGTGAACAGCTCCTCGGGGTCGGCTTTGGCGTTCTGGAGGGGCAATAAAGGCGTGTTTGAAAAGAATTCTTGGAGATCGATCAGAAACACTAGCAGGAGGCGTTCTTACAGGATGCATTAATTCACCACTTGCAACATTTAGACAGAAAGAGAAGAATGAAGGGAAATACTGCAAAAACTGGATAACAAGCAGGATGAAAGAATGTAAATCATGACACTGCAGGGAAGAAAATACTACAGCACAACTTTTCTGTAGAAGTGTGTATCTGAGTGACGGCTGGAACAAAAAACACCCCTGAACGCTGCAGGAAGCAGACTAAAATGACTTAACCCTCCAGAGGCTGCTGTGTGGGAAACGCAAGAGCAGGCGCTGACAAAAACAACTTCCTTTTATGACCTCTTTAGAGCCCAGAAGAGGTCAATATGCCCGTTTAGGGATGGCTTAAAACACAACCGCTGCCAAGAAGAGATGCATCCATACGCTACCAAAGAAGAATATTTAGATACTCTGTTAATTTCTGTACACCTGATGTAGTCTGCAAGAAACATCTTAACAGTCAGATCTTCACTTCAAGGGTTATTCTATTCTTAAAATCCCCGCAGTCCTCTTCCTGCATCCTCCCCCAAAACCTGAATCTGCATCTGCTTACAAGCCAGCACAGGGGCTATAATCTGGTGCATGAAGCAGTGTACATTATCTCCTGTAGTTATCTATCCACAAGATCCCCTAAAGGCAGAAAACCTAAAGATAGCAGCAGAGGCAAGAGCAAGGCCTGTGTGTGCGCAAGATTTTCCTTCTAGAGAGAGTTTGGAGACATGTACCGTCCTAAAACCATGGTTACAATCTCAGACTTCTGCATCTGCTGCAAAGATACAACTTAGAGGTGTATTTGCATTATTGTAAACATAATTATAACACACAGGCGTAACTCTAATTGTGTATTTGAACATTATTTGGAGTTTTTAACAGCATTTTTCACTTAGTGTGTGTTCTTTGTGCACAACAGGTGTTCTTTGAATTTTGGTTGTGTGTACAGAGCCATGCTTTGATAAAGGCTTCAAATAAATACTGGTAAATACTTGGCATTTTGACTCATATCAGTATCTTTGGAGAAGCTGAGAAGTAGAATTTAGAAATAACATGTTTTAGTGCTGAGAAGTAGAATTTTAAACTGTAGATTACAATCAGGCATAGATCTAAAGGTGGGATTTCTTCAAGATCACTCAGAAAATCCTCACAGTCCCTTTTAATAATTGCAGGATACAAGTGCAAGTTTGTTTCTTGTTCTCTATCTCACAACATTATTGTACAGGATGTCCATAAGCGTCACAAATCAGCACAACCCTGCAGTTTGAGAGTTAAGATGTCCTGGACTGCACTCTCATGTCAATCAATCTTTATTTATATAGCGCCAAATCATAACAAACGTTATCTCAAGACACTTTACAAAACTTAGAGTATTTAGTTATTTTATTAACAGAGACCCAACATCAAGACAGGATAAGGAGTGGATAATCTCATCTTGATCCACCATGAGTTCAGCACTTTGCAGCAGCTTTTAGCAAGTTACAGTGGCAAGAAAAAACTTCTCTTTAACGGGCAGAAACCTCGGACAGAACCAGACTCATGTTAGACAGAGAGAGAGAAGAAAAATTGGAGAACTGTCAAAGCCACAGCAGCAGGAGTCAGGTCGTCCCATCAGCTGGTAGATCCACAGCAACAATCCAGATGAACCTACAAACAAGCTCAGAGTCTCCCAGAGGATCATGGTTAATAACTATAATAGTGCATTAAGATAAAAGTTAGACTGACAGATAGAGGAGAAAGGGAAACAGGAGCCTAGTGTGTCAGTTTCCCCTCTATAGCAGCATAACTAAGAGCTGGTTCAGGCCTGATCCAGCTCTAACTATAAGCTTTATCAAAAAGGAAAGTTTTAAGTCTGCTACTAAAAATCGAGAGTGTCCCAAAACGCTCTGTTAGAATAGAAGTGAGTCAGTGAACATGAAGATGCTGTGCAGGAGGTTTCTCTCACCTGCATCCCCGGCAGGTTCCCCTGGACCGGAGAATGGGCCATGGTGACGCTGACTGGATCTCCCCTTGTTTACACTCCCAGCTTCGGTGCGTTCACTGCCAGATCCTCTCTCGGAACAGCCTGTGGTACCTCGAAGTAGACAGAAAAACGTCCTTCCACTCTTGCTCCTGCGCCGAAACGAGCCCAACTCATCAAAACAGCTGAGCCAGCTCCCAGACGTTGGCTAATGCTAACTGAAGAAATCCGCAATGTTAGCCGAGCGTTAACTGGTGCGTAAAATCCGCTTTCCCCGCACAGGGAAGTTCTGCCGCTACAACTAAATCTTACTCTCCAAAACCAAGACGTAGAAACAGATATTTAATGGTAAAACCGCCAAACTGTCACTTTCTTCAAGCGATTTCTCTCACTAACGGTTTTGTCAGCTAGCTAACATGGTTAGCGCGCTAGCTAACTAGCCGACGCAGACTAACTGACAAACGTTCCGTCCCCGAGCTGCTCCGCGCGCGCTTCGTCTGCATCCCCGCAAATGTGCGACCCGAGCCCCGATCCAAGCCAGTACCGAGCCGCTGTTTGGAGCACTAATGCGCGGTAAGCCGCTCTGCGCCTCCTAGCATCTGCGGGAAGAGGAGTCCGCCTGTGTTTTTGTTTCCTCCCTCACTTTCGTCCCGGATTCTCGGCCATCTTGTCGGTGCTGTGACGCCTGGATGGGCGGATCCGGATCCGGATCAACAACAACATCCTGGGCTCCTCTTCTGCCAGGTGCTGATGCAAGGTGGGTCACATGGGAGCCCCTCTCCACTAGTTAGAAAAAAAATAAAAATAAAAATTTGGCTTTCAGGGGATTTGGTTTTCTCCACACTGAGTCAAAATTTTAAGATCAACAGTCCAAAATTTTAAGATGAACAGTCCAAAATTTGAGATTAAATGTCAACAATTTGAGACAGAAATTTAAAGCTTTGAGATACAATGTCAACAATTTGAGATAAAATGTCAACAATTTGAGACAGAAATTTAAAGCTTTGAGATACAATGTCAACAATTTGAGATAAAATGTCAACAATTTGAGATAGAAATTCAAAGTTTTGAGGTAAGTGTCAACAATTTGAGACAGAAAGTCAAAATTTTAAGATCAACAGTCCAAAATTTGAGATAAAATGTCAACAATTTGAGACAGAAAGTCAAAGCTTTGAGATAAAATGTCAACAATTTGAGACAGAAAGTCAAAATTTTAAGATAATTTGTCAACAATTTGAGATAAAATGTCAACAATTTGAGACAGAAAGTCAAAGCTTTGAGATAAATAGTCAAAATTCTTTAGGAGTCGAAATTGAGATTTAAAATAGTCATTATAAAATCATGGGATATAGAGTCAAACTTTTGGGTTCATTAGGTTGAGATATTGAGATGAGTCAATATTTACAGCAGTAGATTGATTTCAAACTGCAATACTTCACTTTGTGCCGTTTGTTTCTTACATTTATCTACAATTGTTCTCATAATAAACGTTTCTATGTGACTTTAATTAAAGTTCAAAGTTCAAAATAAAGTTGAGAATAAAGTCTACATCCTGATAAGGAAAAATAAAACTGTTACTTTGTGCATTAATCCTGGATACTCTGAAACACAGTAAATAACATAGAGAAAACAATCCATGACAAAAATGTTTCCTGGCCTCCCCAGAAATTTGTGATGTCAAAATAGGCTCTAAAAGGTTTGGAACCGCTGATATAATGTATTAACAGGCCTCTCTTTGTTTTATTGGGAGTAAATCTAATTCTATTAATTCGATGAATTCTCCAACTGCAATTGCGCTTGTTTGACCACTAGGTGGCGCCAGTATATAAGCCTCCTCAGCAGCAGCATCATCCTTGTGTAATGTGATGCTGATGCCGGTGCACCATTGCGTGCTGCTGCCGCTGTTGCTGCTGCTGCGCCTACTAATAACGATGGGGTGGCCGGTGCGATGCCTTAGGTCGCATTTTAATATTGGATGAGCGCCAGGAACCTTTAATGAAATCATGAAAAGAGTAAAAAGTCAAATGTATTCCTGCAGCTCTTACAGGCAGTGATAATAGTGATGGAGAGGGTTGTTTTGAGAGGCAGGCCTGTGTGGCGCAGGCAGCATGGGGAGCTCAAAGAAGGCACGTTGTCTTCATTGGGCAGCCATGGCAACTCAATTGCATCGCTCCATTAAGAGATGTTGCTTCCCTTTTTAAAATGAAATATCTGATATTGGTTGAAAATGTCGGTGATTTGGTGATGAGATGATTGAATATTCCCTAAAGATGCGGCGCGTCAAAATCCTCTTTAAGTGAATCGCCTACCCAGAAGTGATTGGCATTTTTCTGGGTATTATTCATCACTCTGCCCCCTGCAAACAAACATTCACCCACACGTGAGTGACATATTCATAGAGGATTATCCCACAAAAATAAAAGTCTGCGCACACGCGTGTAATGGGAAGCACTACCTCCCTCCTTCATGCGTAAATTATGTAGGGCAGGACGGGAATGCTCTGCTACCTCCATTTGAGAAAACCCGGCCGGTGAATGTGAGGAGAGAGTGGGGGAAAAAAAGAGAAAACCAGCAAAGAGCCCACCTCGCCTTGTAGCAGCGTTTGGCAGCAGCGGGGCTGCGCATCACGACGTGTCTATTGTGAAGCTGAGGTGGAGGAAAGATGGACATCACGGACCAAGGAGCTCAAATGGAGCCGCTCTTACCAACGGTAGGACAACATTGACACGCTATTGTTGTGATTGAGCCTGTTCAGTGCGCTGCTCCTCATCGGCTTGGCTTATTTCTGTTTGGATTAAAGCTCCCATGATTCACATTTTACACCAGGGCTCCAAAAATGACCCATATTTTGATTGCTTTACCAGTTGCGTGCATTGCGTGGATGGCATGCCAAACATGGATGTTGCGCACCTTGAATAGACAGAATATATGTTTTCACTGTGCACAATCCTTATCCATATTCACCTTTACGCAGATGGCATCTATGTGATACAGGTTGATACAGTGTTACTCTGCAGCTACAGTCATTCAGTTGGGACCGGCTGCCTGCACGCACAGGCTCCATTACATGTTGCCTTTCAGCCAAATCAAATCGACCCTATTTGTAAAGCTGCTGTCAAGCTGTTGCTTTTCATCTCTATCTGCATCTTAAAATGTTGCATCCTGACATGGATCACGCCTCATGTGTTGGATATAACAAGCTCAGGGTCTTACCATCTTTCATTCTCTGGACTATGAGGCTATTCAGTACCAATTTTCCTGTCTTATAATCCAAATTAAAGGGAAAAAGTCATCATTTGTGTTCACAATGGTACTATTTTCACCCCATGGGTCCTATTCAATAATTGTGTCATCCTAATTTCATCAAAATAATTCATGATTAAGATGTGCATGGAGTCAAATATGGCAGGGAAAGAACAGGAGACGTGGATATCAGAGATAACATGAAACAGAATGGTTGGATACATAAAGAGAAATACTTTATTCACCCCAGGGGGATATTCATGGTTACCATAGCTCTTAAGACAATATAGCAGTAAGAAAATATATGGGAGAGAGGTGATAAATTGAGAAAAAGGGCAAACAGTAAGTAAAAAATAAGCAGTAAGTATCAAAAGTAATGAGTGCCAAAGGTAAAGTAATACTTACACTATATACCTTGTTGCTTTAGCAGGATGAACTGTGTTTGACAGATGTTGCACACTGAATAGGTGACATATGACTAAATATGACAGAGAATTACAGCAGGGAACTAAGAGACAAGTGAGATAAGGCGGGAAACAAATTAGGACAGGGGAGTAAAACAGGTGAGCAACAGGCACATATGTTGGTCCAGAAACAAGGAATATAAGGATGAAATTTTATAGGGAACGAGTGGGTCGGATACAAAAAATCATATTAAGAAAGTATTTCTGAATCAACAGATTCTGAACCAACAAGTTGATCTGTCCAGGTGACAAGTGTTCTGTGTGTAGTCTCCTCTCCCCTCATTAGCATTCAGGTGAGCCTGCGCAGATAGGAAAATGATGTCCGCTGCCTTTGACACACATAGGATGGAGATAAAACATACACTGTTACTGTGTCAGATACACCTATTGCTTTTGATCAATACTCTCAGTTTTCTATTTGAGGACAGGACTTTCTAGAGCTTTCCGCCTTCCGGGAGCCTTCAGATGTGGCGTGGGATGGCTGTTCTGCTTCCCCTGCAGTCTCGATGCAGTGTGGTAGATTTCCTCTTATTGTAACTCATCTCCCTCCCTCGTCCCCTCTGCCTACACAGCAAGCGAAAGCCGTTGTCATGGTTTCACCGGGATGCATGTGTGTGTGTGAAGTGTTAGCGTGGCAAGGGATCCCTCGGTGTCGCAACACAACAGAACTGTTTTACTGCATCTTTTTGTAGCAGGTCACTGGAATCTCAAGGTCAAGCTCAGGGGTGTGTTTGATTTACAGCAGGAAGGAGTTTTTACTACCTGTTAAATCATGTCTACAATATTCTGTTCTCGCTCATTTCTTCATGTGCTGTTTCCCACAGGACCAGAGTCCCCAAGAAAACAAAGATGTGGTGAGTACATTTTCACTCTCTTTGTGTAGCTTGCAAAGTGTCACGTTATTTTAAAGTCAAATCTGACTGCATTAATTAAACAGACTCAGACTGACAAGTAACTCAAGGTGGAAAAAAAACAGATGAGTCAGATTTTTGACAGCTGTACTTGTTGGCTCTTGTGTGATTTATCATGAGTAGAAGTGGCACCACTGTGTGTTTTTTTTATTTGATTGTTTATCTGTTATTCGTCCGCCTGTGTGGCAGATGTCACATATTTTTAGATCACACACGCCGCACACGCCGCTACGCATCTGGCTCCGACGTCACGCTGGGTAAATAATAGATAATGGGAATTAAGCGGGAAGGCTTTGAAGAGCTCGCAGGAAAATGTGTGTTAACAGACAATCGAGGCAGAGGAGTTTCAGATGCACGCATGTCATCTGCTCTGACAAAATATCGCTTACGCAACCGTGGGCTGAGAGCCAGAGAGAGGACAAGGCTGAGCACAAAGTGTGTGCCAGTGGCCAAATTGTGAAGCCTCGCCTTACTCGAACTCAGGACATCTATATCCCCTGTCACTCTGAGGCTGCTGGGACTTTTGTTTTCCAAATCACAGCCATGTTAATCTCTGTGTTCTTCTTGGAAAATGATGATGTTATTGCAGTTGAAAGGATAAATTCAGACTAAATCATCATCATAAACACTCAGGTGTTGGTCATCCCCATCCTCTCCCCGTTACAAACCCTGACATAACAGCAGGCTTTCTGCCAGGCTGACCAACAAGGCCCGCTTGATTGTCCGAATCGGGGAAGATGAGCGAGAACAGACGGAGGAAGTCCAACCGAGCTGCCCTGGTTTGTTCTCTCGAGCGTGGTGTTCTTGGATCAGTGTGAAACGCTCACTGATCCAACTGTGCAAAACTGGCAGGCAGGCGAGCAGGAAGCCGCAACTAGGAGCTCCTGCTCCCTGCGCATGGTTAATTATAGCGGTGTCAGCGGAGAGGAGGAAGAAGAGGGCAAGGAGAGAGGTAGAGGGTGAACTTTCTCCCTCTGAAATATGAGATGTGAATCAGATCTTGCTGCGTAATCTTTAGAAACGTGAAGCCTTTGATATCACAGCTTCTAAAAAATGAGATGACAGCAAAAAAAGCTGCTTCCTCCTCTGGATTTTGTTTCTATGCCTGGATCTTAGAATCGCTGACAATGCACTAAAGCGGCGTCTTAGCCTCAGGTAGGTTATGCAGACACACTCAGACAACACATGCTCTTAAAGATGCACAAACTGTATACAGTGAGACTGCAGCGCCAGCCCTCTCCTCCTCTCTGTGTTGTGGCAGCAGCAGCAGCAGCAGCAGCAGGAGCACGTGTGACTGTGAGCTGTTCCGGGGCCGTGTGAAGCCCCCCTCGTGCAAGATGGTGCTGTTTGACGCCCCACGACCCCGGGCTCCTCTTAGGTAACAGAGCCACAGCCGATCTGAGGCTCAGCAGAGCAGAACTGTGCACGGCACAGCATCGGTGATGTCAGAGCGCTAATCTCTCTGGGGGGATTGGCGGATGGACGCTTGTCAGAAACATTTGATGCTACCCTGGATGAAAGCCGTCGGAGGCAGAGAGGGAGAAGCAGGGGGAAGAGTCGGAGCCACCGAGCTGAGCTCCCATCCTCTTTTGTTTTCATGTTTTGGAGCGAGGTTGCTGCCGTCTTCCTACATGGAGGGAGCGAGTGAGGAGAGCGGCTGAGAGGGTTCAACTTGTAACCCCACAGAGGAGCTGTCGCCGTCTGCCGCTCTCTCTGACTCTCATTGACAATCAGACACACGCTCTGAGTCCAGAGTGGGGCTCAGGCCCTGAGCCTTAGCCTCTCGTCTTACCGCTGCTGCAGGCACAAGGGGAGTTAGCGGGCATCTTCACAGGAGGAGCACCATGCTGACAGTGGACCACAGTAAAGGATTTATTTACCAGGTAGGTTAGATCTCTTTGATTCTTTCAGCGTGAGACTCCAGTGACTCGGATGCACTCTTCTCACTGCGTAACATTAATGTATAGCTTCTCCAGCGCTGCAGAGAGAGCCAGTTGTTTGGATGTGCATGCCAAAGGTCCGGAGGAGGTTGCCTGACAGATGGGGCAGCCGCTCTGGGGCGTGAGAGGAGCTTAAACCCGCTGCACTGACCCCGCTGATCTCTAAAGGAGAAACAAGTAAACAAAAGCCAGGGACATGAAATCATTCGCCGTTTCATCCATTCATTCTTTCCTCATCTTGTTGCACTTTAAGGACAAAGTGAACGTGCTTTTTCTCACATTTAAAACCTCTCCACTTGTGTCTGAGAAAAGGGATACCAGCGTGCTTTGCATTTTTCTCCCTGTGATGCTGATCCGGCTGCCATTGCTACGGTAACCACGGCCATCTGTAGGGATGAAAACCATGACAACAGAAGCTGTCAGCCAATCGTCAGGCTTGTACAGCTGCTTATAATCCATCTCCTAGCTTTGAGCTAGCTGTGAGCTACAGAGTCCTTTTGGCTAAAGCAGATTGGAAGCAAACAGACAGATTGATGTGAGGATTTTGCATGAATCTCCACATGCATGAAGAGAATCTATGGAGTGTGATTTTCAGAGCACATGCGATGCCCTGGATCTGAAGCTATAGCAATGTAAGCATTCATCATCCCTGCTGCTGAGAGCCTCAGGAGAGATCCTGAAGAACAGAGAAATGAGGTCACATATCTGCCTGTCTGTGCCGGTTGTGATAATGTGCACAGATTCCTGGAAAGGAGCCGGTGAGAATCAATACATCGGTGATTTATCCTGGCAGGGAAAAAGGAACATAAGCTTTCAGGCGAATCTGGTGCTGACACCTGAAGACAGCCTCTGTGTTGTTTTATCACCACTTCCACAGGATAGCGAATATGACCGGCTTGTGTTGCATCTGCTGAAAGATTTTGTTCTGTTACATCAAGAATTTTACTTAAATGTTCTGCGATGACTCCTGAATGAGTCTGAAGGCATTTCTCATCCTCACATCAGCCGCCAAGCTCTTGTCAAACAGACTTCTAAAGGCTGAAAGTGATGAAGCGATACCTCATTTTGGCCTTTGTAGAACACAAAGTGATGTTTGATTCTTGGCATTTGCTTGTGTCCCTTAGAACACCACTGCAAAAGCAGAGAGAGCAGAGTTTTGTGAGCACTTCTCAATCTACCAGCCCAATTTTCTACTCTAGACCCTCAAAAACTTCCTGAAGACATGACACAACTTCCTCATCTGTTGTAGAAACTGTCCCCGCTGGTTGTTAAAAGTTCCCCCCAACTATTCCAGCAGTTACGCAAAGGATATTAGTCAACAAACTCGGTTCCTACAGTGGCCTCAGGGTGTACAGTGAGATACGCCAAAACGAATCACTGTCTTCCAGGATGCAGGCGTAGTCGCTCTACATGTTAACAAACACTGACTGGGCTGTCACTTTGCGACAGCCTCAATCGAGAAGCGTCCACCTTTAGCTGCTCTCACACGGCGAGGTCAGAGTCAGGAGGAAAGTGGAGCACATTGTGGTGAAGAAAGACGAGTGGGTTTTCAATGGTTTGGGTTTATTTTAGGAACACGAGATGTTGAGCTCAGGATTAAAGCGAGGACATTTCTTTAATAACCATGTTGGGCTGAAAAGGATGAATGAGTGTCCTGTGCTGTAGTGGTTGGGATTATCATCCAGTGTGTTTACATGCAGCAAAAAAAGGACGGATTGTTCTGTTCTTGCTTTCCCACACTGGCCGAGCGACTGGCTCATTTTCTCAACTTGCTGAAGTAATCAGACGTGTTTGCACAAAACGAGGAGGGGATGACTGAGGACACGCTGGCTTTGTTGGCTCCTCTTTGCTCAATCACTGCATCCTCTGCAGGCGCTGCTGAACAATGTGTGCCGTGAAAGTCATTAGGAAGAGTGGTCTGGACATGGAGTGCACGTGCAGCACCCTGGGGTGTTAGATCAGGTGTTGAATGAATTGTTTTAGGAAGGGTTGTGGTGTTTCCCCAGCTCACAATGGGCCTTTTTAGATCTTTGCTTTGGCTGTGGGAAACTTGTACGTGACTCTGACTTCTTGGACTCATGTAATTCTAGATCTGGGACTTCCAGGGACACCTGTTCTTCAGAGGGGACCACTTCTGCTAATCCTGTGAGGGATTTGGGGATTTTGCAGAGATTTGTATTCTCAGTAATTGCTCGGGAACAAAACTGGAGTTTCATTGTTATCTGGACCTCAAGTTAAAACTCCACCAAATACAAGAAATACTGTTTTTCCCCACTGAAACAACTGAATTAGCATGACTTCCTCTACAGTTTTTATTCATGAATCCTTTCAGCTTTATTTGCTTTAATGTCATTGCAGGTTGACTCTGGGTTGACCGCAGGCGTGTACAGAATGTGTGTTGAATTAAAAGCAGATGCAGCCCAATGTCAAGCCTCTCTCATGAAGGTCATGATGCTCCACTTGGCATCGCCACATGAATTCTTCCACTGTGCGCACACACATGAACACACACATGCCCCTTTAACTCTGTGTGACATCATGAGCATCCCGTGGCCTTCAGTTCGTGTCCAGGCCCGCAGCCTTTGCCCTGTGCGTTACAGCCTCACTGTACATAATGTGTACTTCTCAGAGGCTTATGATGAAAACAAAATGTAAACAAACATTTATGGTAATGTTGGTGTTTCTCTATTCCTCACATCTACACTCCTCCCCCATTTACCCACCCCCGTCTCCTCTCCTGGGGTCTTGATCACGTGCTCCTCTCTACCTCCATCATACCGGACCAACGGCTGATTTAATTCTCCCGGCCTCGTAGGGCCCTCCATCACTGATCCCATGGTCAGAGACCAGGTTTTATCTTGCCGTCGTAAAGGCTGGCAGATTAATCTGGACGCAGATTGGTGAGCGGGGATGCGACTCTCCGTGCTGGTCCGGGGTCAGCTTCACGAGGTAGAGGAACCGGTGGCTATAAATAGAAGCAGGGACCTGCAGGCAGGAGGATTCTAGCTCAGCTGTCACAGTGAGCATGCTGAGCAGAGCAGAGCAGAGCAGAGCAGAGAGGAATGAAGCATCAAGACTTGAATATATACAGGCTTCTTCCCCCCCTGAGATCGAACCATCTTCTTCTACACTATCTAGCTACAAAAAAAAGTCACCACCTGGATTGAAGTAAGCAAATAGGCACAAGCCTAAAAACTGCTACAGAGACTGTGCTCTGTCAAATCAAAGCTAAAGGCAGTCCAATCAAATATTAGAGTGTGTGACTTTGTATTTTGTCCAGGCAGTGTACGTGACAGTAAGTGAAGACACCAGCACACATCCTGAACCCTGGAGCAGGATTAGTTTTATGGCTGCTCTGCTCCCTCTCTCTTACAGTCTACCTGTAAAATATCGCTGCAGTGACCGCCGCAGCGCTGATGCAGAGGGGACGTACATCACACTACCTGTTCGACTTGTATCCGTCTGATTCGATTTAACGCAACAGTGCTTTTAAACTCCTCATCCCGTCGACATGGAGCTGCCCTTTTGAGCTGCTCTGTTTATGTTTGGGTACCTCTCACGGACCAGGGACGGGGAGGGAGTCTCCCTGGGGACTAACCAGCGGTGCCAACCCCCTGCTACTCTCCCAGGCTTGTCAGGAACGCTCATATGATTCCCCACGTCACAGCTGCGAGGGTGCTAAAACATAAGACAACCAGCTTCTCGTCTGGTTTTCTCAAGGCCTTATCACGCTAGATGGCGTGCAGCTGTGGAGTTACGATCAGAGCGATTTGGGATACTGATGCTCGGATAATGACAAAACTAACACATTAATACGCCGTCAGTCTTCCAGATTACCATTAAGCATCTGCTGGGGGAAATCTAGGGAAGTCTGTCTCCAGGGGCTTGTGTTTGCATGTCTATGACTGCATGAGTACTCGCTGGGTTAATGTCCCCAGGCATGTACAGTAAGCCCACTATGTCAGCCCTCAGCATCTGTCCACACACTGCTTTGTTTCTCACATGCTCGTCCATGTGTGTGTCACACTGTGTGTGTGACACTGTGTGTGTGACAGCGTGTCATACCACCACTGCTTTTGCTTAATCTCTCAGGATCAGAGATTGATGGTTAGCTTTAGCTGCCTTTAGCCCATCACTATATCCTAAATCACACTTGTTTTGTTATTAACTTGACCTCAGGTTCTGACATTAACAGGGCATGAATGTATTTGTCAACAAAGCGATCAATCAGCCCTGAAATCCCCTGAATCAGACGATTGTAAGAGTAGGAAGTGACACAAACGAGAGCCAGTGTTTGCATCAAATATTCAAAGCAGTGTAAGAATTCAATCCGGGACCCTGTGTTTAATTTTTCAAGGTCAGAGCTATTTATAGCACAGAGTTTCCAGAAAAAGCACTCTGTCACATGCATTAGCAGCAGCTCTTCCTCTACTAAGATTGTTCTGAGTTGTTGTGTGTGTAGCTCAGTGTTTACATCACCTCAGGTGAAGACAGGATGATGCATTCTCTGTACAACCATGACTCAGAAACAGTGTAATCCAGCTCCCACAGGGATGAGCAAGGTGGCTGTTTTTTTTCTTCAATTTTTGAAATCGGGTGCCCTTTGTTGCCATGGTGACAGTCAGTGGAAGTTAGCCTTGTATTGCTGAGTTTCTCTTTCTATATCTTTCTGTGTATTTATTTCAGGACACTATGCAAAATAAGGTGCTCATGTCACAGGCAAGAATTATTGGTTTTGCTTCAGTGATCTGTTCAAAAACAGATTAAGTGCTTTGTTTGGTGTCGTGCATATTGCAGATTTATGCATGTGAATATGCTCCAGAATGATGCACAAAGAAAAAGCAAAGATGTTAACCTCCATGTTTGCGTCTCTTCCAGAGAACAGATGAGGAGGCAGTTGTGGACCGCGGGGGCACACGCTCCATGCTCAACACCAACTTCGAGAAGGAGGAGCTTGAAGGTAACACACAAGAGAATACTAATGACTGATGATACTCATGACTTCATAAAAAGAGAAAGAAGTAGAAGCTGTCTAAGTCCTCCTCCGCTTAATCTCCTTCCAAAGTGACCAAAATATGCTTCCATCATATTTTACCATAACCTCCCCACACTCACCCCTTCATTCATACGCTCACTCCTCAGCCCATTCATTTTGAATTGTGGCAAGTTACATAGACAACATCTTTTTAACATATAACAACCTTACATCCTCTGATTTACTTTGTTTTCAAACTTGCCAATGATAATAAAAAACCCTTCAATGCAGCGGATTTCCATGGGAGAGTTTATCATTTTAAATCACAGAAGAAATCCAATCGTGATTGTTGCATAACAGAGATAAGGTCATGTGGGTCACCCAGGTCCACCAGAAAACCTCTCTTCAGGATTAGGCCTGTGGATGAACACAGCTGCACAACATGTTATTTATGCTATGCTGCTGTACTATAATCCTCTTTTTTATATATATATATAAACACATCATTTACACCTGCTATTCCTGCTACTATCTCTCCTCCTACACGTCTAACCCTGCTGAACTAACGTTCGGGAACATTATCGAGGTGTTATTGAAGGGTAGCTGTGACACAAATAGAAGCAGAACATGAGGGAAACTGAGGGACGGAGGAGAAATGATTATTTCTGATGACGTAGAAGATCATGTCAGACGTGTTTGCGCTTCACAAAGCACAAAAGCCTCAATTATGTCCCAACGTCAGTCACAGAATCCATCCCTGCATCCATACTCTTTTATTTCTGTCGCCAAGCAACGCTCACTAAGGCAGCCCGCACCGATGTCACTCTTTGATTCTGACACTCGCACCGGTGAGGTGCTGCGTTCATGTTCAAGAACCCTCATCTGCCGTCGTATGATGGCTTCGCTGTCTGTCTGGCGCTGCGCTAACGCTGACACCACGTCAGCATCACCGGGCGAGGGGGGGAGAAGATCCTCTGAAGTTATCTCAGCTCTGAACCTCACAGCTGCCTCCAGTTCAAACACTCACCTGCTTATTCATTCACAGGATGAAAGGGAGAGGTTGAAGAGGTATCAGCTGCTTCTATTTTGAGTCCTCGGGGATTTAGAGTCCTAAAGCCTTATTTGTTTACATGTTGCAGTAAGATTAAACATGTAAGATAGGAAGACATTTATGCTGCATTGGTCGAACATGTGCCTGTATTTACCATGAACACACGCCATTTAGAGTCTAAATGCGGACGAATTTGGATAGAAAGAGAAATAATGTTGTAAGTAAGACTGATTTTGAAGAGTCATCGCTGAAGCTCACTCCCCTCCAGCCGACACAGCAGCACATACATGGATACACACACAGACTTAAGCAAAACCCAGCCAGCGCTGCATGAATTCAAGCCGGCGCTGACTGAAAGCCACTGAGTCGTGGCGGCAGAAGAGAGGAGAAAAGACATTCTATGACATCAGCAGTAGTGCGAGCCCGCGGGAGGGGAGCTATTTTTGTTAAGTCCGCCACTCATGACTTTTGACTCATGAATTTTAAAGCTCCGGCGCTCGGTTCCCCTGTTTTCCTCCGATACTTTATTGTATTATTGCTTCTTCTTTATTCTCTTTTGTAAACTTTGTGAGAGCAGCGCAGCATTTTGTCTAATCTTATGTTGCCTGTGTGTTCATGTACAGCCTCAAGGTTTTGATGATGGATAGCTGTGGCTCTGTGACCTTCTTTCATACAAATCACTCACTTCGCCGCATGCCCAAAACAACTCACATTTTTATAATACATCTCTTTAAAATCTGCCGACAGCTGTGGGTTGAGACAGCTGTGTCAGTCATACTTAAAAGTGCAATATACATGGACATCAGGGCTGACTCTTAGAGAGAGAACAGCGATTCTTGGGAGATGATCATCTACAAAATCAGAAGGTCTGAATTCTAACAACTTGATTGTTCTGCTTTCATTTTGATGCCTCTAAATGTGCATAGTCAGTGCTCCTCTTCCTTCTACCTCTGGCATCAATAATTCACACAATGCTTACTGCAATTAGCTCTGGATGAAGGCATCCACACAGCCAGAAAAGCCTCCTCAAATACAGTTTGACACATCCTTAGATGCTCATTACAACCTCAGAAACCTTGTTTCACCTCTTCTCTGAGCTCCTATTGGTGGAATGGATGGCTCTTTTCAAACAGTGATGTCAGAGTCTCTGAGGTGACTCATGTTGTCTTCGCTTTGCTTAAACCTGATTACTGCGCCGTAATGTGATTAGTCATATCTTCGAGCGACTGAAAGCAATTTTAACACTCGTGTGGGCTTTTTTTCCCCCTTAGACTGAATGAAAACATACGCAGGGTTTTCACCGCAACTCAGACAAAATTCAATAGAATTAGCTCATTTGTTTCTGCTTCGATTGAGGGTTTAATTGTGGAAACAAAAGGGATTCATCACATTTTACTCTTTCACTACAGAGGGAGACTTAACAGCCTTATCTTCAAATATCTAACCCTATCACATTATGTGGCACCACATATGGAGCAGGGAGCTGATACAGAGAACAGGGTGTTTCGTTTTTGTCCAGCAACTGAGCCCAGGGCCGCCGGGAAGGAAGAAGCACCCGGGCAGTTCGGCCGCAGCAACCGAGAAGACAGTCAGCTCGAATTATCTTCACGCTGACCCCGTGGATGCACACGCACACAGGCACGCACAGTCGCACACATCAGAGAAACGGCCTCGTGCTCATGTTGCGTGAGATCCCTGCACTCATCATTTGCCGTATTGATTCAAAAAGAAAGTATATCTGAATGTAAAAGCTGAAATCGATGTGAGCCTTATTTCAGCTTTACAGATAGCAGCTGAATTTTCTTGCAGCCTGTGAGTTTTAGTTGTCACTTTTATTCCTCCTCTTCTAATCCCAGACTCGTGATGGCTTTTATGAATTATAGAAGCTACTTTCTCTCACCGAAGCACAACTTGATTTCCTCTCCCTCAATTCCCTGAGCAGGGAAATTAAAGCAAGAGATGTGTTCAATTATGAAAAAGTGCTCTGCATTCAGGTCAAAGGAAACAAAAGGAATGAAAGGCTTTAAAATCCTGTCTCATTTCCTGTTTGTTTGTTTGCTGCGTCCAGGTCACCGCACTCTCTACATCGGAGTCCACGTTCCCCTCGGCAGGAGGTCGCACAGACGTCACCGCCACCACGGGCACAGACACAGGAAGAGGTCCAAGGAGAGGGACTCGTCAGCTGAGGATGGGAGAGAATCACCCTCTCATAGTAGGTTTCAAAGCAGCTCCAGGATTGCGTACACACTATTTTTTTTCCCTTGTGTTTCCACCTGTGTCATTTGTTGCAGCAGACACGCCAGCTCAGAGGGTGCAGTTTCTGCTGGGGACAGAGGATGGCGACGAGGAGCACATCCCCCACGCCCTGTTCACCGAGCTGGATGAAATCTGCCTCAGGGAGGGCGAGGACGCAGAATGGAAAGAGACAGCCAGGTAGTGCGAACACATGGGCCGTGTCTGACAAGCTGCTCCTTTTTTCTCCCCCCTGCACCGCAGCGACATCTAAATACACGTGTTCACAAAGTCCTCTTTCCCCCGTCTGCAGGTGGCTCAAGTTTGAGGAGGATGTGGAGGACGGCGGCGAGCGGTGGAGTAAACCCTACGTAGCTACTCTGTCTCTACACAGTCTCTTTGAGCTGCGCAGCTGCATCATGAACGGCACGGTGATGCTGGACATGAGGGCCAACTCACTGGAGGAGATCGCAGGTGAACACAGGAATCCAAATCCCCTTGAAACTTTTAAAACCACTTGTTTCCTGACATTTGTGCCTAAGTAAAGTCAAATCAGGAGAGGTTTAGGAACAAATCATAAATTAAAGAAGCTCTTCCTCTACGGGCTTAGAGGAGCTTGTTCTCACTATTTTATTCAGCACTCTCACTCTTGGAGATTTGCACTCCCTCTCTTTGTGTTCAAGCATTGACAGCTTCTATTTTTGCACAATGCACTGAATGGTTCAAGGCTGAAACGTCTCGTCTGCTGCTAAGCTGGGACATGTCCAGACCCCTCATATCAATTGCATACTCTTCCTGAGGTTGGGACTAAAAGCGGAGAGGCAGGGATCGATTCTAAGCTGGAGCAAACAGAGATGAAACTGGAGGACTGCTTTAACTTGTTGCAGTATCATTTTATTTTGGGATGTGAAACGTGAGCACTTACGTGTGTTCTGTTCTGTTCCCTCAGACATGGTGCTGGATCAGCACGAGGTTTCAGGCCCCATTGGTCAGGACGCCAGGAAGAGGATCCGTGAGGCTCTGCTCAAACAGCACCACCACCAAAACCACAAGAAACTGGCCAACCGCATTCCTATTGTCCGCTCCTTTGCTGATATTGGCAAGAAGCAGTCTGAGCCTCATTCCATGGACAAAAATGGTTAGAAAAAGTCACACACTTACACACACACACACACTGATCCCTTCCAGTGATCATAAGTGCTTCTCTTCAGCATCTTGTCATCATTTGCATGCTTTCTTTAAAAATGCATCCACTTGTGATTAACTGTTGAATCTCATTGTCTCCTTTTGTTTCTTTCTCCATGTCTGTGTATGTGTGTGTGTGTCACTTCATTAGTAAACGGCCTCTCCTTTGAGATCATAAACTCTCCCAATCGTCTGCGTGTAAAGAAAACCCCTGAGAGCGCTTCACCTAGAAACATTCTCATTTCATGGTCCCGGTGTGTTTGTTGCATGTCATGTCTGCACAACACTCCATCACCTTTGAGTGCAGCGGGTAGCCGCGGCAAATTGAGCTCAGATTTTGGCGTTGCTGAGACAAAGCGTTTCAGTTACCTACAAGCGGTTGCACAGGGCTACTATCCAATCACACAGGAGGAGCAGGAGTTCTGCACAGGCAACCAGAACTAGTAAAGTTATACTAAACACTAGAGGCCTGATCTACTAAGATCCTAAACAATGAGCTCCAAGTCAGCCTTTTGCTCATCCAGCAGCTCAAAACTTGCATTGCTGGATAGAAGATATGTCACAAAGGATTCTCTCTTGCATGTTTTAATACACGCAAACCTTTAGTACATCAGGCCTGAAGAGTAGTAGTAGTTGTAGTATTAAAAAATACGTGTGACAGTGGAGAGAATTATTATGATGGAGGTTTTTTTTTTAACTCTGTGCAGTGAACGAATGTCCTGATATTTCTCTCCTCTCATGCTTCAACTACCACTTAACTGCTAGTTTAGCTTCATGTTGTCACCTAACAACACAAGTTCTAATAATCATTTTGTAGCATTAGGTTTTGAATCTGAAGGAGTTTTCCAACACTTTGTGGGGTCAATCCAACAATCCCAGGGTCTTATGTCCTTGATGAGTGTAAGAGATTCCTCCAGTAAGGCTCCAAGCTGTAGGGAGGAACACAAACATGGCTGTGAATATGATACCTTTCCTTTCCGTTCATATAGAAAACATATTAGATGGAGAACCCTGGGAACATGAGTATACTAACACATTTCCACATGAAATCTAACCCAAAGTGTGCAATCTTTGACTTCCTTTGACCAAAACAAAGGCATCTGTTGAAGCTTGGACTTGACAGTAATTAGAAAGATTAGTCTAAAACAATCTAACCTCACTCAGGAGGTACGCTCTGAAAGAAGGTATGATACTGTATCTTCTGTCAGGTACGACAACAAAAGCATCCTCTGTTGTATCCTCGTGTCCAGAGAATGAAACCGTACCCTCTAATCCCTCACTGGAGAGCTTCGCCTCTGTGTGGGAAAGCGCTGTAGTGAAAGTTAACGCCATGTTGTCTTCCCCCGACAGGCCAAACAGTCTCACCTCAGTCCCAGCCGGCTAACAATGAGGGCAAACAGGACGTCAGCCGAGAAAACAGCGCTGTGGACTTCAGCAAGGTGAGCACGCAGACCCACTGCTGAGTCTGCTGTTTATACACGGGTACTGATATCCAGAGACAGAACGAACGCTGATTATTTGACCAAGATTAGGTTACAGGTGAAGTGGTCACCGTGTGCCTTCTTCCCTGGGAAACTGGGTGGAATTTAACAGGAGTAAAGCTTGTTTTCTTATCAGATCCAGACTGTGTTTTTGCGTTTATATCATCTGTGAAAAATCTGTGTCAGATTTTGCTTCCTCTCCGACCCTCAGATCGACCTGCACTTCATGAAAAAGATCCCACCTGGTGCCGAGGCGTCCAATGTCCTTGTAGGGGAGCTGGAGTTCCTGGAGCGCCCCGTGGTGGCCTTCGTGCGCCTGTCCCCCGCTGTGCTGCTCAACGGCCTGGCTGAGGTTCCCATCACCACCAGGTCGTACACCAAAGACCCCTATTATTTTGTTCTCCGTGCTGTCTTTCACCCTCTCATTCATCATTAGGAAAGAATTCCAGATTAACCTAAATCTTTTGCTCCACTCACACAGGTTTCTTTTCATCCTGCTCGGCCCTCTGGGTAAAGGGCCACAGTATCATGAAATTGGACGGTCTATTGCCACCCTGATGACTGACGAGGTGAGGCTCAGACACAGATATTTTTGTAGTAGAGATGAAAAGCTGTGTGGACTTGACTTTGTGACACCATAAATAATAAAATGCGTCTTAGTTTCATCTTTTGGGCTTCTGCCAAACTCTCTTAAATAATGGAGCAGAACCAGGAAGTGCTGATGCACCATGGAAAAAAAATGGAGGTGGTCGTCAAATCAGCTGAGAGAGATTAGCCTGTAATATAAATACATAAATGAGTGCTTCTGAACCCCCCATCTTCTTTGTTCTTTCAACCGTGAATATCCCTCTGACACACAAATAATTAATTCATGATACTCCCTGCTTTAAATTTGTACCACAAAACTGCACTCAAGTAAAGCCAGGGAGTAAAAGCGCTGCGTTATCTCCAGCCTCCTGATTACATCCAATCGCTGTCATTTATTTACAATCTAATGCGTACAGTTACATCCCGCTGTAAGTAGGCCACATTAAAGAATAACAAACCCAGCATCTGTCCTCAGGAGCGGCCTGCAGGGATCAGCAGAGTATGACGTGATCACTCTGACAGGATTTCCCACAGTGCAGCTATGAGCTGATGTCACTGACCATCATCGCAGCCAGATGTTGTCTTATTCACTCAGTGGCCCTCTGGGATGCACAGAAATAGACGTCAACCTATTTTGTCATATAAGGGAATAAACTGATAAACAGCAGTGTGTGTGCTGTGATTCACTCTGGAGCTATTTGATGAAACATGAGGAAATCTGTGAGAAAGCTGATGCATTAAAACATGGTATTCCTCTTCCTGTCAGGTAGTGTTTTGAGTAATTCATGATGCAGATGAAGATTTGGACAAAAATAGTTGTAATCCTCGGTGGAATAAACCTTTTATGCAGCTGAGAAATTACTTTCTGGCTCTAAATCCACTGAGAAGAATTGAAATAGATAAGAGGCAAATATTAAAAACCTGCCTGTCCACACCAGACTGTTGAAAGGTGAAAGGGAGGCTGGTTTTTCTTTGTTTGAGAGCAGCTACAGTCTCCCCCTGCTGGCCTATAACCGTAACACTCCTCCACACCTGAACCCACTCTCCACAGATTTTCCACGACGTCGCATACAAGGCCAAAGACAGGAACGACCTGGTGGCGGGCATCGACGAGTTCCTGGACCAGGTGACTGTGTTACCCCCTGGAGAGTGGGATCCCTCCATCAGAATAGAGCCACCTAAGAACGTGCCCTCTCAGGTAAAAGACTTTAAAGAAGCCTGGCATGAACTCTTAGACCGTGAGAGCGAGCGTACACATTCTGCCCGTTGCTGAGAAGTTTCTCAAACATCTCTTCTGCGTTGTACTTTGCTTTGATGCGGCTCCCTGGGGCTCTGCTCTCAATCCTCCAAATCAGCCTTATTTTTTCTGCCTAAGTTATTTTGGTCGACATCAACAAGCAGGCCTGTGGCATAGGCAGTATAGAGAGAAAAAGAAAGAAAAATGTGTGTGTCATTATCTTTTTTTATATCATATGGTAAAAACAATGCTTATCCATATCTTCGGGATAAAGAGGCGGCACATGACAGCTCGCCAAGTCCGCCACATTGGATAGGGCCACCCCTGTCAACATGCTATGTGGAGTAATATTTTATTATCTAAGTAAAAGCTGCTCATAGAGGCGTTGTTTTTCCCCTCCTCTTTGTCATCAGGCACCTGTAGAGAAGTAATTTAGCCCATTTAGATTGTTTTGCTCAGAGATGGTCGTACTCGGATTATTGTCTGACAATGATCTTAATCTGCCGCACAGGAAAAGCGGAAGATCCCCCCTGTTCCCAACGGTGTGACAGATCTTGGAGAGTCAGAGGAGCACGGAGGGCACGGCGGCCCAGAGCTGCAGCGCACAGGGAGGTGAGTGTGAGAGAGGAACAGCATGACTCACAAGCTCTCTGTCTCCCCTCAGTCCCCAAACTGTAAATTCAGCTCCCTCTTCAGGGGCAGACTACCCTACTGGCCCATTCTCATTCCTCACACTCCAGGTCCACAAAGAGGCTTTGTTTGAGTTCCACTTCATTATTAGTTAAGGTGTCTCACACTCCTGAAGGTCACACATTCTTGAACACGGAGACATCTTCATATGAGACACATCTTTTACTCGCGCCTCAGTGTGATGTTTGAGAAAACACCAGGTGTTAGAGGATTAAACTTTTCTCATTCAAACTCCTCATTTTAAAAAAAGAAGACTCCCGACCTCCAGACTTTCATTTTCATGTAGCGTTCCGCTGCTGACAGACAGCGTGATTTCACCCCTCAGATAATGAGATTTACACCAGGATTAAAGAGATGACAGCCCGGGGATTCTTAGAAGAGTACAGCGAGGCCACAGCGCCGTGTGCAGGAGTGTGAAGTGAACTGTGGCAGAGCTGCAGCACGACAGCACGACGCTGCTGCTGCTACTGCTGCTGCGGCGTCTCGCTCTTATCCCAGCCCAGATTGGCCGGACGCCAAGTATCTGCTATCACACCAGCTCTCCTCCTCCTCCTGGGACACGGCATCGCTCTCCCACTGCTCAAACTGAAATCAGCGGTCTATCCTGCCTACGTTTCCATAACAACCAACCCCAGTTAGTTTGCACGGTCCCTGCAGCGGCACGAGAGCCTGCTCACTGAGGCTGAGGGTCATTAAGAGAGGAGCATGAGTCGACAAAAACTCACACACACACACACTCTGGCTCTTCAGTGGATCAAACATGTGCACGCCATGCATATTAAAAAGCGTAATCATCCTTTATCAACACTGAATCCTTCTCCCTCTGCAGGATATGTGGCGGTCTCATCCTGGACATCAAACGAAAGGCCCCTCACTACCTTTCTGACTACACAGACGCCCTCAGTCTGCAGTGTCTGGCCTCCTTCCTCTTCCTCTACTGCGCCTGCATGTCACCTGTCATCACCTTTGGAGGACTCCTGGGAGAAGCCACCGAGGGCCGCGTGGTAAGACATGACATCCCAACCACGCTGACCATTGTCTTGTCTTTTTTTTGTGAATATTATGTTATATTAAGTTGTTGTGTGTTTCCAGAGTGCAATCGAGTCCCTGTTTGGCGCCTCGATGACTGGAATAGCATACTCCCTCATCGCTGGTCAGCCTCTCACCATCCTCGGCAGCACGGGGCCCGTTCTAGTCTTTGAGAAAATCCTCTTCAAATTCTGCAAGTAAGTCTCTTTTTGTACAAATTTGTTTCATGAATATTTCAGCGGTGATAGCTTGTGCTTTCCGCTCGACTGCGGATGCCACATCTCATGGCCTGACCCTTCGCTCATCCTTGTCTCAGGGAGTACGGCCTCTCCTACCTCTCCCTGAGGGCCTGCATCGGCCTGTGGACGGCCTTCTTCTGCCTGCTGCTGGTGGCCACAGACGCCAGCTCGCTGGTCTGTTACATTACGCGCTTCACCGAGGAAGCTTTCGCAGCGCTGATCTGCATCATCTTCATTTACGAGGCGCTGGAGAAGCTGATCCACCTGGGCGTGCATTACCCCATCAATAAGAACAACAACCTGCAGAAACTCACCATGTACTCGTAAGTGCTGGAATCCCTTTTCAATCATGTGGTGATCACACTCGTTAACTCTGAGATCTAAATGAGCAGCTGGAATGTGAAGTTTGTGCTCAGTCACAGCCCCTGTTGCATTGACAGTTCCCCCCACATCTTAGCACATTCCTGCACGCGTGCCAGAGGGTTTTGCTGCATCATCATACGACAGATGGTACAGTAGACAAAGTGTCCAATAATGGCTTTGACTGTATGGTGAATAATCCCGTGGTGAGTGTGAGTAAGGAGCATCAAGCATCATTCCACCACCACAATGGCTGCCAAGAGCCCCCCCCCCCCTAGAATGGGTTTATAGAGGGACCCTTGACCACCATTGTTATGAAAGGCTGAAAGACAATTCATCACAAATAACATGAAATTACAATCTGGTCCACTGGCATAATAAATTACATTTGCAGCACATGGAAAATTAATCACAATTAGATTATTTTTTTAGGTGGTTCAGCCCTTATTTAGACTCTTTGTTTTCAAATCCTTTGGCACAGAGAAACAATTGCACCAATTTCAGAAGCTCAAATTGTGATTCGTGCAAAATGAGCTCGTACAATTACCTGAATCAGCGCAGATGATTAGATCAGTTGCAGAACAGACGAACAGAAGGCTGCACGACAGGATTCATGCATGAGCTGTTTTAGAATAGCTCATTAGGAGTATGTATGTTCATTGAACTATGATGTAATATCAGCCAAGACTAGATCCCTGCTTGAGGACACCAAACATGAAAAAACATATATATTGTTGCAGGTGTGCATGTGTGGAGCCCAGGAACCCCAGCAATGAGACTCTGAAGCACTGGGAGGAGAACAACATCACGGCCTCTCAGGTCAATTGGACCATGCTGGAGGTTAAGGTAAGGCTCCTTTGACATTAGCGTGGCGTTTACCATACGTCAAGAAGAGTTGGACTGTTGTTCCTCACATTCTCTGGCAGCTCTATGTCTCTCACTGAGCTGACTTTGCCTCATCAGCAGGCGTCATGAGTCTAGGCGGGGATTAAGAGCGTGTGGGCTGGATTTCACAGGATTTAGCAGCGCAGAATGAGCGTGGAGATGCTGCGAGAGGAGCTCATTCTCTCGCAGTCAGACACAAATAAGTCCTGCCTGTGCCGGCACTGTGTGTCACTCCTCCACGTGCTTTATTAGCCGACTTAGAGCAGCAGTGCGTATGGGAAGCAGGCTCTCACAGAGAGGGAGGGGGATGCAAATGCACGAATCGTGTACTGCATGTATAATTAAAAATGAAGAGTGCTTGAGAATTCAAAGGTTGTTTTCACTAATTCATCACCGACATCCTTCATCGCCTATTATCCCACCTTCATCATCACCATCACCATCATCATCATCACTGTGTCCTCTGGTGCCAGTAGGAGTGTGAGATGTTCCACGGGGACTTTGAGGGCAGCGCCTGCGGCCCTCACGGCCCTTACATCCCTGACGTCCTCTTCTGGTGCGTGGTCCTCTTTTTCTCCACCGTCTTCATGTCAGCGTTCCTCAAAGAGTTCAAGACCAGCCGATACTTCCCCACCAAGGTACAGTCACACAAACACTTCAAAGAAATAATCAAGCATCTACAAAATGAAACCCACCTCATTAAAGTTTCACTGTAGATAGTGCTGCCATCTACTGGGGTCTTTCACACACAGCAGCCATGCTGCAGTCTTTGCTGCTGCTGCTGTTCTATTTTTACTATTTCTATGATTTATCATTGAGATGACACTCCTGAGTGTAATGTGTGGCGTGATGCTGACACATGATCGGTGATGGAGCAGCAGCACCACCCTGTGGCGTTAGATGTGTCACTACAGCCATACAACGATGTTAAAGAATAATAAAGATACATGAATATTAAGAAGATATATACTTTTCCTTGTGTGGTCTTCAGATTTGCTCTGCACTGTCTGTTCTGATTGCTTTCAATATAAAGGTGTAAACATTCAAACATTTTTTTAATTTCTCCTTTTTAATGAAGATGTGTCCAATATATTCATGTGTATGTAACGATTGATATTGTGATGTTTGGCTCTATAGACCTTGTTTACATAGAAATGTAACTGTTTTTGAGCAGAAAAAGGCAGACATTTGGATTATCTTTCACTAAGGTCATTATCAGAGGTACATATATTGATGTATTATCACAGGCAGGTAAAATACCAAAGTTTTGCCAGAACATGGTTTTGAAAGAGCTGATTTGAGACTCTTTATGGTCTGAAATATCAAACTAAAAGTAAATCTGCATCTTTTTGTCCCCTCCAGGTGAGAGCCATCATCAGTGACTTTGCCGTCTTCATCACCATCCTCACTATGGTCCTTGTGGATTACGCCCTCGGGGTCCCGTCCCCCAAACTACAAGTCCCCAGCAAATTCAAAGTGAGCGCACATGGAGATGGATGTTAGCCTCAAATATGTCTTTCTCTCTGTGTGTACCATTTTTTAAAAATCTCCATTTTTCTTCCCACCTTAGCCAACCAGAGACGACCGCGGCTGGCTCATCAACCCTGTGGGTCCAAACCCCTGGTGGACCACCATCATCACCTTCATCCCTGCTCTCCTCTGCACCATCCTCATCTTCATGGACCAGCAGATCACAGCGGTTATTATTAACAGGAAGGAGCACAAACTGAAGGTAAAATCACTTCTGTTTGGCTCTGTTTGTGGCGTCCGTTCAGGTTTGAATGTTGACATGTCGTCTGTTTTGGTCTCCTGCAGAAAGGCTGTGGCTACCACCTGGACCTGTTTGTGGTGGGGGTGATGCTGGGGGTGTGCTCGGTGATGGGGCTGCCATGGTTCGTGGCGGCCACCGTGCTCTCCATCTCCCATGTGAACAGCCTGAAGCTGGAGTCAGAGTGCTCGGCGCCCGGAGAGCAGCCCAAGTTCCTGGGCATCAGAGAGCAGCGCTTCACCGGCCTCATGATCTTCACCCTGATGGGCTGCTCCGTCTTCATGACCTCTGTGCTCAAGGTTGATCCACACTCAGCTTCTCAGAGTGTTAGAGAGCATTTCAGGAATGTTCTGATCCTTCTAACTCTGACTTTTCATCCATCACTAGTTTATCCCTATGCCTGTCCTGTACGGCGTTTTTCTTTACATGGGAGCTTCATCACTCAGAGGCATCCAGGTGAGCTCACAAACCACCCCCTGTAGTTTTGATTTTTGATTTATTAGACTGTCCAGAGTTAATTATTTGTCTTTTCTCAGTTCTTTGATCGTCTCAGGTTGTTCTGCATGCCGGCCAAACACCAACCTGACTTCATCTACCTTCGCCACGTCCCTCTGAGGAAGGTCCACCTCTTCACCCTCATCCAGCTCAGCTGCTTGGTCCTCCTGTGGGTCATCAAGACCTCCAAGGCTGCCATAGTTTTCCCCATGATGGTAACTGCACAGCTTTGAGCATCCACGTACCGTCTGTTTCCTCTACAAACAGCTGAGACATCACGTTTCTTCTCCTTCAGGTCTTGGCTTTGGTCTTCATTCGGAAGCTGCTGGACTTCATCTTCTCTAAAAGAGAGCTGAGCTGGCTGGACGACCTGATGCCAGAGTGGAAGAAGAAGAAGCTGGAGGATGCTGCACAGGAGGTGACTCCCCTGAAATTGAACTGTGGGTTTAAAGTGCTGCAGCTCAGGGCTTTTATTCAGACTTCTCTTTTGTCCCCTTCTACAGGAGGAGCACAGCATTATTGCCGAGGAGGAAGGCATAGTTCAAGTGCCACTAGAGGTTCACTTAAAGTAAGTCAGGAAACTGTTTTCAGATCTGAAATTGTGCTTTTCTACCTAACAAATATGCAGCATGATGTTGTTTAAACTCCGATCCAGGCCAAAGCAAGAAACCACTGTTTACTTTTTGAACACAGCTTATCTAACGTCTCCTTATAGAGCTGCACACTGGACTGTAAACAAAACAGAAAAAGAAGTTTAGCCCGTAGCATTTTTTGCAAACTACTCACATACACAGGAAACACAAAGAAGTAAGCATCAGCTCCCAGGGGGGTTTCCAAACTGTTGCGAGGCGACAGCAGATGTGTTCAGAGATTGTGGACGAGGTAAATAGATCTGACATCAAACCTGAGACGTGTGTTTTGATCCCCAAAGGGGCGACCCGGCCACAGTGAACATCACAGACGAGATGTCCAAAGGCTCCTTCGGGAATGTGTGGAAGAGCGTCAACCCGGCGGAGAGCGCCAAGAAGGAACCAAGCGCTAAAAGGTGAGCTTTGTTTACCTTCCTCTCATGTATCCAAATCTCTCGTACATCAATGTCAAAGCAGGGGGGGTGGAGGGGGGATTGTGTCTTTGGCTGTTAAAGCAGCAGAGCAGTGGCAGGTGTTTGTTATGAAGAAGTTATGGAACATTTACTCCATGTTTTTCCAGGAAAGCGAGGAGCTAGCGTGTTTATATAAAAGGGGTTTATCTAAGAGCAGCCCTGCCCTCGCTGATTTCCCACAGAGTAGACTAACATAGTGTCTCCTGCCTGCCTCTCTCATTCCATCCCACCCTTAAGCTCCCCTTCCTAACCTCTCAGAAGCTGAAATCCCAAAGGTGAGTCGCTCTCAGTCCCTGTAAGCATGACGAGTATTGTCCTGTGCGGTGCATGACGGAAACAGTGTCAGTTGAGAGATGAAGTCGTAAAACTGTGGACTGAAAGATGAGCATGGCCTGTGTGTGCATGACAGAAAGTTGTGATATTTGTAGCTCATATGTTTTAATATCACAAGATATTCAAATCTTTTGAAGCATATCTGCATGCTTACAATGCATCTGGAGTTTTGGAAAAGTCAGCAACGACACTGTAATTGTTGTGGTTTTGCATAATCCCCTTTGTTCGACTGTCTTTCTCACGCAGTTCGAGCGGCGGCGAAAAGCGACACAAGCGCCGGAGGCATGACAAGAGCTTGGACAGGGAGACAAGTTTGTGATGACACGTACTGGCGGTGCCACCGTGCTGTCAGTCAGATGTTTAAAAAGTAAAAAAAAAAAAAATCAAAAAGAAAAAAAAAATCTATACCGTGCCACACTCAGCCACCTTTGTACTGTGCTACACTGTGTTTTTTGTCATGTAAGTCTGTGTGCAAGTTGTGTAAAACAAAGATCAATTTGTTAGAAACAGTATTAACACAAGGAACCGAGACACATCTGTGTTCTATTTTCTATGTATATCAAAGTTTGGTGATACCAGCATTTGAGTGAAGCGAGAATTATCGAACACTGACAGGAAATACTGTGTCAATGGGCCAATGAAGCAGAAATTTTAACAATTTTTAAATCTACTTTATTTGTATTTTGTATGTTTTTATATTTTTTCAACAGCAACTATTGCCAGTTGTCCTTTTAAAAACCTGCCACATTAAACCACAAGCGCGTGGATTTAGTTTAGCAGAAGCCAATATCGACTCAACGCACTTAAATAACAGACATTTGCCAATTCTAATGTGTTCCACTGGTATCTTTAAAGTTGGAAAATCTAGTAATTTTTGAAAGTAATACCTAAACGTTTTGTATAATCAGTATATCTAAATGTCTTTTTTGTGACGGTGACGACTCATATCATTCCACAGTCTACTCCATAGTTTGACCAATAAACCTCCCTCCCCCTGTAACGTGTTTTCCAAATAAGTTGAAGTAGTAGTTTCCAAGTCAGAAAAGGACGCCTGTTTGTTTTCTCGCCGAGAGTCAGCCGAGCAGAATGACACCTCACACATGGCCGTTCCTGAATGTGGCGCCAAAGCTAGTAGCCGGCTGGTTAAGTTAGCACAAAGCTGGAAAACAAGCAAACCGAAAGCATTCAAGTTCAAGAGGTGTCAGTGTTTTTGTGAAGCTCTCGTCCAGAAAACACCGAAAGCAATTTTCCCCATAAATGAACCGTGGGGGAAAATATTTGCAGGCAGCTCATTTGAGGAATACATTTTACGCTAGCATGGCAGCATAGTTTGTAAACTTTTCAGTAGTGGCTTTTTAAAAAAAAAAAAAAAACGAACCAATTTGCAAACTTTAAGATGACTGTACAGAAAGCTCCAACTTCATTCTCTTTGTCATCTTGTCAGTAAGTGTCATCCGTGGACAAACGATCTCCTATCCAATTGACCCGTTGTAACGTTAGCATCTGAAGCTAATTGTTTTTTCAAAAAGAAACACCTGCATGACGGAGAAACAGACTCGGCTGTCTCGCTGCAGGACCACGGTTACTTCTAGAGATGCAATAATACCCTTTTTCTGGGAAGGGCAACATGTAATAAACGGTGAAGAGTCTTAACGATGTATAATACATAGTATATTTTATTCATGTAAAATGTTACTAATATATTACTAACATGGATTCAGTGTTGATTCAAGGCAGGTTTTTGTTGTAGATGTTCTTTTCCCATTGTCTTATTGATGGTTCTTAGTTTTAGAGAAACTAATAATGGGTCAAAATTATATCAGTATCACATATTTTGACCACTTCTGTGTGGAATTCTGCCTTAAACTTGGTAGTGATAGCTGTACACTTTCTGTTGAATAATTTAAGTCACCTGTAAAGAATCCCATCAGGTCAGATCTGTTGTTCTATTGTGATTTGTTTCATGAGAATGAGCGCGAGAGAGAGAGAGAGCGAGAGAGAGTGAGAGCATAAATAAAGATGTTAAAAAAGCTGCTGTAGTGGTGTGGTTCTTTATTGATCCCCTCAAATCCACAGGAAGGTCAAAGGTCAGGTAGGTGGGATATTACTTCTACTACTACTATTACTGTATTCCTTCAACAGCTGAACATCCCGTATGAGCACTGACCTCCTTATCTCCACCTTTGACTTCAGGAACTCCACCCTTCACCCCCAAGCTGCCTGCGCCTTTGACCCCAAGAGGAGCCGCCACCCTCGTGTGAAATAACTGCACGAATCAGAAACAGCCGTGGCCCTTTGCAGCAGAGTTGTTTTTGAGTTGTGTTCTGGCTTTCCTTTACTCCCAGACCCTTTTGAGAAGACCAGGATGAATCAATTCCAATTCCAACATGTGCAGACAAGGAAGTAAGTTGAATGTAGAAAAGATAAGGTTGCTTGCATGAATTAGTTTGTAAATAAATCAGGAAATCTGCCTCCCAGTTTAGTTAGAAATTTCCCTTAATGTCAACCCCTGATAATGCACAGGCCTGTTGAATCATAGTGTTTATTTGAGTAATATCAACCCCTTTGAAAGTGTTAATGTCACACCTACCGACGATCACTGTCAAGAGATATCAACCGGTTTAGGAACAACATTTTTTGGTTCTAACCAGTTTGAGGATGTAAATTCTGGAGTGGAAATGATAGCATCAATGCTAAATTACACAGTAATTAAACATACTGAATTGAGATGAAGCCACAAACACACGATGAAAAACTTTATTTTGCAGAGCAGATAAACAACCCTCATTGATAAGTAACTACGCCACCCCAGACTTCACTAGCTGTGTTCTTTTTCAACATAAAAATATAGAAAATAACTTAAATTAGTAGAAAAATACGCCCTCCACTGTAAGACTCATGGAAGAGTAGTCATCTTTGTACTTTTGCGTCGCACACAGTGAGCAAAAATTGAATATAAAGAGACGTCAGGACATGCAGAGTAAGAATGGCTTTCTTTTCCTCCTGAGTTTGTGTTCCCATGGTGAAGTTCACTGCTCTGCTTTTCTTTTTGTACTGCAAACAAACAAACAGAGAAATGAAGCTCATGTAAGGTCTGTGTCATTTATCACGTCAGTCATGTGGTTTGTCGTTACCTCTCCCCTGAAGGCTTGGAGGTCATGACCCAGAGCAGATACTCCTTTGCCGCCATGGAGTCCAGCACCTTGTTCACATCGCTGGTGAAGCTTCCATCCACGTGCCTTCTGCTGAGCGCCGTTTCAGACCTGAGTATGTACACAAGAGCACAGTGTCAACACGGACAGGCAGGGTGTCAGAAATCCCCACAGCTGCTGATTGAACTTTGATATTTACCTTAGCCGCGGCACTTCAAAATCATTTCTTATCCTGGTGATTGGTGGAGAAAGGCCGCTGCCGCGACCACGATCACGTCTCGATTGTCAAGTTTTTGCAATTACGATCATGTCACACGATTCGGAAACACATCAATCAACACAGCGTGAAAAGTTCAGGTGATTTATTGAAGCACAACCACGAGGGATATGAAGAAAACAAAGCAAAGAAAGCAAAGAGGAGAAGATGATTGGCTCTTTTCTCTGTCAGACTGTAGAATCAGACAAAGGCAGCTTTGCAGGAAGGTGAGTTGATTTTTGGAGCTGCAGGAGAAGAAGGAGGAAGGAGGGAGGGGCTGCCTACTCTCTTCTGACTTGTCCAGATTTGAGTCTGGCGACAAAGTCTTTGATGGCCTGGTCCTTGAGGAAGGAGCTGACGTCGCTGGTGTACGTGCCGTCTGCGTGGCGCTTTTCTGCAGCACTGAAAACACACAGAGTCAGATAAAGATGTGTGAACAGGAAGATAATCCAGTGGTCTCATTTTAAGATGAGCTTTATAAAGTGTCTAACCCGCTTCTCTTGTTGCTCATCAGCCATCGCACAAAGTCTTGCGCCTTCCTGTCCTCCAGGTATTTGCTGTAGTCGTTGGAGAACGTCCCCTCTGAGTGTCTCTTCATGTCCTTCACCTCTCCTCCGAACGTGTCGTCTGCCTCGAAGCTGGAGTTCAGAGGGTGAGATGCTGCTTTGAGACCTCTTTGGAAAGTTCTCTGAACAGTTTTTTTCTGAACTCTAAGTGCTGTACTCGGGAAGCAAACTCAAACGTTACTCAGTGAAGTGTACAGGCAGAAAAGCCAGTGTTTGTAAATGAAGTCGTCCTCTTTCTTGTTTCTTACCTGGGGCTGTCTTCACCCTTCTGCACAGGAAGCTGCCAGCTGCTCCTGACAAAGCAGAGCACCAGAAGGACACCAGCCAGAGAGTGGATGCTTTTCATGGTTAGATCTTTGTCTACGGAGCAGCACAAACACACAGATGCTGAGAGAAAGTTTGCATAAAGCACAAAGTGGTTTCACCGTGAGACGCCCAACACTCACCTCACAGAGAGCGTTACTTCTTCTTCTTCTTCTTTCTGTCCCTTTCTAACTCCCCTCACCTACTTTGTGAACTTATATACGGTGACACCGGGGGGAGGATGGCTCTGCTCGGCTTTTACCGCTCTGTCAAGTCCACCTGTTACTCTCAACCCATTAGACACGGGCCGCGTCACATCGGTCAAATCAACGAGGCGAGCGTTAGTCGATGGAGGAAAGGTGTCATTCATGCGTGATGTCAGCTGGTACTTAGGTGTCGAGATCAAACAAGCTGGGCTCATCCTGTTAAACAGAAAGTAGGGAAGATGCTCTAATGTGCTACTGTGTCATCATGAGGGGAAGTGATAGGCCAGCGTGAGTCAGTGATCGCCATTTGGCAAGAGCCGCTGTTATATACGCTCTTGAGAAAGTCCTTGGAGTCATACAACTTGTATTTACACCAGTGGCCTGCACCGACTTTTTGACGAAAAAATCAAAGGAAGCTCTTGCCACTGGAGAGGGTGATGAGATCCATTCATTTGAATGTGTTTTGGCCACCCAAGGGGGCACTTTAGCACGCTTTGACTCCAGACCGGCACTCCAGCACCTGTTCTTGCCTCCCAACCCGTTCTTTAGGTATTTGATGTCATTCTTGTGTCTCCCCCAAGAGTTCCTCTATGACTGAGACTCTTTTATATTTTGGAAAGCAAAAATAGGAAGCTACAAATAGCTTTATTCAGGAGGGGAACTGTAGTTTTCAGGAGTGTTTGAAGAAAGAAAACAAGTTCTCATTATTCAACGTTTATTATTTACAAAACAATCATGTATCAAACAGTCTGTCAAAGTTAGTTGAACTTTTGCATCAATTTTTATAGCTGAGCAGCTCTCATTTTACACTTTCACATTATTACATCAGTGTTCTTCCTCAGGTCATGTGCTGACTACTTCATGAGTTGAAACTTGTTATTGGTCATCAAATAAATCATACTCAGGCATCAGTTCAGAATGTGAATTAAAATCAGCAGAAGAATATATGCCAGGCTGAAAATTTCAGTCACGTGTCCTGATGTTTTGGTTTGTTTCAAACAGATTGACGCAGACTTCACTGAAAGCACCTCAGCAGGAAGTGAGACATGTGGGTGTAGACGTGCTGATAGGCCGAGCCGCCGAGGCCGTGATCCTTGTCTGTGTACCACTGCAGGGAAAAAAGGTAAAGAACAATGTGTCAAAGGAAACTCTGAGGTTTTCTTGAGAAGAGTCCAACACCTGCAACTCACCATGGCCTCAAAGTCCACCTGCTGCTCAACCAGAGCCTCAGAGATCTCAGCTGCCTGCTGGAAGTGGACATTGTCTACAATGGAAAAGAAAAGTCAGAATGACAGATTTCAGACGTGTTAATGCTGTAGAAGATGAACAAAGAAGACACAACTCACCGTCAGCTGTGCCGTGAACCAGCAGGTACTGCACCAAGTGGAAATTCTTGGCCCTTTCGATTACTGTGGAGTTCTGCACACAATCAGATTTGACTTTATTGGTGAGCACAGGCCGGAAGATTGAAAATCAAGACCATCAAATGTCAGATAAGAGCGTTTGCGTCACTCACAGCGTAGAAATCAGGATTCTCATCCGGCTCCAGCATGTACCGCTCTGTGTAGATTGAATCTGGAATCAACAAATACGCCTGTTAAACCAGTGTTAAACCAGTGTTAAACCAGTGTTAAACCAGTGTTAAACAGCGAAGGAGGATTCTGAAAGAAAAAGTACCGTAATATTTCCATTTGGAGACGGGAGCCACTGCCATTCCACATTTGAAAACTTTACTCCCAGCTCCCAAGGCCATTGACGTCACGTATCCACCATAAGACTGTGACAGATAAAGAGCTCATCAATGCAACTCATCCTCCAGCAGTGACACCCAGGTGAAACATTAACTTGTTTTTAAAGCCATTTATTGCTCTCGAAACTGTAAAATGCCGCATGTAGAGCGGATATTGCTGGAGGAACATAAACTTTGGTTCACATTTGAGTCTTTGAGGACTCACCCAGCCCCAAATAGCAACTCTGTCTTTGTCGATGAAGCCCATTTTGATGAATTCCCTGCAAGAGAAAAACAGAAGATTACGTAACGCGAGAGGGAAAGGATGTCAACAGGAAAGAGGCCGAGCGATTAGCAGCCGAACCCGCTGACACTTGTTATTTCCCGTCTGTGCGTTCACCTGGAAGCGTTTGAACCCCAGGATAATCCAGTTTGCTCCAGAGCTGTTTGTTTTTGACCCCGAGATGCGTCGACCGGTCTGAACTCACCTGGCTGCCGTTATCTGATCTTCCTGGAGTATCCAAGGGTCTGCAGACATCTATCGCACGTAATACACCAGCGGAACCATCGGCGAAGGAGAAGGCAGCTTCGACCGCTGCTACTAAAAGAGCCATGACCGGTCCATCCACCTGGTCGGGTGGGACATCCGTATCAGACGAAAGACCGACGTCCCGGGCCGCATGGACCTTCTCTCCGTAGTAGTAGTGGTAGTCATTCTTTGTCCTCTTGAGAAGATGCATGCTGACGGAGTGTGTTTGTGTCTTTACTCTTACACGTCTATGAGTAAGGGGTACTTCTTGGATTCATCAAAGCCTGGAGGCAGATACATCTGGTACCAGAGATCTACAAAAAAAACAGCATCCTCAGAAACTTAAACCAGCAGTACTGTGAAATCTCCACGCCACCTTTGAGCTCACTCACCCATTCCACCAAGTTTGATGGTGCTTCGACGCATAGTGGGCATCTGGATCTCAAGTATTTGATCACCAAACACAGTGTTGCCCTCCAAAACAAGGATCTCTGTAAAAGTCGAAAAGGGGAAATTTTCAGGATGAATCTTCCTCTGCCTTTGTATCCTTGGTGAATCTTAAACAATCCGCGCTGTTACCTGTATTTTTTGCAGTATCCATGAGGGAGTGGAAAGGAATCCCAGGACCTTTGATGGCAAAGTGCAACAATCATGCCTTAGCTATCACTTATATCTGTGTTTCCTAAAAAGCAAGATGCTGAAAGGTGAAGTTTACCGACCGCTGCAGCTCATCCGGTAGTAGGAGGCTTCGTGGCTGAAGTACGCAGAGTTGTAAAGACAGTCTCCATCACGTATCCCACAAGTCAGACACTTCTTCTGATCTCCAGTCAGCCTATCACACAAACAAGCCCATGCTGAGTTTCAAAAAGTGTATCTGGAGCAATCATTGGGTTTCAAAAATACAGCAAAATGAGCAACTCGTACTTGTAAACGTTGCGTCCTCCTGGCCTGGCACCCTCTTCATTGCTGGAATAATAACTGTGAAAGAGACGCCATGAGTACGAGACACTCTGTACTAACTGGAGCATAGATGTAAATTTTAGTATAAAACTTTACGGGGACTTACACGCTATCTGCCGTTACTTTCATAATACTGATGACTTCCCATTTTCCACTGGTTATTGCTGTCGCTGTTCCCTACAAGATAGAATACAGGTAAGAAGAGAGAGGTGATGCTGATGATGCTGAAATGGTAGGACGGTGTTGGGTGAAGTTGTCTTCCTACATTGACCACGCGATGGATGTGCCTGTAGCCGCTCTTGTCACTCAGTAGAACGTAGTAGTCGTCATTATTTGTGGCGAAGACTGGCTCCGGTGGGGAGAACTAGGGAGAAAAAAGTGTATTAATAATCATGAGATGGGAATTGGATGTGAATATGAGACCGAGGTCAAATATGGTTTTATCATGTACCGCACATACCCGTCCAATCCAACCATTGGTGCTTCTCACAACCAGATCCTGTCCAAGGGTGAGACATTAATTCACGGCTTCACTCTGTAATCGAACAACTCTAATTGTGATGGTTTAAGCTGCTGTGTTTTACCTCTGCAGGGACCCAACTGGTTCCATTGAATTCGTAGATCTGAAGGATGAGGTGGTTCTGTAGCCTCTTCAACCACTGGACGGCTATACGATCATCGGTTGCCCAGGTGACAGTGGCCAGGTAGTGTTCGCTGAATGCAGGATGGTGAAAAACAAGAACACTGAGCGTCTTTTTCTCAGTCAGTTCTAGACCAAATATAGTACCGAAAGGACACGCAGTACCTTGTTTTGAAAGCATCTGGAACAACCACCTCTGTGATATCATCCGTGTTAGTGTTCACCACAAAGAGTTTGACGATGGGGTTTGGCGTACCTGGCTGCACACGACAAGAATGTGAAGATTTGAAAAGTGGTACCAACGAGTCAGGTGAAGGTTTGACTCTGGTTCAAAGTCAGATCAGAGATGTAAAGAGGTCCCACCTTAGGGTACGGGATGGAGACCGTTCTGGGGTACTGGTCGTCTCCATACCAGGTGTACTCTATGGTATGCACCTGTGTGTCATTAGACTCAATGTACGCCACATGCTTCCCTCCAGGTGACCACCAGAGGCCCTGATTGGATGAGAACATCTCCTCTAGAGAGGGGAGAGCAGTGGAGGGTCAGAGTCCTGAATGTAACGTGAAAGGAAAAGGATCAGGTCACAAACGTACCCTCATACACCCAGTCAGGATGCCCATTAAATATGAGGTTCTCCTCGCCGTTGACGGTGACCTGCTTTGGCGCTGACTGAGGGCTGGTCTTGATGTACACGTTATTTCTCCAAACATACGCCTGCAGATACAAAAGATGCAACTCTCAGAAACCCATTTTCTGCCTTTTTCTTGGAGTGTTTGGAAAAGGTTGGTGCAACCTTTAGATGTCACCTCCATCCATCCATCAAGCACTTTATAGCTGAGAACATTCTAGCAATGATTTGCTTGTGTGTACTTACCAGTTTTCTCCCTGCTGGGGCCCAGGAGAAGTACTGCACCTCATTGGGAATGTCAGGTGCGAGAAATGTGCTGAAATGAATCGAAACAATGAGATTTTCTTCTCCAAGGACGATTCAACAATGTTAAAATCAGTGAGAATCTAAAGTTGAGAGAAATACCTGGTGTCACGGTTGTAAAGTGAGTACGAGGCGGTGAAAGAGTGTCTCCACAGCTGAACAAACAGAGAAACACTTTTATGTAGTCACGTTCAATGTGCTTTCTAGAAATGATAATTTAAGTGTAAATCACCTTGGTGTAGTTGCTCATGAAAGCAACATATGAACGGTCAGCAGACAGCTGGTAATCATAAGCCTTCACTTGCTCCTGTTGAGAGAAGAAGAGGAAGAAAGGTTATGGATTCTATTCCCCGACAGCGTCTCTAGAGGTGGATGTTGAGCTGTTCTGACTTACGAACGAGTCTGCGGTCAAGAAGTCTTTAACACCTCCGATACGAGCGTTTTGGATCTTGACTGCACCCTCAGACCTAAAGAGAAACTCGTCATCTGAAAAGATGATAAAGTGCCACTTCATGTGAGTTATGTTTTACTGTAAAAAACAGTCAGTAAAAAATACAGTGATTACTGTGGGAAAAAAAGCAACAATTGACAGTTAAGGACTGTAAAACCAAACATCTACTTTTACCTTATTATATACATTGGTTAATTGTGAGACTTTTTAGAGTGTAATCCAAACAAATAGGACAAATGTCATTGGGGTCATGCCAACTCAGTAAAATAAATAGGTTTTGATTTTACCAGTTTAAAATCTATTATTTGTGAATAATGACATTTTAAAACTCCGAAATTGGCCGTTTGCTTGTTCTTTAGAGCCAGTTTTCATCTGTAAAAACAAAAGGATTTCTTTTACAGTGTAACTCTTGATTTCCGGTTTTGTGTTTTGTGTTTTTTTTTTTTCAGGATGAGGAGAGAGGTAAAGAGCTGAGTGCACATGTGTGATAACAAAAAGCAGGTGTTTATAATTTAAGTGGTGCACACCCTGTTGTAAACAATTTTCCACTGTTGTCAGTCCTTTTTCATATCTACATGTGATGATAAACTTTGACCCACCTGAGATCCATCTCATAGAAAAGGACCTTGGTTTCAGGGAGCTGTTGAAGGCATCATCCAGGGTGAAAAACTTCCCCTTGTTGCTCTCCTCTTTGTCCTCTGAAACACATGGAAGGGTCAGTGTGAGGGTCACAGGTTGGAGACTTAAACACAGATATCTGTCACACACACACACACGAGTGTAACCATAAAGGAAGGTGGGTGCTGTAAAGGCCGATAATGACATGTGGAGTGACGCTGACGTCAGTGCGTCAGGGGGTGATTATGGGAACCGTCCCGATGTTCACTGAGTCTGAAACTATTTAAGTGTGAGCTTGTGTGTGACTGATAAGTAATGACGCAACATCCCCTTAGAGTTAAAATGAAGCAGAATAAAGTTATAAAACTCTTGCTGTTGTTATATCAGAGAGGTGCTTGTCAAACAGATGATGCGTAATGACGCATGCGTAACTTTCTTTCAGATCGCGGTGCGTCGAAGCACGGATAATCCCAATTTGAGCTGTAACTCACCTTTCAGAAAGACAGCTGTGGGCACCGCAATCAGAACCACCACGACTGTCACCCCAAAGATCCCGAGCAGCACCTTAGCGATGGAAACCTGTGAACGCGTGAAGGCACGAAGTCAGAAACCTGCTCCAAACATCCCAACATTCCCATCCTCATCACCGTCATGTGAGTATTCAACAACAGCAAAGCACCAACCATGTCTGCGCGCAGCTGAAGCGTAAAATGTCAATAAGTGCCCGAATCACCGCTCCATCCAGGTTTTACGCGCGGAGAGTGCCAAAGTTGTGCGATGCGCTGCGGTGGCTGTCAAATATTACCTCTGCAGCGGTTTCAAAGGTAGGGCAATAAACGTGCAGAGGAGTAAAGTTCGTGAGCTCTGAGGCTCAGAGCGACAGGGTTTTTGAGGAAGTGTAGCGCCTGCTGTTAGTCAGCCTGTTCCTTAAACTGTCCTCTGCAAGTCATTCATTCATGATGACTGTGGGGAGCAGAAGTTTCCTGAGAATTCACTTCAGCACTTTTTATTTATAATCTAATTATGTCAGGCATAGAGTACAAGTATGACGGATTAAAAAAATCAGGAAGGAATCACGTTGTGTGAGCAGCTCAAGTAAGGAGATGTAAATAAATATGAAATAAATAAATAGATCTCTATGATAAAAATAGTGTGGCAGTGGCTTTTGAGTCTATGTTAACATTCGGTTTATCAGCTGCCCATATAAGGAGAAGTCCTCCTGTGATAAAAGTAGAGAAAAAAGAAATAAAAAAGGCCAGGCTTTGCTTTGCAGAAATGTTGTGTAAATTAAAGGTAATTTTCTCGCAACCAAACAACACATGTCAAGATTGAGTGCACGTCCTTCATTCATGACTAATGTTAACCATATGTTTCCTGAGAATTCACTGAAGCCGTGTTTTTTTGGAAACCCAAATTCTGTTAGGCAATACAGGACTGGTACAACAGGGTGAACGATGCATTATTGTTTAAGAGAGAGTCATCTTGGACGGAGTGTATCAAGACTCAACTGGCTTCCACTCTTCCAGAAGGGCTCTGTGCTGTAACCAGGCCAAAACTCAAGGCTTGTTCAATCTGGGCTTTTTAAAAAACTCTGATTCTGTCAGGCAACAGAGTGCCAGTGAGACAGACACAAACAAAATGTTGTTGTTTTTTGAGAAGCTCAAGTAATTGAAAATGAGAAATCAAATGTGTAAACTAAATAAGTAAATGATAAAAAGTCAAGCAGTGGTCCATGAATACATGTTAACTTCCAGCTGCCATCCAGCCGCCCATATAAGGAGATGTCTTCCTGTGGTAAAAGCAGAAATAAGTAAACAAGTAAAGACACTTAAAAGCAGAAAAAGTCCTTTCACTTGTCAGCTTAGAGCTCATCTTTCTTCTCCTGATTAAAAAGTCTGACTGTTTAGCAAAAACAGCTGGAGACCTGTTATTACTGAGTATCACGTGTGTATGTGTGTGTGTGTCCATTCTCAGCTGTAATTTAGCCATTAGTGTTATCCTGTAAATGGCTCTTGTAGCTCCAGAAGCTACTGGTCAGCAAGATGTGGCTTTTATTGAGGGCTTAACAACGCAAGTGAAGAAAGAGCAAACAACAGGTTATTGGTCATATTAAGGTATGAGCTGCAGCAGAAGGCTAATAAAGTGAGGGTCATAAATGCTCTGAGCTGTGTTGACTTAAATTATTAATAATATCTGTGTTTGCTGTCTGTTTCACTCCAGTTCCTGAAAGCTGTATGGGAATGATGGCATTACTCCTGCACAACACAGGGGGAAATTTCCAAGGTAAGAACGTGTTATTCACATTTTATCATCTCAGTTTGAACACGGTTGATAATGAAATGTTACAGAAAGAACAGGAGGCTGTGGCTCAGTGTTAGTCCACGTCCAAGTTTTCTTCTGCAAATACTGAGCAGTGTGACCAAGTGCTAAAAGGCTGTTAAAAGCTTCACAAATAAAAAGCTGCACCTTTATGGGGAATAGACACCTCATCCAGCGCTCGTTTGCCCCCCCAACACCGGACGTCCTCGGCAAACAAACAGACAGTGGACGTGTGCTCTAATGCAGCGCGGCTTGTTTGATGAGCAGCACTTGACGGATGTTGTTTACAGGTGTCACTGAACACGTTTGGTGTTATTGAGCAGATAGTGTGTGTGTGGGGGGGGGCACATAAGGGAGAAGAGAAGCAGTCTAGTATCATTTGAAGTATTTGAAATAGGTCAAAAAAGTGACATAATGTTACTGTTATTTGATAAGTAATCCTAATGGCCTTGATTCAGAGCCACATTGAGATGTTTCAGTCTTCAGTGAGGTCAGACGAACATCATTTATCACACTTAGAGAACATATGACTCTGAGTATCTGGACTCTGTGTAAACACTTGTTGAGCTCCATGTTTGCTGCCTGGGTAAATAGAGGAGTGACTGCTCTGATTCCAGCGGATGTGTTGTTAGTGTCAGTGCTGAGATTGCATTCTTGGCTGGATTTTGAGTTGACTTTTGGAAGCTGATGTGGAGAAAGTGTCAGGGCGAGGCTGGTGTTAGAAATGGGTCAGTGGAGCTTCTTGACACAGAGTTTCTAGCTGTTTTCTTTTTCTGTATCTGTCTGACTTTCTCACTGTAACCAATCGACAGTTGTTGCTTTTTCTGTTGCTCCTGTTGGTTAAATGTTCTTTTCTTGTTTCTGTGTTCATTCTGCTCAAACCCAGTGTCGTTGAAAGGAAACCCAGCGGTGTCACTCCTAATCCTCACACTCACAGTATCTACTCAGACCACGTTTAGGAGCTGAGGTGTCTGTAGTGAGTCGGTGAAAGTGTGTCAGCACAGTGTGGTTTTTGTGCTGCGACATGAACAGGAAGCTGTAGAGTCTACTGCACGTGTGAGCCCTCACGTTAACTCGAACTTGCTCCTCTCGTAATAACCACATCTGAGGATGTGTTGAACTTGCAGTGCACTTCCTGTGGCGTCCCCTCAAGTGTGAGAAAAAGTGTTTTTCTGAATGACTCTGACTGCTGTGGATCCTCATCTGAATATAATAAGACTCAAGATGACTGTACTTGTCAAATTGTATGAAACTTCCAGAGATCCTTTGTGTTTCTCTCTGCATTATGTGTGAGTAGTTAGTTTTCAAATATGTTTAAAGCTATGGAGATGGCAGAAAGGAACTAAATAGCAACCTCTAGTGGTAAAAAGAAGTCCTGCAAGGTGTTGATTTAGTGGAGAGGAAGGCCCCCCAAGTGTGCCCCTTTTCTGGTTCTTATGGTCAAAAAAGATGGAAACTACAATGTGTTTGACAAATAAAGCGAGGTTTATTGACAAACTGTTTATAAAAGTGGCTTTAGTGTCATAAAAGGGAAGTGTGGGGACTTCCTCCTCAACTCAAAGCGGCCAAAAGGCCAACCAAGTGCCAGTGGGCGGGGCTTGTTCTGTTCCTCGCCGCTCATTGGTCAGTGGGCGGGACTTGTTCTGTTCCTCCCCGCTCATTGGTCAACTGCGCTGTCACTCAACCAGCTTCCGCATTCTGTCGCTCTGTCGGATGTGATGTAGCAGCTGTTCGGACTTATCGGAAGTTCTTATCGTGCATTAAAGTCAGAGTAACACACAGAAAAGAGGTGATATTAGACTTTGTTGTTGTCTAATGGCTTATCCGGGATACAGCGCGGTGAGTGAACGAGTTTTAAACCTGAATTTAAAGCGTTTAATGAGCTGTAAGTGTTAGCAGCGAGGCTAATGGAGACATACAGTGAAGCTGCGAAGTTCAGATCAGGAGTAACAAGCTGTACTATTGTCGCTCCTCTTTCTTTTATCCATGTACAGTCATGAAACAAAGATCTTTGATATTGTATTTCTGGTTTCTTGACGAGAGTTGTGTTCATGAATTGTGCACAGACCCAGAACCATGACCCCTCATGTGTAAATAATTCTTCTAACTTGTGTTTATGTCTTTACAAAAAGGCTTCGACTGCTCTTTCACCTTTGTACTGGGCTAATTGAAAGAAACTATGACATAATTGTGCTATGCTGTGCTAAAGGACTGTCTGAATGAGGACACACCCCCTCCAACTATTTTGGCCCTATTGTTCAGAGTGATGTTTGCATTGCTTTAGGCAGCCTTCATTCCGCAGAGGTCAAACCACGGTGGGCTCTCTATTGTCTGCAGACTGTTTCCAGAGTCTGATCCTTCACAGTGTTTGTTCTGATGTGAGATCTGAACCCTGACATCAAGTCTGAGCACATACAGGAATGTAAATGCACTTTAAAAGCAAAGCTCAAATCCGTCATCACCTCCCTCTCTTTTATTTTCATCATTTTCTCTCAGTATGGGGCTCCCATGCCAGGCATGCCAGCACAGGGGATACCGCCCCACGGAATGCCAGGAGGACCCATGGGAGGCGCACCTCCCCAGGGGGGATATGCCCCGTACGGAGGGGGGTTTCCAGGCGGCATGCCCGGATACGGAGCCCCTCCACCGGCCGTGAACGATCCCATGTGGGGCTACTTCACAGCCATAGCGGGCCAGGTGGGTGCAGGGTTTGCTTTCACTTTTGCATTTCAGGCTTGTGGTGAAGGGGGGTGTCGCTCTGTTTTTAACTGTGGAAATGATTTGAATGAATATTTGGCTGATGCATAGTTGAGAGGGTTTAAGGCTCTGTCTGAACTTGTAGTGGTGGATAGATTTTCCATCAAACCATGTGGGCATTTGTAGTGTGTTGCTTTGCTTTTCCTGTTGAAGCAATCTGGAGTGTGTTCTTTCTTTGGTTCTTTCTTTCTGAATGTGATTTCCTGCTCTGTCCAGGACGGTGAGGTAGATGCTGAGGAGCTCCAGAGGTGTCTGACCCAGTCTGGTTTCACTGGCAGCTACTCCCGTAAGTTCACCACTGTGTCCTTTTCCTGTTAATGGAAGTGATGAGCCCTGTGTCATAGTGAAAGTGTCATGTGGGTTACATACAAGGGTTTCAGAAACTTTATTGTCATGCCAACTCACATTGAAACTGCACAGTAAGAGGGTAAAGCAAAAATGGTCCAAAATATGAAGAACAGAAAGAGCGAATTAAATGTGTCATTTAGTAAAATCTAAACTAAGATATACACATTACTATGAGATGTGATTTCTTCTGATTTGGTTTTTGTTGTGTGTGCAGCGTTCAGCCTGGAGACGTGCAGGATCATGATCGCCATGCTGGACGTATCCTTTCTGAGCTCACTCACTCACAGACTCAGTGAATAAATCACTGCCCGGTCCATTCAAAGTCCCTGTAGTTAAGTGTTTGTGCTAGGTGTGGTGTCACTCTGAACCAGTTTAGCCAGCTTTTACTGACACACACACACACACACACACACACACATATGCATTGGTCAGCTGTTATGACGCCTTACCTCAGTGTCCACTAGAGAGACTTCACGGGGAAGATGGGCTTCAATGAGTTCAAGGACCTTTTCCAGGCTCTGAACGGCTGGAAGCAGAACTTCATGATGTTTGACCGGGACCGGAGCGGGACTGTGGAGCCTCACGAGATGAACCAGGCCATCACTGCCATGGGTAAGACTGTAGATGGATCAGGATGATGTGTGTGTGTATTTTTTCCTCCTGAAACAGATTGAGTTCACACTGTTTGTTCTCTCAGGTTATCGTGTCAGCCCTCAGGCTCTTAATGCCATTGTGAAGCGCTACAGTAAAGGAGGGCGGATTTACTTTGACGACTATGTGGCCTGCTGTGTCAAACTGAGAACTCTCACAGGTGAGGGAAAGCAGAATTCCTTAATCCTTCTGTTTTACCTGTTGCTGATTTTTTTTTTCTTTCTGACATGCAGACAACTTCAAGCGGAGAGACACCATGCAGCAGGGCTCCGTCATGTTCCAGTACGATGATGTAAGTTTGAACTCTCACACTTTGTAGCATGAGAGAAGTCATTTAAAGTGCCCTGATGAAGCCACGTCATCATTACTGTCTCTTTGTGTTCCCAGTTCATCACGTGCACAATGTCCATCTAAAAACTCGCCGCCTCTTGTGCCACGTGAAGGAGCCAATCAGAGGCGGTCCAGTGCCCCACAGGAACACAAAGGGAGGCCAGTATGTCGCACTGAGCTGCTCTGAGCTGATGCAGGACAGAACCTGATGCTTGTAATGCTTATTGTAACGCTTAATGTACTGCTAATGTGTATATATATGCACACGTCATGTATCTAAATAGAAGCTGAAATCCAACATTTCAGGGACTCTGTGGCCTGGAAATGAGAGTGAGCAGTGTTTTTTTACAGAATGATAGAACAGAATTACACATGAGGGGATTTGTAGGTGATGAGCATTGGGTGAAGCAGAGAATTCAAGGATCATTACAACAATAAGTGCCAGTCTAATCTTTGAATGTATAGTCTAATCTCCATTGTCTTGGTTTTGTACACTGAATTTCATACAATCATGTCATTATTGTTTGTGAAAAGCAGTTCAACCTTTTTTAATCAGTAATAGTAAGAACTCTTTTGATGTGAACCATGTATTGAGCTTGATATTGAAAATGTTAACACGCTGAAATGACTGTGAGCAGATGTGGAGGAACATCGATGCTGCCACAGTCTGCTGTGTGTATGTTTTTAAGTTTTGTTTTCACTCACACAGCCGGTTTTTGCATGTTGATGCCTGCTGTGCTCATATAACATAACTGATATTGTATCCCAGATCATATTTTGTTACTCTCAATACAGAGTTTTTCAATCACTGAGTGTTGTGATTCTTCCCTCAGTTGTTAAGCTGTTGTCAGTTAAATATTCATGCTTCCAGAATGAAGTATCTTTTTTCTGGTGTGTTGATTGCACTTCCTTTTATTGACCACTAGATGTCCTACTTTAGCGCTGTGTGTAATTACAGCCTCCACTAACTCAGCATGTTTTGGAATAAGTTTCGAAGCTTTCCAAAACCTCATTTAGCCATCACTGGTGTCAGCGTTGATAATCATCAATCCCCACTGCAAGTGAGACATAATTCCTTTATTGGACTGAAAAAAAATCCAAAGTTCCTGAGAGCCACGACAAAAGAGACAAAGAGCCACCGGTACATTTTTGTTAAATAACAAAATATGGATTTAAATCCACCTATTAAATGTATTCTGTGGAAATAAATATTATTAAATGAATATTAAATTAAAAACATTCATTAACTTGAATCAGCTTTAAACCTGTAATATTTTTTCTTATCATCACCCAAATACAAAACATAGATCACTTTAAAGTCACAGCTATTTTTTTTAGTCTAAAGTTTTATTTTTATTGTCATAAGAAAACCCTTCCTGTGCGTAATGCTCTACTTTCTGATATATAAATCCACATTTTGTGCTCACATATCACTCAAAAGCCTAAAACAATTTATGAAAACACATCATACAACTTGTAGCTCATTATTTTGAAACTACAAGAAGGTTAAAAGTGGAAGTAGTGGGAGTGTAATTGCATCAAAATCTGATTTTTAGCAATGTCTTTTTTGCAATTACAGGTCATAAAAGTGAAGCCATGTGTAGGTGCAACATTGAGGTGCACTTTTAGGAGCAATGCATTACTGCAACTATTCCTACTATCACTCACCCTGCTTCTCTTGAGAGTTGACGCCACCTGCTGGACAATTATCTGCATTACAACCCCCACTTGGTTACATAATTCCCTTTGTTCTGGGATAAAGTTTGTGTAGTCCACATAAAAAACAGGTTACAGGCAGGTGTACCATGAAGAATGAGCTTGAGTGAAAGTGTGTAGCAGCTGTTTGAATGCATAGATAATTTCTTTTTAGGAAATGTGAACCCCCAGCAGAGGGAGACACACCCTCTTCATGTTCAAGCATAACAGTCTCACATGAGTGCTTGTAGTTTCACTTCTCTGTGAGGACCTGACACTGTCCTCCAACTATCAAGCTGCAAAATTCCACACTCAGTGAGACTCAAATGTAAAATAGCTTTCTAATAGAGAGGGTGTATGTCTTTGTGGGTTACTTTGCCCCACAGAGACCTTTTATTTATATATTTATAGTTTCCACTTTTTGTGTTTCGGAACAACAGAGACAGAGAACACAACAACAACAACATGTTTTAGATCTTAAAAAAATCATTTAAAAAAGTCAACGCCATTGCCAAGGTTTGTAATGTGCACAGTTCCAGAAAAGTTTCATGTCATTTCATTTATTCTTCTTAGGGCCTGAAAAAAAAGGTTTCAATGTTTTTTCCAAACATATATATATTTTTGAACATGTTATAGACAAACATTTGAGGGTGAAAAGGTTTATAAACTATTAATCAATCAGTGTTTAAATGGATGGAAGAGAGTTTAAAAAAAAATATATATATATATATATATTATTCATGAAATTCCTTAAAAAAAAAAAGAAAGAAGAAGAAGTCAAGCAGAAAAAAAACCAAACTTTTTTTTTCATGCCTTAATACAAATAAACACACTCAAGGGAAAAATCCTGACACTGACTTTCATAACTCATGCATCAGGAGGTTAAATAGGAAACTGTAGTGGCCAGTACATTACAGTAGGTTTAAAAGAAACAAACAAACAACAAAAAAAACTGTTAATTTGCAAAAATATAAGTCCCAAAATTGTGTTTCAAATTGAACTCAAGTGTAGTGTTTTTAATCCATCAGAATAATTGAAAAATAGTGACGCAGATTTTTCTGTCAGTTTAGTGTTTCCAAAGCTGCGCTCACAGTTGTTCGCACATTGTTGAGACTTTCCCGTGCGTTTCATTAGAAGCAAAGTGCAGAATGTGGAGCGTCAGACTGAGGTTTCGGCACTTTTTCTTTACACAACTTGTTTTCATTTCACAAGTTTAAAATCTCATCATTTCGACTGTAAAAACCAAACTTGTCCTTGTTACACAACTCGCTCCATGACACATCCCTACCAGATTGGAGATTATGCAACAGAACCAAGATGAGTGAAATCATTTAAAGATACAAGATGCTCACAATCTGATGCATTAACACCTTTTTTTTTTGTTTTCTTTCACAGTGGAGAGAAAGCTTTGCCGTGTGACGCCCGGGCCTGCTTCCAGTTAACAACACGATAAGTGATGATAAAGAAAAAACAGACTGGCTGATGTGACTAACAGGCGCTCTATTCATCCATTAGTCATCAAAAGAAGTTCATTAGCAGAGACAGTCACAGAGTGATCTGTTTACCGCAGGGGCCCATTCAGAGTCCGCCGAAAGACTTCACAATGAGATTACAAGATTACAGTCCGCGGGGACATGTGTTCCTTGTGCTTAATTTGATTAAAACTCCCACTTAACTGCATGCTGGTGCTCACCTTCGGTACACAGATTAATCAAGAGATTTGTATAACATATAAAGTAGCATTATGTCTTACAGCTATGGTATATTCTCACATACACCCTTATGTTCACATCTAATCCCATATAAAGTGATTGCTCTTTAAAGTGCTTTCATTTCAAACAAAGCCCTCAACAAAAGGATCCTCTCCTTTACATTCTCTTTGCTTTGCTTATGCAGAACCAGTTCAAGAAAGTAACCATGTGCATACCCTTCTACACTAACCTCCCACAAAGCACACACACACACACACACACACACACACACTGTTCACACAAACACAGACATGCAAAGCGATGTCACATGACTGGGCAGGGCCTGTAGGTGTGGTAGGCCGGTCTGCTCACCACGGATTAGAGAGGAAGGAGCCCTTTTCTCCCTTCCTCAATTTCTCCCCTCCTATCACCTAATAACAAACGGGAGAGAGAGAGAGAGCTGAAACAGAATGGGAAGAATCTGTGCAGGCAGGTAAGTTTGAGAGGTGATGTTTACTCTTCTTGTGAGTGTTTTTGAAGAAGGTGGCATGGTGGGACGTGGCCTTTAAAGAGCACTAATCCCTCTTACAGGAGAAACAGTGTAAGCTTATTTGGAACTCAGTATTACTGCTTGGAAAGCATGGCTGACTGCATACAAGGGTGAAATTTTGCTTAGACTGCAATGTTTCAAGTTTGCAGAAGTTCTGTAACTTTCACTGGGATTTAGAATTAATTTAAAATATTCATGCAACCTATCTACTTGCAAAACAATAAACACAGCAGCACTGAAGCTACTGTACATTGCTGTCTTTTAAATTAGACTATCGAACATTTCATTATTATTTACTTTACTTGATTTTATTGCACTCTGTTCACTGTTTTATCATTGATTGGCTGTATGTTGTACTTGTTTTTAACATTAACCCTTTAACTACCTCCTTGACCAAATGATTTAACTCATTTTATGTGACTTTATTTCAATAAGGGGAGTGCCCAAATTAACTCAAACTGATTTAATCATCTGTACGACTTGGTAGAAGTATTGGATGGATCTTGGGACTCAAAACCATTTGTTTTGTCACACCAAAGTCAAGCAGTTAAGGTGACATATTGAAGTAACACAAATGTGCCTTTGTTTTGAACTTTGTTCTTTTAGTGTATTCATGCAAAATGAATATTTTGCACAATGGCATTCGATCTTAAGTAAAGAATGAATGTGAGAATTATTAGTTATTGCACTTAAGTCAAGGTGAAAAATTTACAAATGCAGTTTTACCTTGTTTAATGCAATAATTCCCTTGGTTGCAATAAAATTGCTCAATATTTTTAGGCATACTTACAGAAATAAAAACTGCTAATTTCCCTGAATATTTATGAGTAATTAATTATTTTCTAAATTAGCATTTTTGTTGCTTTTTTCCTATTATTTTTGGTATTTGTATGAAATTTCATATAATAATAATAATAATAATAATAATAATAATAATAATAATAATAATAATAATAAAATCTTTTTATTCCCTTTTTCGTGGTGGAGTAGTCAGAAGTTTATTGATCTATTCAGGTTATTTAAACTCTAATTTTAAAAGAATAACAACCTAAAAACGAAAACAATTAAACGTAAAAGCTTTCAAACCAACATTCATAAATGTAAACACAAATGTATTTCAAAAATAGTTTTATTTCACTTGATAAGAAGGCATATTTAGATAAAATTTTAGCAATTGTAAGAGTAAAACACAAAAAATAATATTTGAAATTTTCAATTTTGCCTGAACTCAACTGTACTCTTTGACCTTCGTGCACGCGCCTGTTACGCACGGTTACGCACAAAAACAACTGTTACGCTTCGGTGCGTTCCTCGCTAAAAATACCCAAAAGGCGTTAACTTTAATCAAACTGTGCAACGAAACTGTTCCTGTGTGATAACAAAAGACTTCACAAGGTCAAGGTTTTTCACAGGCGGGGGGTAAAATCTCGGATGAAGCCAAAAAACACCTCAAATTAATCTCCGAGCGTGGAAAACTAGTGGAAGTTGCTGCATAGTTCAGGTAAATAACACTGCGCATTTATTTGTCAACAATCAACAATGATTTTTCACATATAATTTTAAGTTCTAGTAAGAATTTTCAGTGTCGTTTTAATGTTGGTTTGCCAGTATTTTTTTAAATCAGAACAAATGTTTGACATTTATCGCTTTTAATGAGGTTCACCTGTACGGAAGCCGTAAAGGACCAATATTGAAACCCCGTTATTTCTCACAGTTTTCCAAAAATGATGCGTAAATGTCAGTTGTTTTAATCGGGGGGTCTTTTTTTTTTGTTGTCTTGAGAAATTTCCATAAATTTGGACAAAACATAGGTAAAATATTTAATAATCTCCTTTGACGTTCTGTGGGCTCTTGCTGACTTCGTTGATGTACAGTGAATAATACATTTCATCTGTCAGAGGCGTTCAAATACATCTTGAAATTATTTATAACAGCTGTAAGATATTCTATACGGGCGGCAGCCAGGGGGGAAATCCTGTCACATCCTGCATCAACAGCCTGAACTGTCCTTGGCTCCATCCAGGAGCAAAAGGTTATGCAAATAATTTATACGCCACAATATTTCTTGTCTTTCATAAGGTTTCCTTGACGTCAGGAGAGGTTTTTCAAATTTGAAGACCCCTTTGAGATGGACGAGCAGGTGAACCCGTTGGACAGAGACCACTGTCTGTGTGTGGTCCTGCCTGGGGGGCTGGAGAAACACGCCACAGTGCATGGGAGGTAGGACATGTTATTTTAGTGTTTACTTTTTCCATAAATGAATTGATTAACACGGTGAATTCATTCTATTTCCTCCCTCTTCGTAGTCAACCTGTGATGGACCTTCTCGTGACCCTTTGCGCAAGCTACCACCTGAACCCGTCTGACTACACGGCCGAGGTCCTCTCACCCAACAAGAACATCATCCGCTTCAAGCCAAACTCTCCTATCGGCTCGCTGGAAGCAGACAAGATTGTGCTGAAGCCCAAAGCGATGGAGGAGAAGATCAGGAGGCCGTACATGCCTGAGGTAGAGAGGAGAAAGAGAGTTCATAATTTCCTTTAGGCGAACAATAAAGAAAGTATAAGAATTCAATGCTTCTCATTTTCTTTACAGCCGTCCGTGCGCCTGTTAATCAACTACAATAAGTCCCATAAAGCCGTGGTGCGCGTCAATCCCCAAGTGCCCATTGAGCTCCTGTTGCCTGCTGTTTGCGACAAGTGCGAGTTTCAAGTTGAAACGACGATTCTCCTGAGAGATGCGCACTCCAACGAGCCACTAGATCTCACCAAGAGCTTGAATGACCACGGCGTGAGGGAGGTGTTCGCCAAAGACACAGCTGTCGAGCAGCAGCATCCAGACAAAACACCTGAAATTGGTATGTTGAAGAGTATGAACTTGTGGACACGGAAGGGATAAAACTCTTCCATCTGCCCTGATTATTTCTTTGTTTTCTTTAACAGCTGTCACGCCAACAGAGGTCATCACACCGCCTCCTCTACAAGGTAACACACAAACAAGCGAATGTATCATCTTCATCTTCTATGGGCCAGATCTTCTTTGAATCAAGGTGTTTTTTTCTTTTTTTAACTACGGTTTAGAGCTGCCAAAGAAGGAGAAGAAGCAGAAGGAGAACTGCGGGTTTCTCAGCTTGTTCAGGAGGAAGAAAAAGGCCCAGACGGTACAGTAAATACGGGAAAAAGTGATATATTCTGTTCTTAAAGTGATCCTGAGATATCTACAAATCATAATCTAGAATTTAAAATAAGATAACCAACACTGAAAAAGGTTATTTTTAAATGCTATTGCTCAGCTTCTTAACCCGATTAGTTTTCCGCACACTGATGTCGCTATGATGATACCACACTGGCTGACAAAGTTGAGTAGTAGGAAGAGAGATCAGAGTTTTTCTCTGCTGAAAATGATTTCTGTGGTTTATCTAATGACATAAATAGTGGACTGGAGCAGCAAAGGGACAAAGATAAACAGGAGAGTGATAGAGCACAGGCTAAAGGATAAACATGGGCTGAAGGCTGAAACAAAACATGAAGATTACAAACCAAAACTAATACATGTCTTGATTCATCACCACAGTTAGGAGCAAGTGTTTATGGGAAGTGGAGTTTTTCAGCGACTTGAAACAAACTTGCGCTTTCTCTTTTACAGGAAGGGACGAGGAGTGCTCCAGTTTCTCCAGGGCTCAAAGCGGGAATCAGCGCCAATGTTTCCAGCTCCTCTTCTCACACCCTGAGTGTGGAAATGCCCAAGAAGAGACGAGCGCCACAGCCACCTATGGGTGGATCTCGCAGCATCACACACAACCTCATGTCTTGTCCGGTACAAGGAGCTTTTTAACTCTCTTCATCCTTTGTTTTCAAACCTCCTCCTAAAGACACTGCTGATTGTCATAGCTTCCTCAGTCGTCTATGACTCTGTACATTAGTGACTCTGTGTCTCTCAGAATCTTGAACAAATTCCTTCACTAATGTTGTTTTCTCTCCGCAGAGGTCTGCAGAATCCACATTAAGGAGCACTAAGAGGAGGGCGCCTCCCCCTCCGAGTGCAAACATCCACCAGGAAGTGGACGCCAAAGGTAAAATCTTTTCAGGTGTCTGGGTTCTTTGTATGAAATAAAATCTGATCGAGTCTGTCTTCCTCTAGTGGTTGCAGCAGAAGCAGCAGTATTGAAGATGTGAGGTACGCTTGTACCGAAATCCCAATTGACCTTTTACAGTATTTGAAAGGAAATCAAAACGGGTTTAAACTGAGGTGATTTCTTCTGTCTGCTGAGTCCTCACGGCTCCACTCGGCGCCGCTCGAGGTCAGCAGAGATTGAAGTTAAATCAAGATTAAAATGTCAGAGCGAGTGCCATCAAACGGACGATTTAGCAGTTAAATCCAGCACGAAAACTCCGCTTTTATCAGCCAGAACAATTTAACCCCGGCCAGGGCAATTAAAGTGACCCGTGGAACATACCAGCTTCAGCCTGCTCTGGAGATAAATCCCTCTATTGTCTGAGCTTTCATTCCTCGTATTAACCCGTCTGATATGCTTTCAGCACCTGCCGCACGCCTCCTTCTCTTTACTGATCTCTCTCAGAGAGGACAATGAGCGCGCTGATTGGACAAAGGTTATTAAAGATCTCTAATGTTATCACAAACTCCTCCGAGGTCGACTCCTTTGTTTTCTGGAGTCTAAAAGAATCTGCTGAATCTGAACACAACCTCCCTCTCCTTACTCTCCTCCTACACTTTCACAGTCACTCTTTGAAGATTCAACCTGGCTCCGACTTGTGTTTTCCTGCTTGTGTTTTTTTTGAACCTGTAGACTGAGCGCGCCTGCTTTTTCTCCTCCCTGCTTGCAGACTCTGTGTTACCTGAAGCGGGTGATTGATTCCAACATCCCTCTTCCTCCTCTCCGTCCTCCTCCTGCGCCGGCTTCTTCTTCTTCCTCCTTCCCGTTTTTGTGGCTTTTTTATGGATGTGTGTCCCTGTCGCCTGCTGCACATGAACACTATTTCTACATCCCCTGTTTTTTTGTTAATTTTTTTAATTTTGTGTGCTTTAATTTGCTGTGTTGTGTGTCATTCTGAAATTTTTTCTCAATCATTTTATCTGTTTTTCTTTCTACAGTGCAAAATCTAAGCGAGTGCTTGTCTTAATTTGAGTAGAAAATATATTTTTCAACTTAATATGAGCCACATTTACCTTTACAATCAAGAAAGTTGTGTTGTTTCAAGATATTAAAAGGCAGAAATGAGCTTTGAATTGCTTGTAACAATGAAAACAATCAAGCAATGAGGTAAGAAAGAGGTTTTTTATTTCAAAACGTATTTTTCTTACCCCAAATGTAGATTTAATTCCCTCATAACAAGCAATTCAAATACCATTTTTTCTTCTAATATCCAGAAATAAGACATGTTTCTGAACTGGAAAGGTCAAACACTTGCTTGGATTCTGTTTTTTTATGGTTTATAATTCAGATTGTGTGGACTAATTGTGCCTTTGATACAAAAAAGGGAAAATATTCAAAATAACCTGTGACGTAATCAACATTTGTGAAGCATCCACGTTTATTAAATGTTTTTCTAATTGTGTTATCGTGACGAATAAAGGGCTAACCTCAAATAATCAATGTTGTCTTGAACGTAAAATTCCTCTTCTGTACAAATCAACCAATGTTTTTAATTCTTTGTGTTTCTTTAAATGCTTTTTGATTTCTTAAATCAGGTCTTTTTGTTTAATTTCAAGATGTGACAAAATATGTGCCGCTTTTTTCCATTCATTCTCTTTTATTCTTAATTAAATAAATGTGATAATGATGTCTTAAATTTAAAAACTGATTATTTTATCATCTGATTAAATCCATTTTCTCCCCCCAGGGCTTCCTGACTCCCTCCATCCTCAGGCGAACCTGCGAGACAGCAACGACTCAGACTCCATAACCCTCTCCTTCTCCTCCTGCTCATCCCCGCGACCTCCGCCGCGCTCCCGCTCCTCCTCGTCCTTCTCCTGTTTCCACGAAGTCGCCGATCAACTGCCGTCGTTTCGAGGCAGAGACCTCTCCGACGCTCGCTCCGCTCTCGCCAAAGTCCTGACGTCCAGCGTCGGCAAAGGAGCTCTGGTGACGCGTCTGCGCAGCTCCGCCACTGTACCGAAGCCACAGAACCCCAGTTTCGTTTCGGTGACTCGCAGGTACTCGGAGAACGGCGTCATATGCGGCGACCTCGATGGCGTTCTACCGACAAACCTCTCTGAGGAGTCTGAGTGGGAGGATCCGATACAGAGGAGGGCGATGACGACCTTTAAGGTGGTTCCATCCAAGAAGCAGAAGGATACAGAAGTTGTCCTGAAAGTTTCTGAAGAGATACAAATCGAAAAAGTTCAAGAGGAAGAAGCTTCTCAATGTGAGGCGGAGGGAGATGCACCCAACTCTTTGGCGAGCTCTGAAAACTCTGAGGTGGCTTCGAATGGGCCTCAATCTCCTTCTTATCCTCTTGGAAATCAGGACTGCCAAAGCTCAAGTCCATCCAAAGTTGGGGAAACCATTGAACGAGACGAGAACGAGGAAGAAGAGATGGTTAAAGCAACAGGAGGAGAAGAAATAGAGGTGGAATCAGAGACAGATAATCGTAGCACAAACACTCCAGAGAAAGACATCAAGGGAGTTGAGGACTTCTTCCCGCCTCCTCCGCCACCTGTTTTCTTCAACCAAGATGTGGAAATCTTTGAGGAGCCGAACCAAGCAACAACAGCGTCTCCTCTGACCCCCAACGGGCAGATTAATCCGCCGAACGAGGAGCACCAGAGTGGGCCCGCTCCCACCTCGCCTCCAAAGTCACCAACCGAGGAGGAGGAGGAGATCGCAACCCCGTCCAGGTTTGCACAAGCAGTGGCGCTGGCGGTGCAAAGGTCTCGCAGCCAGAGTCAAGGGAAACGGTTGGTCCTTCCAGCTCCCAGCAGTCCACACAGCACACTCCCATCATCCCCCAGATCCATCTACCAGTACGGTGAGTATCACTCGCTTGTGTGTTTTGACTTTAAAGCCTCGGTAACAGGTGTAACTGCGTATTTGGTGTTTACTGTGTGAATGTTTCATGTTTCTTCTTGCTGCAGGTGCCTGAGCAGCCTCCTCATCAGCTCTGGTGACGTTTTTGTTTGCGTTGAGGATCCAAGGACGCCGGAGTCTGCGTGCGAACTCCAGGAAGTGAAAACGAAAAGGTCAGCTGAACAAACTCGACAAAGGAGTGGACGGACTGACTTTCTATTTTTTCCTTTTTTCAAATTCTTCTCGAGACAAGACGACGTTTTTGTTCCTTTTTGTGTTTTTCTAATTTATTTTTTACAAACTCTTTCTGTGACGCCAAATGCACAGGACACGAATTGTTGAAGTGACTGCGTCCTGTTTTTTTTCTTTTCCTCCCTTTGAGTTTTCATTCAAGACGTGCCAAATGACAGAACTCTGACGTGAGAAGTGTTTTTCTGTTGTAAGTCTAATTCTATATTTGTGCCAGGATTTATTTCCCTTTTTGGGTGTTTTCTTTATGCTCTAAGATGATAAAAAGAAAAAAAAAACCAGTGAGGACTTGGTGTCAGACTGGTCTGCTTTTTCACCACTAGATGGCAGTAGAGTATCATTTCTCAAAAGGGATGAAGTCTTTATCAGTGGGTTTTTTCTGCAGGATTGAACACAGATAATAAAATTTGGGCAATTTCAAAAGAAAGAAAACTGAAGATAATTTTTTTAAACAGATCAGGTGAAAATGCTCAAATTAGTGGTGCAAAAATGTCATCAAAAAGCCGTCATCTGCTTAAAAGTTGAGATTTAAATGCACATGTGAGAGTTTCCCGAATTTAAAGCAGCGAAATAAAAAAAAACATCCTGTCAGAAGCATCAGTTTCATGCCAACACCTTCCTGAATAAACTCCGTCCACTTTGCTCACATGCACACACTGTTATGTCTTTAACGGACCCATACCTCGGGGCAATACTGCACAGCTATACTTGGGTGCCAAAAGAATCCGCACTACTATA